>OY757027.1:59660533-60023033 GCA_963580285.1 Lucinisca nassula
TCACCCTGGGCCCTAATTTGACTCCATGGTCAAAATATTACCTGTATTATATTCTACTAATCATGCCCTTCAATTTCATATGCCACATGACTATGTTCCAAAAAACTTAAATTTTGACCCTTTGACCCCTCTCCCAGGGCCCCCATTATCCCCTTCGCATAGATATGCAACATGACTATGTTCTGAAAAACTTTAATTTTGACCCCCGCCCCCCCCCCCCCCCCCCCCCCCACCCCCCCCCCCCCCCCCAAGTCCGACCCCAAGGGCGTGACCTAGGGGTCACAGCCAAAATCCCGTTCAGTATGTTTTACTTTTTTCATAACTAAGTACATGTGCAAAGTTGGCATCAAAATCTTCAAAATTGACTTTGTAATTGAGTTTTATTGATATTTGACCTTTTGACCCCTCCCCAGGGCCCCTGGGGGGCGGGGACAAAAAAAATGTGCTCTTGCGCAAGCCATTCATGTAAGCAACTCGCATACCAAATTTGGTTGAATTCCGGCTAACGGTTTAGGAGGAGATAGCCAGACGGACGGAGGCGATTGCAATATCCCCACTTTTTTTTTAAAACGTGGGGATAAAAAGACGTGTTTTGCAAAAAAGTCCCTACTGTCAAAAATACAGTGTGACTGAAGAAATGGGATTACATGCACAAACAGGTCTAACAATTCTGCCAGAGACTCACTTGCAATGTTTACATATGAGCATACTCAGTGTATTTATATTGTTTTATCGGTGCTTTTAGAAGATCGATTGGTCTATTTCAGATGAATTGAACTACAGTAGATGAATTGTAGGTTGTTCTGGACCTGTCAGATTTGCGATCGCGAGGTTGCTGGTTCGATCCTCAGGCTTACCAAAGTGTTGTGTCTTTGAGCAAGGGCACTTCAACCACATTGCTTAAAAAAATGAGTACTGGTTACCACCCAGGAAATCTTGCTCAGATGTGAGCGAGTAGCAGTAATAGGAGAAAAAGAAGAAGTTCGCAACACTCCTCAGATGTTTATTCTGTGTTTCAGTTGTTGAAAATTTTGACTATAATGCTCCAGTAGGAGTAACAGTCAATAATAACCAAAAGTGGAGCATGGTAGCGCTCAGTGGTTATTGCACAAGCCATGCTGCTAAAGGCCCCCGGTTCGATTCCCGATAGTGGTTATAGTATTGCGGTATTCGAACATGCTCCAGTGGAATCATTTGCAGGAATGATTGCCACAAAATGCAATGTCCTTTGAATGGGGGTCCATAGAAATATCAAAACGCACCAAAAAGCACCTGTATTTACCAAAACGCACCGCCAATATTGGATTTTTCTATGTAGGGTAGGGTGAATTCCGCATTTCTTAAGAGGATTAGACACCTAGAAACAAATTTATATATATCTATGTATAATACAAAAATATATATAAATATATAGATAGATAAATTGATATATTAACATTTAAGCCAGGGGCACAGCAGTTCCTACCAAAACGCTATCAAAACACACTGTCGATATTAGATTTTTCTATGTATGCTAGAGGGAAATTCAGCACTTTTTCAAAAGAGGATTAGAAATATATATATAATAATAATATATTGATAAATATATATACATGTTAACATTTGAGCCAGGGCACAGCATTTCCTACAATTTACATGTGCACCCTGCGCATCTATATAGTATACGTCTGACCAGAGACTTCTGCATGAAGGAGCATTTGGCCCTTAGCTACCCAAGCTTAGCGTGCACAACGAAGACTGATCAGACTGCGCATATGCGCAGGCTTTTCTGAGATTTTGCTGGGGGCACATGTAAATGGTAAGAAATGCTGTGCCCCGGCTCATTTTTTATTCGTAAATGACCATTATATATTAGAGGGTTATTGGTTTCTTTCAATAATGTGAACCTTTTATTTTGAACTTTGATACTCAGATGTTCATTTTCGGTTGTAGATAATGTATCTATAATGCACATAAACTGATATTTCTAGTGCGTTTTGGTAATTGTTTTTGTCGGGTTGCGTTCTCTTACTTGAATGGTGTAGGTTGCACTACAGTAAATAATTGGGCTTTATGAAAGCTGCACTTGCTTTGGGGAGAGCTTTCAGTGCAGAATTGAATATTCTGCTGCTTCTGATTGGATTTGGTGCTAAGCCATTATTTTTCTGAGAAGTTTTATTGTTTATTAGAAGAAATATTAGTAGGTATTTGCTATTGTAAAATGCATCTGATTTAATTTGAACCAGAAAATTGTGCTGACTGGCCACTGGAAATGCCTGGATTTATTCGCTACGGTATGGGTTTGTTGACACTGGCTGTCAAAAAGGCCAAAATATGCCGCACAGCGCCCATATTTTTTAGCTACTTCTGGAAGGTAAATGGTCAGCATGTCAAATTATATGCCTCATAATGAAAGCATTAGACATGCTGAAATGTGGTAGAACATGGAATATGCCCCAATTTACATTGTGAGTAAGGGGATTTTTTTTACTGTAGTGCCACCTGTAAAGATGTCAGTGGAATAGCATCTGTATTTACCAAAACTCACTGCCAGTATTGGGATTTGATGTGAATTGGTAAGCTTACCTTTTATCTTGAACTTTAATACTCAGATGCTCCTTATGGGCTGTAGATATCCAAACCAGCAAAGCATGTCGAGCCAACGTCGGGCCGACAGTGTCGTATCGCTGTCTGCCCGACGTTGGCCTGCTCTTTTGTGCTAGATTGGATAATTATGCCCCCGCGTATTCGGAGAATACCGGAAGGGCATCAAGTGTTAACCCTGTCCGTTCGTTCGTCCCTTCGTTTGTCCGTGTGTTCGTTTGTCCGTGCGTTCGTTCGTTCGTCCGGGCCATAACTCCTAAACCGTACGGAATATATTCATGAAACTTCACAGTTGCATTCATCAAACTGAGACGATGTGTCATGAACAAGGAAGACAACTCTTGCTTTTTGGGTTTTTGAATTATCTGCCCTTGACTTAGTACCATATAGTAAACCGTGTCCGGGCCATACCTCCTAAACCATATGGAATATATTCATGAAACTTCACAGGTGCATTCATCACACTGAGACGATGTGTCATGAACAAGGAAGACAACTCCTGCTTGTTTAGTTTTTGAATTATCTGCCCTTGACTTACATCCATATATAGTCAAATGGTATGTCGTGTCCGGGCCATAACTCCTAAACCGTATGGAATATATTCATGAAACTTCACAGGTTCATTCATCACACTTAGAAGATGTGTCATGAACAAGGAAGACAGCTCTTGCATTTTTGGTTTTTGAATTATCTGCCCTTGACTTAGTACCATATAGTAAACCGTGTCCGGGCCATAACTCCTAAACCGTATGGAATATATTCATGAAACTTCACGGGTGCATTCATCACACTGAGATGATGTGTCATGAACAAGGAAGACAACTCTTGCATTTTTGGTTTTTGAATTATCTGCCCTTGACTTAGTACCAAATAGTAAACCGTGTCCGGGCCATAACTCCCAAACCATATGGAATATATTCATGAAACTTCACAGGTGCATTCATCACACTGAGACGATGTGTCATGAACAAGGAAGACAACTCTTGCATTTTTGGTTTTTGGATAATCTGCCCTAGATGCATATATATTTTATGATTGATTTGAAGTACATTTGTAATATTTTTATCCCCTCGCATAACATAGTTGGGAGGGGGATAAAGCATAATTTCACACAAATGTTCCTTATAAAAAAATCTCGAGCGAGTTCGACTTTCAAGGTCATGACCTCAAGGTCAAGGTCACTGTGGCTATTTTTAGAAAAACTTTGTCATCGCTGTAGCGCCTACATTTCTTCACCAATTTCATTATAACTTCACACAAATGTCCTTACAAAAAATCTCGAGCGAGTTAGACTTTCAAGGTCATGACCTCAAGGTCAAGGTCACTGTGGCTATTTTTAGAAAAACTTTGTCATCGCTCCAGCGCCTACATTTCTTCACTGATTTCAATATTACTTCACACAAATGTTTCTTATGACAATATCTCGAGCGAGTTCGACTTTCAAGGTCATGACCTCAAGGTCAAGGTCACTGTGGCTATTTTTAGAAAAACTTTGTCATTGCTCTAGCGCCTACATTTCTTAACTGATTACAATATAACTTCACACAAATGTTCCTTTTGACAATATCTCGTGTGATTTCGACTTTCAAGGTCAAGGTCACTGTGGCTATTTTTAGAAAAATTTTGTCATCACTCTAGTGCCTATATTTCTTCACCGATTTCAATATAACTTCACTGTGGCTATTTTTAGAAAAACTTTGTCATGGCTCTAGCGCTTACATTTCTTCACCGATTTCAGTATAACTTCACACAAATGTTCCTTATGGCAATATCTCGAGCTATTTCAACTTTCAAGGTCAAGGTCACTGTGGCTATTTTTAGAAAAACTTTGTCATCGCTCTAGTGCCTATATTTATTGATGGATGTTAATAGAACTTCACACAAATGTTTCTTATGATAATATCTCGAGTTGCTTTGACTTTCAAGGTCATGACCTCAAGGTCAAGGTCACTGTGGCTATTTTTAGAAAAACTTTGTCGTTGCTCTACCGCCTACATTTATGATTTTAATATAATTTATGATTGATTTGAAGTACATTTGGAAAATTTTTTATGAATGACATTTGGTGGGGGCATCCGTGTCCTATGGACACTTTTCTAGTTTTATTTCTATAATGCACATCATTGTTTAGGCCGAGGTGTGTTCCGTTTAGCGCAATGTAATTAAGCAACATTGGGCCTTCATTTAAAATCATTTTGTTTGCATTGGATTTTAACGGCCCAGTCAACACTATTTTAGGTCATTGTTGAGCCGATCAGTTTACATAGCCACGCTTTTACTCGCCAGATCGTCCTCCTGATTATCAGTCAGGCACGCATCAAAATGAGCCTTTAATTTTTGGACTTTTTTTTTTCTTATTTATACTCCAAATATAGATCGTGGGTGTTCGTTAAAACCACTCGTTGAGTTTATTGCAACGAGTACCCACAACCTATGTCTTGGAGCACAGAAATAAGAAAAAAAAAGTGTCTACCCCTGTAAACTGTAGTTATCAGCATATAACATGGTGTTTAGAGGGGTGCTTTTTCCGCATCAGATTGGCGCTCTTAGAAAAATCCAATATGGACAGTGCGTTTTGATAGTGTTTTGGTAGGAACTGCTGAGCCCTGGCTCAAATGTATAATTTGTATAAACGTCTATATTTATTTATATCCTAAATATATATTATATATAGATATATATATATTTGTTTCTAAGTGTCTAATCCTCTAATTCACCCTACCCTACATAGAAAAATCCAATATTGGCAGTGCGTTTTGGTAAATACAGGTGCGTTTTGGTATTTCTATGGACCGTTTGAATGGGGATGTTAACTGAGGCCCCCTGTGCAGGTTAAATATTCCTTCTGTAATTACATGACTACTATGTTGGCATTCATCCTGCTAATCTGGAGTGTATGCAATATACGCCTACCAGAAGTAGGCAGTATTCGAAGAAAGAAAAGAAAATCATGTTTCCTTTTCTTTTTGCCTTACAATATCGATTTCAGCTTCAATTGGATACCATTTAGATTGAATTGGTGATAAACCATTTTTAACTGACCTTTTTATGAGGCACAGCAAAGTCCCGTACTGTTACTGTCGTTCACAAGAGTCTTATTCTCATGAATGGGGAGTCAGTTTGTGGTACAAAGTTATAAATCCTTTGATAAGAAGGAGTGTCTGGTTCTCATGGCCTCAAAGTGTTCTGTTAACCTGTGAATTATAAGCTGCTGATAATCATTTACAGTAAAATAAACATTTTGCAATGACGTACATAATTTCCATTAAATTATTCCTCTGGAATTTTGTGTGTGTCGGGAATCTATACTGTACTCCAAAAATTAGAATAAGAATAAGCACTGATATGAAATAAAGCACTAAGCACAAATACACTTCAGTTATACAGCAAACATCTCGTTATTAGGTCTGCATTTCTTTTCCTTCTTGCAAACCAAGTAGAGTGTGTGTGAATTTGGGTTTAACGTAGCATTCAACAATTTTTCAGTCATATCACGACGGTGTCTGGTTGTGACAGGGAGCTCAATGCTCACTTTTATAGTGCTGCCTCACTGAAGTATCATGTCCCAGACACATTACATGATACCACACCCAGTCACATTATAATCTTGACACTGGGTCGACCAGTCCTAGCTCTACCCCGTAAATCTGAGTGCCAAGCGAGGAGCAGCTAGTACCATTTTTAACGACTTTGGTATGTCGCAGCCCGGGATCAAACCCGTGACCTCCCGTTCCCCGGAGCGGACACTCTACCAACTGAGCTATCGGGGCCGGTTTCAATTAAGTAGAAGAGAAAATATACCTATATATTTTTTTTTCTCGCAAACCAAGTAGAAGAGAAAAAAATATAAAAAGAAATCATTGCTTAAAAAATAAACATAGAAAACATACTATCTAAACAAACTGCATAATATGATGTTTACTGATTTTTAACACTGCACACATATTGACTTGCATTTTCACTTTAGCACACAATGACTTAATCCATAGATCTCTAGCGACATAACAAAATCTTCAAACCGTTTCGGTGTTTTAATATTCTACCACTTGATGTTACTCTCTGCCCTGCTAACGGTTGTATCTCAGGTAACGGTTGTTCTTGTCCCTGGTTCTGTTGTTCTGTTTGTGTACACTCATCATCGATATCGGTTTGCCTTTCTGTTTTCCTACTTTCTTTCGTTTTCAATATATGTTCTCTATTTCTCCTTAAGAGCGAACCTGATTCCATTTTAACCTTATATGACCTTGGTTCTTGGCATTTTGATTCAACAACCCCTGGCTCCCAAAGTTGCCTGTCCAATCTAATAAAATCAAAAATAAGTTCCTTTAAGAGCAATGAAAACATTCATAAGAAAGAAGATGGGTCATACTACGTAGTTTCGGATAATAAAGCCTCATCAGTGACCCTGTAATGATCCGGCAAAGAAAGCCAGAGGAAACATACTGCAATTTTGCGAATTTCGAATAGGCAGTCGATACAAAGACTGAACCCTGACTTGTTCACCTCGATCTAGCGGTTTTAAAGGCTTAGTGTTCCTGTCATAATAATGTTTCTGTTCGTTCTGTCTTTCATTTAACACTAAAGGAACATTTACTTTCACCTTGTCAGGATTCAATAATGAGGGTTGCATAGGTAAAACTGACCTAGTTCTACGTCCATACAATAGCTGAACAGGTGACCCAAGACCTTTAATGAGTGTATTCCTAAGTTCTAGAAGAGCAAGATACGGATCAGATCCATTCCGTTTTTTTTTTTTTCAACAGTTTTTTAACAGTTTGTACTTTCCTTTCAGCCATTCCATTTGATCTCGGATATCTTGGCGAAGAGGTGACATGATAAAACTGGTACTTTTTCACAAAATCAGCAAATATCTGACTTGTATATCCACCCATATTGTCACTGATAAGTTTCTCAGGAACCCATGTCTAGCAAAGTTCTGTTTCAATGAAGCTATTATGGGTTCACTACCTGTTCCACTGATTTTAGAAAGTAGAAGTAAAACAAAGATCAGGAATCGATACAATTAACTTACTCCACCCATCAAAGACACCAAAGGGAAAGAAACACAAACCTTAAGCGACCAGACCATAATGGAAACCCAAACAAAGGAAGGCCACAAGGACAGTTACTTTCCCACAAAATGGCCATATGGCCATCCAAAATAAAAAAGACACAAGTGATACACACAGTAAGTAACAAACAACACCATAAATAAACCACCACAGAAGAACCTCCTTGGAACGGTCAGTGGAATGATTTCCACTGGGGGGGGGGGGCTTAAATCGATTTTACGTGGCCACAATCCTCGCCCTTATGTCTGCAAGGGCCAAAACAAACTTCTTATGAAATTCTTGAATACCTAGTTTAAGATGACGTAAAGACGTCTTGGGCTTAGGAGGTAATAAGTTAGTATTTTGAGAATAGAAAGAAATGCGTTTATTCACTAGTTTTAAAATGCTAAGTTTCCAGTCCTTAAGGGCTTTATGCTCAACATACTCTCGCTTACACCATCGATTACCGAATTCATTCAAGGAAGCAGCGATTTCATTTCTACATTTACTGAAATCAATTTTAGAGGGAAACCGATATTTCGGTCCTTCAGAAATTATATTCCTTATCCTAGAATCAGGAATAATTTTCAAATTGCCAGTAATTACATGACCAGCAGCAGGATAGCAATACATTGAGTTTTTACAATCACATGAATCAGGAGTATTAGTATCAATATCAAGATCTGAAACAAGTTTATTGAAATTAAAAATGATAGCTCTAACAGGTTTGTTATATTTATAGCAAATTATAGGTGTTTCAGTATTTTGAATATAAGCAAGAATGGAAGAAAGCACCGATCTCTCACGGAAGATACTGGGCAAATCTATAAAATCCATACCCTTATTAATGAAGGATATTTTGAAGAAATGGGGTTTATGATTAATTTCAGAATCAATGTAAGGACGGAGAGTATGCTGAGTATAGCCTCTAGTTAAGAGAGCCGCATCATATAACTGATGAGAACTATCGTAGAATTTATTCGCCTCGGTGTCCAGAAGATGTAAAACAGAAACGGGTAATTAACTTAAAAATGAAAGTATAGAGTGGCGTCCATGATTTAATAATATAATTGACAGTCACTTCAGTCTAGTAATGTTTCGTTTAAACGCATGTGATTTACGTTTTAAGTTACCATTTTTCCTGGTGCCGTGAGATCTAGTTCTGTGTTTTCAACATTCCAGGAGCGAGAAAATATCAAAGTCCGGCATTCTGGAAATATTACCCTCATGATAAATGTTGTCATTAAATCCCAGTGGAAAAGGGGTCTGTAAAAATTTAATACATTTCAATTCAGCTTCATGTCTTTTGATTATTTTCAATCTCGATGTAGAATTTGCATCGTAATAAAGTTTTTCCACTGGTTGTATAACAATGTTATTTACAGAATGACCTGTACGTCGAAAGTGACGGTACAAGAAAGTGTCAGTTTTCTTAGGCTTACTCATTCTACGATAATGCTCGTTCAATCTAGTTTTAAGCATGCAGTTAGTTTGACCGACGTACTGCATATCACAGTTTGCAGCACGTCATGTAATTAGATAAATTAAATCTGTAGACTGTCATGGCAAATCAGACATGTTAACTACAGAGAAGCGTCTACCGTTTACAGAATGATGAAATAACGGTAGACGCAGTGCTTAAATGCGAACAACATCTGCACCTCTTGGCATTGCACTTAGAAATACAAGGATACATTCCACTTCTTTTCCACGGATTAGTATATTTTCGAAGGATGGGCGATTTGAGAGGAGATAGTCTTATACGAAGACTACTCCCAAAAACTTTGGTATTGCCTGCTCCATTGAGATTAACTGAAGTTACAGAAGACAAATTTAAGGGTCTAACCAATACCGAAGGCAACATAGTATTAAAGTTCTTAATAGAATGGGGAATCCGTACAGAAGAAGCAGAGTGTAACCTAAGAGGTGATATTGATATTTTAAATGTATTTGTGATACTCATTTCAATTTAGGTTAAGAAGGTTATGATACCGTCAAAACTAAAGCGATCTTCATAACGGTCGTTATGTAAAGCAGCATATATAATTACTGCAGATAATTCCTTCGAATAGAAGGAAGGTACAACAAAAGCCCACAAAACATCTAAGTCTACTTAAAGTTCAGGGATGTCAAACAAGCAGTTGTTATACAACGAGGAACGAACATCGGTTTAATAATGACCTTCAACAGGTATCTAAAGGATGTCAATTGACGGAACAGTGAAAAGCAATTGCATAAGCAATCCCTGAGGATTGGAAAAATAAGAGCATTAAATGTATGTACGGGGAGACCTTTTACAGCCGCCACACGGCACAAACAAAACATCCCTGATATGCAAAGTAGAAGTAAAACAAAGATCAGGAATCGATACAATTAACTTACTCCACCCATCAAAGACAAAAAGGGAAAGAAACACAAACATTAAGCGACCAGACCATAATGGAAACCCAAACAAAGGAAGGCCACAAGGACAGTTACTTTCCCACAAAATGGCCATATGGCCATCCAAAATAAAAAGACACAAGTGATACACACAGTAAGTAACAAACAACACCATAAATAAACGGCCACAGAAGAATCGCCTTGGAACGGTCAGTGGAATGATTTCCACTGTGGGGCTTAAATCGATTTTACGTGGCCACAATCCTCGCCCTTACTTCCGTCGCGATTTAGACAATTTGTTCAGTCCGCATGAAGGTCTTCTAACTCATCAGTGCTACATCTCCGTGAACACAAAAATCAAAGAATCACAGAGGTGAGACAACGGTGAGGACTTGACAGCAAGAAACCACTGAAATGCTGAAGCAAAAGAAAACCAACAGTTAGACTCCGATGGGCCCGACCAGAGACAGAGCATCAGGCACCAACCAACATTACCTTGAATTAGATCTCTCTAATTCTCAATAAGCCTTTACGTTGGAGCCGTCATAGAATCTGAGGCCAGACCCACCAGCGTGCAATTAAAGAGGGTAGCAAAGTTGCCAACCGTGATTGGGTTAACTACCATGCATGCAGTCTGTCGTATAACATCCATGTTGTACCCAATCTTTTTATATCGAAGAATGATTTTACGAAATTGGGTGCTGAAGTCATTGCTGTTATATATTTTTCTGAATTTATATACTAAGTCACCATAAAATTCGGGTTCCGATAGACCTTGTTGCGGAAGAGATAAAGTCCAATATTGAATTTTGAAATTAAATCAGAATGGCGTCTATAAAATTTTGAAAAGGCTTTGCGTAGTTTATGGTATCGATAACCCTGATTAAGGAGTTTAGCCGTTAATAATTTATTACGAGTGTTGAAGTCAGTTACATGACTACACTCTAGCAAATCGAATTAATTGCGAAATATAAACGCCATAGGATGGCGCACGAGGAACATCACCATCTAAAAAAGGAAAATTTACAATCTCAAAATCAAAGTCATCGCGTTTATCATAAATTTTGTTTTGAGTAATAATCCACTAGAACTAAATATAGTAAGAGCTCCAAGCTATTGAGATTGAGCAATAGGTGGTCTGAAAGTACCAAAAATTTAAGCCATAACCCTTTTAAGATCAACATATTGGAAGGTAGAAAACAGATGTTTCCCAACTTTTACGTCTTGCAAAAGCTTTGAAATTATGGGATACATTTAGGTACTGTTGCGCTTATTCGAAATTTGCTGAATGGCCATGTTAAATGACAGGATTCGAAATTTAAGATACACTGACAACTCAAAAAAGCATTTATTAACAATAACTGGCACCACAATATAATGTTATGGCAAATTTACCATGCTTTCAATATCTACTGGCATTTTCTGAGTCGAGACATGGTAAAAAGTACCTTAATTTATTGTATATCACTGTGTGACAGAATGCTGTGGAAAGCTATGCTTTTTCTCCAGTGCAAAATCTCTTTATATTTTATGATTTATTATATATGCACTACAAACAAAGTATTTGCATAGTCAAAAACAATTTTGGCCATTTCTGATGTGCTGAAGAACTCTTTGATGAATCAAATACACACAGTCCCGAATTGCTGCCAGAATATAACAAGAGGCCCATGGGCCACTATGCTCACCAGAGCTCAGGTGGGCACTGCCCAATTGCAGCCATGTATTTTAACATGGTATCATTTTAATCTGCCAAGAGAACCCCAATATCCAAATGAGCACCCATGTGGATTCAGTATATGAAACATTAGGCCTTTTATGAAGTAGAGGGGCGGGACATGGACCCAATAGAGCCCTGGTTGGTATCACTAAATGTGTCTTATCACACTAGGATAGTTTAGCAGTGGAGATCTGTATGGCTGGAGATATAAGGCCTCTTAAACAGTGGAGGGGTTGGAGCATGCCCTGTCGATCCCAGGAAAGCCCAAGATTGTTGTCCCTAAATGTATCTTATCATAAGGACCAAGTATATATATGGTTTAGGGGTGGGAATCTGAACAGTTTCCGAGATATGAGGCCCTTTTATGAAGTGGAAAGGCCCCTGCGGACACCCCTACAGTAGGTGTGCTAATAATAAGGAACAAGAACATATATGATTAATGGGTCGGGATTTGAATGGTTTCTGAAATATATGGCCTTTTATGAAGTGGAAGGTCGGGGCACATTGCCTCAGCACAAAGAGACCCCCAAGTTGGTGTGACTGAACGAGTCGTATCATAAGGAACAAGAATATATATGGTTTTGGGGTGGGGAGCTGAACGATTTCTGAGATATATGGCTTTTAATGAAGTCAAGCGGTGGGGCATGGCCCGGGCATGCCCTAGGGACTCACAAGCTGGTGTCACTGAATGCATCTTATCATAAGGAAGATGAATATATATGGTTTAGGGGTAGGCCTTGGACCAGTTTCTGAGATATAAGGCCTTTTCTGAAAAGCAGGGGTGGGGCAAGGCCCTGGGAGACCCCCAGGTTGGTGTCAATGAATGTGTATTATCATAAGGAACAATAATATATATGGTTTAGGGGTGGGGATCTGTAAGGTTTCCAAGATATTGTGATATTATGAAATGGAGGGGGTGGGGCATGGCCCCTGAACATCCCTGGGGACCCCCAGGTTGGTGTCACTGAATGCGTCTTATCATAATGAACAAGAATATATAATGTTTAGGGGTGTGGATCTGTAAGGTTACTGGGATATTGGGCCATTTATGAAGTGGAGGGGGTGGGGCATGGCCCCGGCACATCCCAGGGGACACCCAGGTTGGTGTCACTGAGTCCATCTTATCATAAGGAACAAGAATATATATGGTTTAGGGGTGGGGATCGCAATGGTTTCTGAGATAAATGGCATTTTATGAAGTGGATGGGGTGGGGCATGTCCCCGGCACATCCCGGGGGACCCCCAGGTTGGTATCACTTAATGCATCTTAGCATAAGGAACAAGAATATATATAGTTTAGGGGTTGGGATCTGAATGGTTTCTGAGATAAATGGCATTTTATGAAATAGAGGGGACAGGGCATGTCCCTGGCACATCCCGGGGGACCCCCAGGTTGATGTCACTTAATGCATCTTATCATAAGGAACAAGAATATATATGGTTTATGGGTTGGGATTAGTAAGGTTTCTGAGATATAAGGCATTTTATGAAGTGGAGGGGGTGGGGCATGGCCCCGGCACAACCTAGGGCCCCCCACCCAGGTTGACATAAAAGCATATGGCTGAGGGAAGTTTACTCAAGGAACATGTTTATGTAAGTTTTGTTAAAATATCTGCAATGACTTGGCAGTAAATGCCATTTTCCCCATTATAAGTCAATGGAAGGCCACGTGTGAGACGCCAAGTTCTGCAACGGAAGGTCAGGTGGTTTTTCTCCGGGTACTCCGGTTTTCGCCCACCTCTGATTAACGATCGGCTCGATATGAGTGAAATAATCTTGAAAGGGCCGTAAAACCCGAACCAAAAAAAAAAGTCAATGGAAACTCTAAGTTGCTATAGCAACAAAACTGAAAGGCCAAATTTCATAAAAAAACACAAAACCTGTAAAGGCAAATATGGTGAATATTTTCATAAAGTCTCAGCCTCCTAGAGCATATGGTTTCTGAGGAGATGATTTTTAGCTCACCAGAGCTGAAGGCTCCGGGGGAGCTTATAGGATAGGCAGTTGTCCATCATCGTCTGCGTCTGCGTTTGCGTCTGCGTCGTCTTCGTCAACATTTTCAAACGACATCTCTGAAGCCACTGCCACTGGGCCGATTCAGCCCAAATTTCATCTGTAGTATCCTTGGACAGGAGGATTGAAAGTTTGTGTTTTTAATGAAAATCGGCTCATTAGTTTGGTTGCTATGGCAACTTAGAGTTTCCATAGACTTATAATGGGGAAAATAGAAAAATGGCATTTACTGCCAAAGCTTTGCAGATATTTTGACAAAACTTTCATCGAAATATTCCTTAGGCAATCTACTATCTGCCATATGATTTTAGGCCTACTGCTCATTTCTGTTGATTGCCATGGGAACCATAATAAAAGAATAGAAAAAAAAATTCAAAAATCATCTCCTCAGAAACCGAATACTCTATTAGGCTGAGAGTTTTTTTAAATATTCACCATATTTGCCTTTATAGGTTTTGTGTTTTTTATAAATTTTGGCTCTTTAGATTGGTTGCTATGGCAACTTAGATTTTCCATAGACTTATAATGGGGAAAATTGAAAAATGGCATTTGCTACCAAGTTATTGCAGATATTCTGACAAAACTTTTATAGAAATGTTCCTTGAGTAAATGTCTCTTAGCCATATGCTTTCACGCCAACATGGGGGTCTCCCAGGTTAAGCCGGGGCCATGCCCCACCCCCTCCACTTCATAAAAGTCCATATAACTCTGAAACCATCCAGATTCCCACCCCAAAACCATATATATTCTTGTTCCTTATGATAAGATGCATTCAGTGACACCAACCTGGGGGTCCCCCGGTACGTGCCGGGGTCATGCCCGACCCCCTCCATTCCATAAAAGGCCCAATATCTTACAGATCCCCACCCCTAAACCACATATATTCTTGTTCCTTATAAAAATATACATACACTGACACCAACTTGGGGGTCTCCCGGGATGCGCCTGGGCCTTGCCCCACCCCTTCTTCTTCTTCACAAAAGGCCATATATCTCAGAAACCATTTAGATCCCCACCCTAAAACCATATATATTCTTGTTCGTTATGATAAGACGCATTCAGTGACACCAACCTGGGGGTCCCCCCGGGTTGTGTTGGGGTCATGCCCCACCCCCTCCATTTCATAAAAGGCCCAATATCTTGGCAACCTTTCAGATCCCCACCCCTAAACCCTATATATTCTTGTTCCTAATGAAGTGACTCATTCATTGACACCAATTTGGGGGTCTTCCTGGGTGCGCCGGGCCTTACCCCACCCCTCCACTTCACAAAAGGCCATCTATCTCAGAAACCATTCAGATTCCCCGCCCCAAAACCTTATATATTCTTGTTTCTTATGATATGTCGCATTCATTGACACTAACCTAGGGGTCCCCCAGGATGTGCCGGAGTCGTGCGTCACCCCTTCATTTCATGTAAGACTCAATATCTTGGAAACCTTACAGATCCCCACCTCTAACCATATATATTGTTGTTCCTTATGATAAGACACATTCATTGACATCAACCTGGAGGTCTTCCGGGTAAGCCAGGGCCTTGCCCCATCCCACCACTTCACAAAAGGCTATATATCTCAGAAACTGTTCAGAGCCCGACCCCTAAACCATATATAATTATCTTCTTTGTGATAAGACACATTCAAATAACACTAGCTTGGGAGTCATCCGGACTGCCTTGGTCATGCCCCACTGCTTTACTTCATTAAAAGCCATATATCTCAGAAATCATTCAGATCCCCACCCATAAACTATAATATTATTGTTCCTTATGATAAGACTCATTCAGTCACACCAATCTGGGGGTCACTTTGTGCTAGGGCAATGCGCCCAACCAATAAAAATGGGCAGAAGGCCTAAAATCATACGGCAGATAGTAGATTGCCTATGGAACATTTCCATGAAAGTTTTGTCAAAATATCTGCAGAGGCTTGGCAGTAAATGTCATTTTTCAATTCTCCCCATTATAAGTCTATGGAAACTACAAGTTGCCAGAGCAACAAAACTAATGAGCCGATTTTGATAAAAAAAACACGAACTTTCAATTCCCCAGCCCAAGGATAATACAGCTATAATTTGGGCCCAATCGGCCCAGTGGCTTCAGAGGAGATATCGTTTGAAAGTGTTGACGCAGACGACATACGTCATACGACGGACGACGACGGACAACTGCCTATCCTATAAACTCCCCCGGAGCCTTCGGCTCTGGTGAGCTAAAATGTTCACTATTTAACATACAATTCACATTCAAATGAAAAGGCCTCACTGGTGTATATGGAGCTAAACTTTTTGCTGAAACCATCATCATCATCATTGTCATCAATGGCAATATCATCATTTACAGTATTTATTGTCGGTGCCATAATCCAAATATTTAAAATATGAGCATTTAGTATATAAACACCATATGTTTAAACAATCAGTTTCTATCCAGGGCATCAATAACAATATTAATATCAGGACCATTTATAGCACCAATATCAGCAATATAATGTAGCAAAACAACGATTTGGATTATTTAGTTTTGGGACACTAACTGCACACCTGGGTCAAAGGTCTGATCCTTTGTTTGGAAATTTCATAGAGGGTTTCCATCCCATGAGATTCAACAGGGAAGGACCAGACAAGACTGTGCTAATGCCAAAGATGCTGATTACAGTGTGTGTACACACAGGCTTATCTGCGTATTTATCGTTCACACTTGAAATTTGCAGGTTTTCTCATGATGAGGCTCATTCATTATGGTCTATAATATATTAAATGATAAAAGTGTATGAATAGATTGGTGCAAATGTTAAGCAGCTAAACTACACAGTTTGATCTAATCCTGTGGGAAAATATTTCTATGAAGCAGCCATCACTATTGTACCACTTTTGGAGCGACTATACTTACACATTCTATGCCAAATAGAGAATAGTATTCTCAATTCTCAAACAATCTATTATTTTATTCCTAAAAATTCCAGAAAGGGGTGTGTGCATGGTATATGCTGGTTTCAAAAACACATTATAATGTATTTACTATTTAGCAATATACAAGTTGCCTATGTTAACTTAAAACAAGTTTTTCGTGAAAAGCTTGCCCCAAATATGCTTACCATAGTCCAATTTTGGACCATTTTACTGGTTAGAATCATGGTGTGTATCATATTTATACTTCATTAATGAGTTTCCTGCATGAAACAAGTTAAACAAATGTAAATTGCACCACTGTTAATGACTACATCTGAAAAGACCTTAATATTTCAACATTGACCTAATGTTAGTCTTATTACATAACTGGCACATTCGTGAACTTGCGTACCGCATGTTGGCATGATATAAAACATGGTTTGCAAGACTTAAAAAATGGGAAATATTGTGTTTCATACTGCCCAGATATAGTACTAAAATAATATACTAAAGAGAATTTTGGTACCATGGTGGCCACTCAAAATGCATTTTTGTGAGCTTTCGTCACACGGGAGCTTCTACTAATAGGTTTGTCCATCCAGTTAAAATGCATCAGTCCCTAAATTTGCCATGGCCTGTCTGGAATCTCATGTGGTTTCAAAGGTTGCTTTGCTTGCGAATTTCTGAATTCATTGCAGATTTCACATGATGCAACTTTGTCTTTGATTTGCCCATTTATTCCCGGCCAAAATACAATTTCACGAGCTCTACGAATACATTTCTGTACCCCAAGATGGCTTACATTATGAATTTTATCTGTCATTTCTTTACGCATACTTTTTGGTACTATGATTCTTTCACCTTTCAATATGAGTCCATCCATTTCACCAAGCTCATCTCTATAATTCCAGTATTCTTTCAAGCAAGGATCTACATCCATCTTAATTTGTGGCCAACCCTGTAGAATTGTTTGTTTCAACTTTATCATCATGGGATCCATTTCAGTTTCATGTTTTATCTTTGACATAATTTCTTGGCTAACTGGTAAATTTTCCCAACTGAATACCGTATACTCTCTAAAGCTTTCTTCTCCAACTGTTGTTTTTAACGGTTTTCTGCTCAATGTGTCACTAATGAACATTTCGTTCCCCGGTTTGAACATTACATGTAAGTCAAATTTCTGGACTTTTAACATCATTTTAGCTATCCTAGGTGGACAAAGATACAATGGCTTTTTGAATAGTGTTTCCAAAGCACGGTGATCACTTTCAACATTTGTTTTCTGACCAAAAATATAGCTATGAAATTTTGTGCAACCATACACTATAGCTAACATTTCCTTCTCAATCTGAGCATAATTCTGCTCTGTTTTTGCCAATGATCTGCATCCATAAGCTACTGGCTGACCTTTTTGCATAATGCACGCACCTAGTCCATCTTTTGAAGCATCCACCTGAAGAGTTATTTCCCCTTGGTTCTGATCATAGCATTTCAGAACAGGCGCTTTTGTGAGGACTTCCTTCAGTTGCTGAAAACAATGACTATGGTGCTCTGTCCAATGCCAAGCTACATCGTTTTCAAGCAAATCTCTCAGAGGCTTATTCAAGCAAGATAGGTTAGGAATATACTTCCCAAGATAGTAAATCATCCCTTGAAATCTCATAAGCTCTGTTTTGTCCTGTGGCTCTTCCATTTTTAATATGGCTTCCACGTGGCTTTGACTGGTTTCAGTCCCTTTTTTGTAAATGTATGACCAACATACGTAACGTCCGGTAATTCTATTTTACATTTTGACCTGTTTAGTTTGAGATTCGAGTCTCTAGCTTTCTGTAACACAGTCCTTAATCTCTTATTGTGTTCTTCCACATTACTACCCCAAACTAAAATATCGTCAGCAATAACTGCACATCCTTCCATGTTCTCATACAGCTGAGAAACTGCCCTCTGCCATACTTCCGACGAACTTACAAGACCAAATGGCATTCTTAAGAATTTATACCTGCCAAATGGAGTGTTGAATACAGTTAAATTCGTGTAGCTATTTCGGAGGCAAACCTGCCAAAATCCGCAAGATGCATCTAACGTACTGAAAAGTAGAAGTAAAACAAAGATCAGGAATTGATACAATTAACTTACTCCACCCATAAAAGACACCAAAGGGAAAGAAATACAAACATTAAGCGACCAGACCATAATGGAAACCTAAACAAAGGAAGGCCATAAGGACAGTTACTTTCCCACAAAATGGCCATATGGTCATCCGAAACTAAAAGACACAAGTGATACACACAGTAAGTAACAAACAACAACATAAAATAAATCGCCACAGAAGAGCCGCCTTGGAACGGTCAGTGGAAGATTTCCACTGGGGGGCTTAAATCGATTTTACGTGGCCACAATCCTCGCCCTTACTTCCGTCGCGATTTAGACAAATAATTTGTTCAGTCCGCATGAAGGCCTCCTAACTCATCAGTGCAACATCTCCGTGAACACAAAAATCAAAGAACCACAGAGGTGAGACAACGGTGAGGACTCGACAGCAAGAAACCACTGAAATGCTGGAGCAAAAGAAAACCAACAGTTAGACTCCGATGAGCCCGACCAGAGACAGAGCATCAGGCACCAACCAACATTACCTTGAATTAGATCTCTCTAATTCTCAATAAGCCTTTACGTTGGAGCCGTCATAGAATCTGAGGCCTGACCCACCGGCGTGCAATTAAAGAGGGAAGCAAAGTTGCCAACCGTGATTGGGTTAACTACCATGCATGCAGTCTGTCGTATAATATCCATGTTGTACCCAATCTTTTTATATCGAAGAATGATTTTACGAAATTGGGTACTGAAGTCATTGCGGTTATATATTTTTCTGAATTTAAATACTAAGTCACCATAAAATTCGGGTTCCGATAGACCTTGTTGCAGAAGAGATTTAAGTCCAATATTGAATTTTGAAATTAAATCAGAATGGCGTCTATAAAATTTTGAAAAGGCTTTGCGTAGTTTATGGTACCGATAACCCTGATTAAGGAGTTTAGCCGTTAATAATTTATTACGAGTGTTGAAGTCAGTTACATGACTACACACTCTAGCAAATCGAATTAATTGCGAAATATAAACGCCATAGGATGGCGCACGAGGAACATCACCATCCAAAAAAGGAAAATTTACAATCTCAAAATCAAAGTCATCGCGTTTATCATAAATTTTGCACGAAACAAATCCATCTACAATAGATAGATGTAAATCCAAAAACGGGGCCTCGGTATCAGAAGAATTTGCTTTATTTAACTGAAGTTCTAGGGGGTAAATCTGACTGATCAAACCATCAAAATAGGTATTATCAATATTTAATAAATCATCTAAATATCTAGAAGTAGAGCTAAAAGCTTCAATAATTTCAGATTGGTTATCAATGGAAAGCGACAAAATGAAGTCTCTTTCATAACAATACAAGAACAGATCAGCCACAAGAGGTGCGCAATTAGTACCCATCGGAATACCCACAATTTGTCTAAATAACTTAGTACCGAATCTAATATAAATATTGTCAAGTAGAAAGGTGAGGGCAATAACTCACAGTAGCTCCCTCAACCTGTGCAGCCACTTCCACTACAGTTTTCATTGGATAATGTTATCTTTTTATATATTTATTCAAATGCCTAGGATCAAGACATATTCTCACATCCTTTTTGTTTGCTTTTTCCGTTACAACAATACTATTTACCCAGTCTGAGGGTTCAGTCCATGCCTCAATCACACCATCCCTAACCTTTCTATCTAATTCTTTCTTGACCTTTGAGCAAATGGTATTTTCCTAGGAGGGTGAATGACTGGTTTAGCATTGTCTTGAAGCTGTATGTTATAGTCTCCCGGAAGGCATCCTAAACCTTCAAATATATCACTTGAAATTCTACTCGGGAGTATCTATCTTTAGTCCCCACAAGTAGTGCTGCCTTACCAATTGTGTTTAGCTTATGTCCTGAATACGAAATGAGTTTGACCCTTGATTTTCTAAGAGGACTGTCACTCAGTCTTTTGAATACTCCAAGAGGTAATACATTGCATTGAGCTCCAGTGTCCAATTTCATTTCAGTCTTCTTACCACTTACTTCCGCAACTATTTTCCAGTCTTTCTCATTGCTAGATGAACTTTCTACACTTTCCACAAAGTACGGATCATAGTCTGATTCGTCACTGTTCTGATTATTACCATCCAAAGCATGTACTTTCTGTCTTTTACACATCTAAGCAAAGTGGTTAAATTTTGAACAATTTCTACATTTCTTTCCATACGCAGGACATTTCATTTTTTCATGAGTATACCGCATTTTTTGCACTTATATGGCAGTGATGCTGGTTCTTTACTGGGCTGTTTAGCAGATTGGTAAGATGCTCCTTTCTTTACTGTTTTTGGCTTGGGCTTAAAATTTCCTCTCTTCTGGACGAAATCTATTGGCTTCTCCTCAGCAATACTTTTTAACTGTGTCTCACTAGTTTCAGCCGCCCTACAGGTATCTACCGCCTTTTCTAACGTAAGTTCAGAGTCTCTTAACAGCCTAGCCCTCACCACTTCACTTCTTATTCCGATTGCTGTTCTGTCCCTATTTAATGAGTCTTTCAATGTGCTAAATTCACATACCTTAGCTTTGTTTCTCAAGTCTGTGACATATGCATCTATGCTTTCACCAGCTGGTTGATTTCGTGTGCTGAAAATGTGTCTTTCATACGTCAAGTTCTTTCTTGGATTACAATATGCCTTAAATTTTTCCATGATTTTGTCCAGTTTCTTTTCAACTCCATCTGTTTCCCAAGTGAACGCATTGTAGATTTCCAAGCAGTCAGGACCAACAACATGAAGAAATGTACTTGCTTTTATACTTTCTTCCTTTTCTGCGAGTCCTGTAGCTGTCAAGTAAATTTCAAACTGTTGTTTAAAACGCCTCCAATTCTCTGACAAATTTCCAGTTAAACATAAAGAAGAAGGTGGTTGTAATCTTTCCATTTTGCCTTTTGAATTGACACAAATTCGATTGGTAATCCAAAGATTTTATTTCTGTTTTACTGCTGACACCATGAAATATTAGGAACAATACGGTAAATGTTGTATACTCTTTTATTCAACAAACATCTACATGCACATAAGAGCAACTGACCACTTTGGCTAAATACTTCAGATTATATATATCTGGTAGCATGGATTTCATACCATATATCCTGACATACGAAACTGTAGATCCAGGTCAGATGCCACAGAAAGCTGCCCCTTTGATCAGGGTCTGCATTGTTTGTTTAGAGTACAGGCATTTACGGATTAAACAAAACAGTCTGAGCGCCCATCCCAAGCCATTTTTAGCTCGCCTGTACGAAGTACAAGGAGAGCTATTGTTGTCACCTCGGATGGCGTGCGCGTTTGCGTTTGCGTTCCCGTCACACTGCGTTAAAGTTTTTCAAATGCTTATATCTCAACAGTCACTCATCACAGACCACTCATATTTGGAACTTAAGTACCTGGGAGGGTCCTCTGATGTTCAAAGAGAACAGACCCCTGGGTTCATGCCCCGGGGTGGGGCTAGGGGTCAAAATCTAGAACACCTTTGTAATTCTGTGTTAAAGTTTTTGAAATGCTTATATCTCAACAGTCAGTCATCACAAAGCATTCATATTTACAACTTGGATACCTGGGAGTGTCTTCTGAGATTCCAAGACAACACACCCCTGGGTTCATGCCTGGGATTGGGGATGGGGTGGGGCTGGGGGTCAAAATCTAGGACACCTTTGTAATTTGTTGTATACCTTTCCATTATACTATCGAGTTATAGACACAATTGGTTATACATCAGCCAATCAAGTGACATTGGTTCAAGTGTAAATGGGTGAAGGTCATGGTGACCTACATTTCACGGTGCAGTGATTTTGCCTTATATCTTGAAGTATATTTGTTGGAGAAATGTCATACCTGGGATATTAGTTCCATGTGACTCCGTGATTGACCTCAAAATATATCTAGGTCACTGTGACCTATATTTCATGGCTCAGCGATTTTGCCTATTATCTCGAATACTATTTGATGGAGAAATGTCATACCTGGATAATTAGTTCCATATGACCCAATAATTGACCTCAAAATATATCTAGGTCATGGTGACCTACATTTCACGGTCCAGTGATTTTGTCTTTTATCTTGAATACTATTTGATGGAGAAATGTCATACCTGGGATATTAGTTCCATGTGACTCCGTGATTGACCTCAAAATATATCTAGGTTACTGTGACCTATATTTCATGGCTCAGCGATTTTGCCTATTATCTCGAATACTATTTGATGGAGAAATGTCATACCTGGATAATTAGTTCCATATGACCCAATAATTGACCGCAAAATATATCTAGGTCATGGTGACCTACATTTCACGGTCCAGTGATTTTGTCTTTTATCTTGAATACTATTTGATGGAGAAATGTTATACCTGGGTTATTAAATGCAGGTGACCCCATTATTGACCTCAAAATATATCTAGGTCACTGTGACCTATATTTTATGGTTCAGCGATTTTGCCTATTTTCTAGAATACTATTTGATGGAGAAATGTCATACCTGGATTATTAGTTCCACATGACCCAATAATTGACCGCAAAATATATCTAGGTCATGGTGACCTACATTTCATGGTCCAGTGATTCTGTCTATTATCTTGAATACTATTTGATGGAGAAATGTTATACCTGGGTTATTAGTTGCATGTGACCCCATTATTGACCTCAAAATATATCTAGGTCAGTATGACCTATATTTCATGGTTCAGTGATTTTGCCTATTATCTTGAATACAATTTGATAGAGAAACGTCATACCTGGATTATTAGTTCCATGTGACACTATAATTGACCGCAAAATATATCCAGGTCAGTGTGACCTATATTTCATGGTTCAGTGATTTTGCCTATTATCTTGAACACTATTTGATGGAGAAATGTCATACCTGGATTATTTATTCCATGTGACCCCATGATTGAGCTTGAATTAATATCTAGGTCAGTGTGTCCTATATTTCATGGTTCAGTGATTTTTCCTATTATCTTGAATACTATTTGATGGAGAAATGTCTTACCTGGATAATTAGTTCCATGTGACCCGATGATTGACATGGAAATATATCTAGGTCCTTGTGACCTATTTTCATGGTTCAATGATTTTGTCTTATAATTCAGATACAATTTGATCCTGAAATGTAATATCTGGAATATATGTTCCATGTGACCTGATTATTGATCTCAAATATATCAAGGTGAGTGTGACCTATATTTCATGGTTCATAAATTTTTCCTTATATCTTGAAGTCGCGAAACAGGCGAGCTATGCTGTCTGGCGACAGCTCTTGTTCCAGCCTATACTCAGATTTAGAGGCAATTGACATGTGGTCTATTAGTGTACACTTCATATTTTCTAGTTCTGTGGTGTATCCCTTGCTTCCAAAAGATAACCCTTTTATAGAACATATTTAAAGTCACTACAGCTGGTGTGTGGGAATGCGTGGTGGCTGTAAAAAGTCTCCCAGCCCTACATCCTAGTGTAATTTGTATTTTCTTGTCCTTTGGGATCATTGATTCCATTGTGGATTGTTGACAATATTTGCGGGTCACTGATGAGGCCTAATTCGCCGAAACTAGCTAGTCTGGCCCAGAAAACATGTACACGTCATATTTTCTAGTTCTGTGGTGTATCCCTTGCTTCCAAAGGATAGCTCTTCTATAGAACATGTTGTCAGTGTTTAAATGATTAAGCTATTTTGTGGTAATGCTATTTACGAGGGCTGATTGATATGTTTTGAGCCTCATATTGAAGGATTTTAATTTTGTCGGACAAATTGTATTATTTTTCAACCTATTCCCCTGTAGTTATCTGTACACTTTTGCCAGCTGTGTTTAAGGGCCTCAATGCCACTTTTATAGAACTCCTTTTCTTGGCTATTCAGAAAGTCATCCACTGACTGCATATATGACGTTATCATCGGACTGAAAGTGGGTGTCTGAAATAGCCGTTTTCAGTTTTAGAAATAGATGAATTAGGCAGATGCTTTACCAATTTAAAGCCACAGTCGTGAATGGCAGCCATAGCAATGACAGAACATTAGCATTGTTCTAATGCAGGGCTATATTTGGTCCAATATATTGATGGGCCCATTTCCCATTCATTTACATGAAAAATTCAAAATTTTGATGGGCCTTTTTGAATTTTCATGGACCTTTTGGAAAAATTGATTGGCCCAAGAATCCTTAATACACAACTTACAGCAAAATTAACATCAAATTTGAATAGCTTATATGAGGCCCAAACAAAGATTAAATCACATTCAGTCTATAACGAAAGGTTTTCTTGTAAAATGGCTCGGGCCCATCCCAGAAATATACCTGCAGTAATGGAACTACACACCTTTAGTAAGCTTTCCGTTGCGCACAATTAAGTTTAATTTTTTCCTGTAACTGCGTCAGAAATGAAGCATAGTATGTGCCATTAATTGTTTGTCCCTTTAGGAGATAATCTATCGGCAGAAATTCCGCAGAATACCATCTATCTAAGCTGAGGCCACATTACGAAAACACGCCTATACAAATACAATGTAAATTTTACCGCCTTTAAAAACATTTTTTTTTAGATGAAAAATTGTGATATTTTTCTTATTTCTTCGCAAAATATAGATTGTGTGTACTCGTTAGAACCGCCTCGATGAGGTGGTTCTAACGAGTAACCACAATCTATGTTTTCGAGGAGAAATGAGAAAAATAATGTTCACCCCTGCTAACCTGTTTTTGGACGGGGTTTTCAAGGAAAAATTCCGTCCTTTAGAATACCGACGTGCGGGCGGCCGGGCGTCTGCGTCCCGGTTTACCGTTTGGTTAACCTTTATCCAAAAACCCGTCCATAATGCCATTTGGCGTTTTTCTTGTTCTATATAAAAGTGGGGCCCGAGGGGGTCAAAATCATATAGGCGTGTTTTCGTGATGATAGCCTTTCCAGCTGATGGAACATTACTTGCCTTCTTTGGCGGGGCTGAGCCAGGGTGCTTCCATTGTTTCGATTGTTCTTTGGCCTCTGTGGTAAAATGACGGACACATGTTTAATTCATAGTGACAATTCTGAAGAAAGTTGGCAGGATCTTCCTCAAAAAGGGCAAGGTTAACACGCGATAATTTGTGCCTGGTGTGCTTTTGATCAATTGTCAGAAGTCTTGGTGCCCATCAGAGCCAAACAAATTTGATCTCTCTCAACATTGTGCCAGACTATTTTAAAATATGATTCTGTCATTATTTCATGCTTTGTTTCACCGGGTTATTGGTAATGTTTAATTTTGTTTTCCTCATTACATTAATCAATAAAGGCGTTATTATGCGATGGCAAGTTTGTTTTAAACTTTCACATACCAATGGTTGGTAGTTGAATTGTATTCTGTTGTATACTTGTATTAATCCCTATTTACCTGCATTTAACTTCTGTGTATGAAAAGACATCTTTCAACTGTTACAGGCCTCATATTTTCTGGCATTTGCAGGATTGTAGGTTTTTTGAGCTTGATTTTTTTCTTTATTTCAGGCTTTTAGACTTTGATTTTCCTCCTATATTCTATTTATAATGAATATTTAACCTTTACCCTGCTGAATAAAATTATTTTGCCACACCCATTTCTGCCTATTCACCAGTCAGATTACTTGATATAATGTACATGTATTTGTTCAATTCACAAACTGCATTGCAAACAATGTAGATCCTGATCAGATGGCTTCTTCAGAAGCCATCTGATCTGGATCTACACTGTTTGCAAAGGTTATGGTTGTCGTGTTCAGCAGGATGAGGGTTAAGGCTGCAAAATCCGGTCTTTCAGGCTTGGAAAAGCTTGGTCAGTATGAGGCCTGCTGTTAATGATGTATAAATTGATTTAAATGGTCCATATTAGCCACAGATTAATAGGGAATCAATATAAAAATCCATGCTTAGGTCGGCAGAGACTTTCATACCCCCTCTGTAATGCATTTTGCTTTCAAAACCATTTTGTTATTTCTTCCTCTGAAAACTGCCTATACCCTCACATGCATTTTTGGCAGGTGTACATTACAGACATTCCTTATTTCCATGATGAAAGCCTACTCAGTAATCATGTAATTATGTCTCCCCCGAAAAAATTTTTTTCGGAGAGACATATTGTTTTTCCCCCGGGCGTCTGTCTGTCTGTCCGTCTGTCTGTCTGTCACACATTCGTGTCCGCTCTGTAACTTGAAAACCGTTAGAGCTATCTTCACGAAACTTGGTATAAATATTAATCAGCATTAGACGACGTGCAGTGCGCAAGAACTATAACTCTCGCATTTATACTTTTTGAATTATCTCCCTTGGAAGTTTGTTGGTATGTATATATATGTATGGGCAAATCGTGTCCGGTCAATAACTTTCTTATTTTTTGATGGATTTTAAAATTACTTGGCAGAAATATTAACAACCATAAGACGATGTGTGGTGCGCATGAGGCAGGTCGGTACCTCAAAGGTCAAGGTCATACTTAGAGGTCAAAGGTAAAAAAGGGGCCTTTTTTTCGTATTTGGTCAATAACTTTCTTATTTTGAGATGGATTTTAAAATTACTTGGCATAATTATTAACAACCATAAGACGATGTGTGGTGCGCATGAGGCAGGTCGGTACCTCAAAGGTCAAGGTCATACTTAGAGGTCAAAGGTAAAAAAAGGGGCCTTTTTTGTATTTGGTCAATAACTTTCTTATTTTGAGATGGATTTTGAAATCACTTGGCAGAAATGTTAACCAATATAAGGCTATGTGTTGCGCGTATGACCCAGGTTGGTACCTCAAAGGTCAAGGTCATACTTAGAGGTCAAATGTAAAAAAGGGGCCTTTTTTCGGGTTTTGTCAATAACTTGCTTATTTTTAAATATAATTTGAAGTTACTTGGCAAACATGTTAACTATCATGGGAGGATGTGTTGCATGCATGATTCAGTTTGGTACCTAAAATGACAAGGTCATACATAGAGGTCAAAGGTAAAAAAGGGGCCTTTTTTCGTGTTTGGTCAATAACTTTCTTATTTTTAGATGGATTTTGAAATTGCTAGTCAGAATTGTTAACCACCATGAGATGATGTGTTGCACGCATGACCCAGTCTGAAAGGTCAAGGTCATACATACAGGTTAAAGGTAAAAAAAGGGCCTTTTTGTGTTCTGTCAATAACTTTCTTATTATGCCCCCAACTTTGAAAAAGTTGGAGGGGCATATTGGTTCTGGCTCATTCGTCCGTTCGTCCGTTATGCTTTTGATGCATAACATAACTAAAGAACCGTGTATGCTAGGGTTTTGAAATTGCATATATGGATTCCTCATGGAAAATTAGCTGACGCGTATTTTTTTCTCGTCCAGATTATGTTCCCTTCAAGAGTTATTGCCCTTTGAATTTTTTTTTTTAATAAAATCTTGTCAGCAAGATATCTCAAAAACTATTGGAGCTAGAGCCTTGAAATTTGGTGAATATATTGGTGGTGATGAGTAGATGAACTGATTAACTTTTGCCCTAGCATGCACGGTTCTAAAGTTATGCTATGCATCACTTTTAGCATATATTACAATGGGCACTTTTATGATTTTATGATTTATGGCCCTTTGTCATTTTAGTAACTTGTGCCCATTGTAATATATGCTAAAAGTGATGCATAGCATAACTTTAGAACCGTGCATGCTAGGGTTTTGAAATTTCATATATGCATTCCTGGAAAATTAGCTGACAAGCATTTTTTTTCTCATCTGGATTATGCCCCTTTCAAGAGTTATTGCCCTTTTGAAGTTTTTTTGAATAAAATCTTGTCAGCAAAATATCTCAAAAACTATAATAGCTACAGCCTTGAATGTTGGTGACTACACGTAGATTGGTGTTGATGAGTAGATGACCTGCTTAACTTTTGACAAAATTCCGAAAAATACTTTGTGAGTTGTGGCCCTTTGTCATTTTGGTTATTTTTGCCCATTATAATGTATGCTAAATGTGAGGACAAAAAGGGCCTTTTTTTAGTGTTCAGTCAATAACTTTCTTCTTCCTGGATAGATTGTGAAATTACTTGGCAGAAATGTTAACCATCATGAGACGATGTAGTGCACGCTAGACCCAGGTCGGTACCTCCAAGGTCAAGGTCATACTAAGAGGTCAGAGGTAAAAAAAAGTTCTTTTTTTGTCCAGTCATTAGCTTTTTATTTCTGGATGGACTTTATAAAGTAACCATGCATAAATGTTCACCGTCATTAGACCATGAGTCATGTGCAAGACCAAGGCCCATACCTCCAATGTCAAGGTCATACCTAGAGGTCAAAGGTAAAAAAAGGACAGTCAATAACTTCCTTATTCTTTGATGGATTATGAAATTACTTGGCAGAAATGTTAACCATCATGAGACGATGTGTTGTACCGCAAAGGTCAAGGCCATACTTAGAGGTCAAAGGTAAAAAAGTGCTTTTTTTGTTTACGGCCAATAACTTTTTTATTTTTCTATGAACATTTTTAAAGTTCCTATGCAGAAATGTTCATCTTCATTCGATGATGTGTTGCACACAAGACCCAGCTCAATACCTCCAATGTCAAGGTTATACTTAGCAATCAAAAACGGGGGAGACATCTGTGTTTTTGTAGAAAAACAAATTCTAGTTTGTAAATACAGTAAGGATCTTTTTCCTTCACAGGTGATGGTTCGCCCTGCACACAGGGCCTTCAGTTAGCATCCTGATCCGAAGGATGGTGTACTTTGTGGCATTCAACCCTGCAAATGATGCCAATGGAGCATGTATGGACATTGCATTTTTTTACCACATCCAGAAATCAAAACCTGGGGCCTCAAGCATCATAAGCAAGTGCAATAACCACTGAGATATCACGCTCCATGAATTGTAATTTAATGAAAACAAATCTAAGGTGCAAGACTAGTGTGGACAAACGCGGACTTAGGAATGTAGCACAAAGGCTTTCTGTGACTCATGAAACATAAGATAAACGAGCATGAACAAATATGAAATAAGCAAAGATCAAGAGTGGAAATGGCTTGGGTTTTGCGATTGTTGGGCTGTTACCTGGTGGGAGGTATCCTGGTAACATGGAGATTCAGATTTGCTAAATTGGTTCTGTTGAATACCATGGCGACCATCTGGAAATTCTTCAAATGAAATGGATCTCCTCCCGAACCAAAGGTCGAATTGCGCTGAAATTTGATGGGAGGCTATGATTTTACATGGAGATTCAGATTTGCTAAAATTCTTCCCTTCTGATATCCAAGATGGCTGGCATGGTGGCCGTCTTGGAATATTATGCAACATCTCCCAAACCAAAGGTCGAATTGTGCTGGAATTTGATGGGTGGCAACATGGTGACATGGAGATACAGATTTGGCTGTCATGGCCGCCATCTTGTAATTCTTCAAATGACATCTCCACCCAAACCAAAGGTCGAATTGAGCTGAAATTTGATGGGAGCTGAAATTTGACAGATTCAGGTTTGCTAAAATGGTTCCGTTCGGATTTCCAAGATGGACGCCATGGTAGCCACCCTGAAGTTCTTCAAACAACATCTTCTCTCGAAACAATGGTCGAATTGAGCTGAAACTCGATGGGAGGCATCGGGGTGATATGGAGATTCAGATTTGCAAAAATTATTCCGTTCTGCTATCCAAGATGCCTGCCATGGCGGCTTTCTTGAAATTCTTCAAACGTCATTTCCCAAACCAAAGGTTGAATTGAGCCGAAACTTGCTAGGAGGCATCAGAGTGACAAGCTGATTCAGATTTGCTCAAATCTATCTGTCCAGATATCCAAGATGGCTTCCATCTTGAATTTCTCCAAACGACATCTGCTTCCAAACCAAAGGTCGAATTGAGCTCCCAGGTGACATTGAGATTCATATTCGCTTAAATGGTTGTGTTCCAATATCCAAGATGGCTGCCATGTTCTCCATCTTGAAATTCTTCAAGCAACATCTCCCAAACCAAAGGTCGAATAGAGCTGAAACTTGAGGGAGGCATCAGTGTGAAATGGAGGTTCAGATTTGCTGAAATGGTTCCCTTCCGTTCTTGAAACGGCATCTCCTCACAAACCAAAGGTCGAATTGAGCTCAAACTTGATGGGAGGCATCGGGGTGACATGGAGATGTCATGGTGATGGAGATTCAGATTTGGCCGTCATCTTGAAATTCTTCAAACAACATCTCCTCTCAAACCAAAAATTGGATCGAGCTGAAACTTGATGGGAGGCATATGGGTGACATGGAGATTCAGATTTGCTAAAATCGTTCCATTCAAATATCTAAGATGGCCACCATGGCGACCATCTTGAAATTATTCAAACGACATCTCCCAAAAGAAAGGTCGAATTGAGCTGAATCTTGATGGGAGGCATCGTAGTTACACAGGGATTCAGATTTGCTCAAGTCTTTCTGTTCAGATATCCAAGATGACTGCCAAGGTGGCCATCTTGAATTTCTTCAAACGGCATCTCCTCCAAACCAAAGGTCAAATTGAGCTGAAACTCGCTGGGAGGCATCGATGTAACATGGAGCTTCGGATTTGCTAAAACCGTTCGGTTCTGATACGGCAACCATCTTGAAATCCTTCAAACGACATCTCCTCCCAAACCAAAGGTCGAATTGAGCTGAAACTCGATGGGAGGCATCAGTGTTACATGGGGATTCAGATTCGTTCAAGTCTTTCTTTTCAGATAGCCAAAGGCGGCCATCTTGAATTTTTTCAAACGGCATCTCCTACTAAACCAAAGATCCAATTGATTGAGCTGAAACTTGATGGGAGGCATCACGGGGATGACGGGGATATTTAGATTTGCTAAAATCTTTCAATTCTAATATCCAAGATGGCCACCGTGGTTGCCATCTTGAAATTCTTCAAACCAAATCTCCTCCCAAACCAGAGATCTGATTAAGCAGAAACTTGATGGGAGGCATCGGGGTGACATGGAGATTCAGATTTGCTACTATCATTCCATTCCAATATCCTAGTATACCGATTGAGCTGAAAGTTGAATGGAGGCAACGGGCGACATAGAGATTCAGATTTGCTAAAATTCTTCTGTTCGGATATCCAAGATGCCTGCGCATGGAGGCCATCTTGAAATTCTTCAAAAGACATCTCCTCCCGACCCAGAGGTCAGATCAAGCTACTACTTGAGGCATCGATTCCTGATCACTGCCTCCACTTCTATATTGGAGCAACATGGAAATTCGTATTTGCTAAAATTGTTCCATTCTGATATACAAGTTGACCATCATGGTGGCCATCTTAAAATTCTTCAAACTAAATCTCCTGAACCAAAGGTTGGATGGAGCTGAATCTTGATTGGAGGCCTTAGAGAGAAGCAAAGTGGTCAACCGTGATAGGGTTAAGTACCATGCATGTCGTCTGTCGTACAACATTTATTTTGTACCCTTTCTTTTTTTAGCTCACCGTCACGTAGTGACGAGGTGAGCTTTTGGGATCACGTTTTGTCCGTCGTCTGTGCGTGCGTGCGTCCGTCCGTCCGTGCGTAAACAATTTCTTCAAACGACATCTCCTCCTAAATCACTGATTGGATTCACAGGAATGATCCTTAGGTGGTCCCCTTTCAAAGTTGTTCAAATGGTTCCGGTCCGTTGCACATCTGGGTCACAGGATCCAAAAATAGATTTTTTTTCACCGAAAACTTAAAAAATCTTCTTCTCTGAAACCACAAGGCCCAGGTCTTTAATATTTGGTATGTAGCTTCATCTAGTGGACCCCTACCAAGATTGTTCAAATTATAGTGCTGGGGCCAAAAATGCCCCCGCCCCGGGGCCCTTTGGTTTTACATGGGCTTATATAGGGAAAATCTTTAAAAATCTTCTTCTCTGAAACCGTAAGGCCCAGAGCTTTGATATTTGGTATGAAGCTTCATCTAGTGGACCCCTACCAAGATTGTTCAAATTATTGTGCTGGGGCCAAAAATGCCCCCGCACCGGGGCCCTTTGGTTTAACATGGGCTTATACATGGAAAATCTATAAAAATCTTCTTCTCTGAAACCGCAAGGCTCAGGTCTTTGATATTTGGTATGAAGCTACATCTAGTGGACCCCTACCAAGATTGTTCAAATTATAGTGCTAGGGCCAAAAATGACCCCGCCCCGGGGCTCTTTGGTTTTACATAGGCTTATATATGGAAAATCTTTAAAAATCTTCTTCTCTGAAACCACAAGGCCCAGGTCTTTGATATTTGGTATGAAGCTTCATCTAGTGGACCCCTACCAAGATTGTTCAAATTATAGTGCTGTGGCCAAAAATGCCCCCCACCTGGGGCCTTTGGTTTTACATGGGCTTATATAAGGAAAATCTTTAAAAATCTTCTTCTCTGAAACTGCAAGGCCCAGGTCTTTGATATTTGGTATGAAGCTTCATTTAGTGGACCCCTACCAAGATTGTTCAAATTAAAGTGCTGGGGCCAAAAATGCCCCCGCTCCGGGCCCTTTGGTTTTACATGGGCTTCTACATGAAAATTTTTTAAAAATCTTCTTCTCTGAAACCGCAAGGCCCAGGTCTTTGATATTTGGTATGAAGCTTCATCTAGTGGACCCCTACCAAGATTGTTCAAATTATAGTGCTGTGGCCAAAAAATAATCTTTGAAAATCTTCTTCTCTGAAACCGCAAGTCCCAGGTCTTTGATATTTGGTGTGAAGCTTCATCTAGTGGACCTCCATCAAGATTGTTTAAATTATAGCCCTGAGGCCAAAAATGCCCCCGCTCTGGGGCCATTTGGTTTTACATAGGCTTATGTACGGGATATCTTAAAAAAAAATCTTCTTCTCTGAAGCCGCAAGGCCCAGGTCTTTGATATTTGGTGTGTAGCTCTATCTAGTGGACCTTTGCCAAGGTTGTTCAAATTATGAAGCTTCAACTTTTCAGACCTCCCTCAACATTATGCACATTATAGTCCTGGTGTCAATAATGGCCGTCCCCGGGGCCCACTTGTTACTCTATGGATCAGGTGAGCGATCCAGGGCCATCATGGCCCTCTTGTATATCGAAGAATGATTTTACGAAATTGGGTGCTGAAGTCATTGCATTTATGTATTTTTCTGAATTTTTATATACAATATCACCATAAAATTCTGGTTCTGATAGACCTTGTTGCAGAAGAGATTTAAGTCCAACATCGAATTTTGAAATTAAATCGGAATGGCGTCTATAAAATTTTGAAAAGTCTTTGAAAAGTATTTTATGGTGACTTAGTATATAAATTCAGAAAAATATATAACCGCAATGACTTCAGCACCCAATTTCGTAAAATCATTCTTCGATATAAAAAGATTGGGTACAACATGGATATTATACGACAGACTGCATGCATGGTAGTTAACCCAATCACGGTTGGCAACTTTGCTTCCCTCTTTAATTGCACGCCGGTGGGTCAGGCCTCAGATTCTATGACGGCTCCAACGTAAAGGCTTATTGAGAATTAGAGAGATCTAATTCAAGGTAATGTTGGTTGGTGCCTGATGCTCTGTCTCTGGTTGGGCCCATCGGAGTCTAACTGTTGGTTTTCTTTTGCTCCAGCATTTCAGTGGTTTCTTGCTGTCGAGTCCTCACCGTTGTCTCACCTCTGTGGTTCTTTGATTTTTGTGTTCACGGAGATGTTGCACTGATGAGTTAGGAGGCCTTCATGCGGACTGAACAAATTATTTGTCTAAATCGCGACGGAAGTAAGGGCGAGGATTGTGGCCACGTAAAATCGATTTAAGCCCCCCAGTGGAAATCTTCCACTGACCGTTCCAAGGCGGAACTTCTGTGGCGATTTATTTATGTTGTTGTTTGTTACTTAGTGTGTGTATCACTTGTGTCTTTTAATTTTGGATGGCCATATGGCCATTTTGTGGGAAAGTAACTGTCCTTATGGCCTTCTTTTGTTTAGGTTTCCATTATGGTCTGGTCGCTTAATGTTTGTATTTCTTTCCCTTTGGTGTCTTTTATGGGTGGAGTAAGTTAATTGTATCAATTCCTGATCTTTGTTTTACTTCTACTTTGCATAGTTTATGATACCGATAACCCTGATTAAGAAGTTTACCATTTAACAATATATTACGAGTGTTGAAGTCAGTTACATGACTAGACACTCCGGCAAATCAAATTATTTGCAAAATATAAACGCCATAGGATGGTGCACGAGGAACATCACCATCCGAGAAAGGAATATTTACAATCTCAAAATCAAAATCATCGCGTTTATCATAAATTTTGCAAGAAACAAACCCATCTACAATAGATAGTTGTAAGTCCAAAAACGGGGCCTCGGTATCAGAAGAATTTGCTTTATTTAACTGAAGTCCTGGGGGGTGGAGATTTGACTGATCAAACCATCGAAATATTGTCATATATAATGCATCCAAATATCTAGAAATCCAGCTAAAGTCTTCAATGATTTCAGATTGGTTTTCAACGGAAATGGATATCATGAAGTCTCTTTCATAACAAAACAAGAACAGACAAGCCACAGGGACCCATCCGAATATCTACAACTTGTCTAAATAACTTAGTACCAAATCTTGTGTAAATATTGTTATATAGAAGGGTGAGAGCTTCACACACTTTTTGACATGACCATAAAGTAGTATGCTCTTCAGAAGTGAAAAAAGCATTTCTTATATAACATACAAGGTAGAGGGAGTCTTCTCCATGAAATGTCCATTCAATTAAATCATTACGGTTAGTTTTTCTTTAAGATTATGAGGAAGTGTAGTGTGAAGGGTGGAAAAATCATAAGTAGACAGACTTGAAGAACGAAAACGTCTGGATAAAGACAGGGGTGGGGTCTGGTTCCTTACTTACACATGGACAGGTTAACAGCAGATAAAAGTAGGTGTGGCTTTGGCTTGGTTGGGTGACTACCTATTTGACCCATAAAACTGAAAAGTATTATAAGATATAATTGACAGTAACAAACAGCGGCTGTTCTTATATTATTTATCAAACAAATGCCTTCAAAAATTGGACATAAATTATTCTTCAAAAACAATGTTTTAAGCTCACCTGACCAAAGGTCATGGTGAGCTATTGTGACTGTGAGATGTCCAGCGTTGTCTTCCGTGATGCGTGCGTAAACTTTTCTTTTTGAACACTCTAGAGGCCACAGATTTGGGCCAATCATTATCAAACTTGGTCAGAATGATCACCATGCCAATAACTCGGTCAAGTTCGAATATGGGTTATGTAGATTCAAAAGTAGGCCAGTAGTCAAATCATACAAAAACTTTGTGAACTCACTAGAGGCCACGGTTTTGGTCATTTTATCATCAAACTTGCTCAAAACGATCATCTAGACAATATATCAGCCAAGTTCGAATATGGGTCATGTAGGGTCAAAAAGTAGGTCAGTTGGTGAAATCATACAAAAACTTTGCGAACACACTAGAGGCCACGGTTTTGGTCCTATCATCATCAAACTTGCTCAGAACGATCATCTAGACAATATATCAGGCAAGTTCGAATATGGGTCATGTCGGGTCAAAAAGTAGGTCAGTAGGTGAAATCATAGAAAAACTTTGTGAACAATCATCATCAAACTTCCTCAGAATGATCATCTTGACAGTATATCGGTGAAGTTCGAATATGGGTAATGTTGGATCCAAAAATAGGTCTGTAGGTGGAATCATAGAAAAAAACATGTTAACACTCTAGAGGCCTTTGTATAACCTCCCATATATCCCTATGTTAATAAATAGAAGTAAAACAATAGACAATTTACTTGTAGCCTCTGTAGTGTAATGGATAGAGCCTACGATTATCAGTCAAAGGGTTCAAATCGGGGCTTGGAGAAATAGATTGGGCTGCATGATGCTTCCACGAAGAGCTACATCTGACCACACATGATTACTGGTAAAGGACTAAGCCTGTCCAGGCAAAGCAGTGTGAGTCAGACCGTCCAATGCATATTAGCCTTCTGGTTTCATCGGGTGGCAGAGCTTGAGATATCATTTCACCTCAATGTAGGGTAAAAGTCCCACAAAATTTGAAGCAACGTCTCAAAAATGACCTAAACAGTGTTGATGGGGACGTTAAAACCCAATTCGAACAAACAAACATACATACATACTCATGTATGCATGCACACACACAACCATACATGCAAACACTCAGCCATGTATGGTCATATACATGCATTCTCGCACTCATGTGTGCATGCATGTGCACATAGATGCATTCACACACTCATGTATGCATGCGTGTACACACACACTTGTGCATCACACATGCATACAGGCAAGCGCACACACATGCATGCTCACATGCAATCACACATGCATGCATGTACACACACATACGCACACGCATGCATGCACACATGTACACACTTACACACATGCGTGCATATACACACACATGCATGCATCCATGCACATTTGCATCTGATAACTCATGCATGCATTCAAGCACATACGCATGCAGGCACACATGCAAACTTTCATGCACACATGCACTCACACATGCAAACACAGACTCGTGCATGCATATGTGCATCACACATGCATGCTTGCAAGCACACACACACATGCATGCACACATGCATGCACGCATGCAATCACACATACATGCATGCACCCACAAATGCACACAGGCATGCATGCATGCTTGAATGCACATGCATTCATGCATGCACACACAATTTCTTACATGCATGCATGAACATACCCATGCATGCCCAACACATGCTTACATGTATGCACACAGTCATGCATGTATGTACACACACATCCATGCATGCACACACTCAGGCATGCATGTGACCATACATGCATTCACAGACTCATGTATGCACACACACACACATGCTGCACTCACACACTCATGCATGCATTTAGACACCATGTTGCATGCATGAACACACTCAAGCTTACATTTACTTGCATATGCCTACTCATGCATGCATGCAAGGATGCACATGTGCATACATGCACACTCTTCCTGCATGCATGTATGCACACATGCATGCTTACAAACCATATTGGTTCCATTTAGTGACAGGGCTTGAGATGTCATTTCATCTCAATGATGGGTAAAAATCCAACAAAATTGGAAGCACCATCTCCAAAATGACATTTACAGTGTTGACCATTATTATTATTATTATTACAGTGTTAAACATTTACATTATTGACTGATTTTTTTTTATAAAACTTCACACAAATGCTGCTTATGATAGTATCTCGAACGAGATCAACTTTCAAGGTCAAGGCCACTGGGTATTTTTAGAAAAACTGTCGTCGCTCAAGCGCCTACATTCATTGACGGATTTTAATATATCTAAACATAAATGTGGCTTTTGATAATATCTCGAGTAAGTTCGACTTTCAAGGTCACTGTGGCTATTTTAAGAACAACTTTGTCATTGCTTTAGTGCTTACATTTATTGACGGATTTTAATACATATTCACACAAATGTTGCTTATGATAATATCTCGCGTGGTTTTGATTTTCACGGTCGTGCCGTCAAGGTCTAGGTCACTGTGGCTATTTTTAGCTCACCGTCACGTAGTGACGAGGTGAGCTTTTGGGATCACGTTTTGTCCGTCGTCCGTCGTCCGTGCGTCCGTCCGTCCGTCCGTCCGTCCGTGCGTAAACAATTTCTTCAAACGACATCTCCTCCTAAACCACTGATTGGATTTTGACCAAACTTCACAGGAATGATCCTTAGGTGGTCCCCTTTCAAAGTTGTTCAAATGGTTCCGGTCCGTTGCACATCTGGGTCACAGGAGCCAAAAATAGATTTTTTTTCACCGAAAACTTAAAAAATCTTCTTCTCTGAAACCACAAGGCCCAGGTCTTTAATATTTGGTATGTAGCTTCATCTAATGGACCCCTACCAAGATTGTTCAAATTATAGTGCTGGGGCCAAAAATGCCCCCGCCCCAGGGCCCTTTGGTTTTACATGTGCTTATATATGGAAAATCTTTAAAAATCTTCTTCTCTGAAACCGTAGGGCCCAGAGCTTTGATATTTGGTATGAAGCTTCATCTAGTGGACCCCTACCAAGATTGTTCAAATTATTGTGCTGGGGCCAAAAATGCCCCCGCCCCGGGGCCCTTTGGTTTTACATGGGCTTATATATGGAAAATCTTTAAAAATCTTCTTCTCTGAAACCGTAAGGCCCAGAGCTTTGATATTTGGTATGAAGCTTCATCTAGTGGACCCCTACCAAGATTGTTCAAATTATTGTGCTGGGGCCAAAAATGCCCCCGCCCCGGGGCCCTTTGGTTTTACATGGGCTTATATAAGGAAAATCTTAAAAAATCTTCTTCTCTGAAATCACAAGGCCCAGGTCTTTGATATTTGGTTTCAAGCTTCATCTAGTGGACCCCTACCAAGATTGTTCAAATTATAGTGCTGGGGCCAAAAATGCCCCCGTCCCGGGGCCCTTTGCTTTTACATGGGCTTCTACATGAAAAATCTTTAAAAATCTTCTTCTCAGAAACCGCAAGGCCCAGGTCTTTGATATTTGGTATGAAGCTTCATCTGGTGGACCCCTACCAAGATTGTTCAAATTATAGTGCTGTGGCCAAAAATGCCCCCACCCCGGGGCCCTTTGGTTTTACATGGGCTTATATAGGGAAAATCTTTAAAAATCTTCTCTGAAACCGCAAGGCCCAGGTCTTTGATATTTGGTATGACGCTTCACCTAGTGGACCCCTACCAATCTGTCTGTCCGTCCGTCCATTGGTCTGTCTGTCCGTCCGTCCGTTAACATTTTGGTTAAAGTTTTGCGTCAAAGTTTCTAGGAGATTGTTACTTTCGAACCATTTGATAGATTTAGTTGATACTTACACTGAAGTTACATACTGGTCTTAAGATTTCATTGATGCATGTCCCAGCCCGGCAGTGACCTTGATGTCACAGACTTAAAAATTTTACATTGTCACAGACTTAAAAATTTTACATTTGGTTAAAGTTTTGCGTCAAAGTTTCTGAGAGATTGTATCTTCTAAACCCTTTGATAGATTTAGTTGATACCTACACTGAAGATTTCATTGATGCATGTCCTACCCCCCACAGTGACCTTGAGGTCGCTTTCTCTAGTATTTGGTATGAAGCTTCATCTTGTAAACCTCTACCAAGATTGTTCAAATTATAGCCCTGAGGTCGCTTTCTATAGTATTTGGTATGAAGCTTCATCTTGTAAACCTCTACCAAGATTGTTCAAATTATAGCCCTGGGTCAAAAATGCCCCCGCTCTGGGGCCCTTTGATTTTACATGGGCTTATATCGGGAAAATCTTTAAAAATCTTCTCTGAAACCGCAAGGCCCAGGTCTTTGATATTTGGTATGAAGCTTCATCTAGTGGACCCCTACCAAGATTGTTCAAATTAGAGTGCTGGGACCAAAAATGCCTCCGTCTCGGGGCCCTTTGGTTTTACATAGACTTATATAGGGATAATCTTAAAAAATCTTCTTCTTTGAAACCACAAGGCCTAGGTCTTTTATATTTGGTGTGAAATTTCAGCTAGTGGACCTCTATCAAAATTGTTCAAATTATAGCCCTGGGGCCAAAAATGCCCCCGCCCCAAGACCATTTGGTTTTACATAGACTTATATAGGGAAATCTTTAAAAATCTTCTTCTCCGAAACTGCAAGGACCATGTCTTTGATATTCGGTATGGAGCTTCATCTAGTGGACCTCTACCAAGATTGTTCACATTATAGCCCCTGGGCCACAAATGCCCCCGTCCCGGGGCCCTTTTGGTTTAACATAGACTTATACAGAGATAATCTTTGAAAATCTTCTTCTCTGAAACTGCAAGGCCCAGGTCTTTGGTATTTGGTGTGAAGCTTCATCTAGTGGACCTCCATCAAGATTGTTTAAATTATAGCCCTGAGGCCAAAAATGCCCCGGCTCTGGGGCCATTTGGTTTTACATAGGCTTATATACGGAATATCTTAAAAAAAAATCTTCTTCTCTGAAACCGCAAGGCCCAGGTCTTTGATATTTGGTGTGTAGCTCTATCTAGTGGACCTTTGCCAAGGTTGTTCAAATTATGAAGCTTCAACTTTTCAGACCTCCCTCAACATTATGCACATTATAGCCCTGGTGTCAATAATGGCCCTCCCCGGGGCCCACTTGTTACTCTATGGATCAGGTGAGCGATCCAGGGCCATTATGGCCCTCTTGTTAGAATATTGTTCTAGCCCCAACATTTCTTGATGGATTTAATATAACATCACACAAATGTTGCTTATGATATGCCCGAGCAAGTTCGACTTTTAAGGTCATTACCTCAAGGTCAAGGTTATTGTGGCTAGTCATTACAAAAGCACGCCCATACAAATACATTGTTAACTGAACCTCCGAAAAAAACACGAAAATTTTATGATGGAAACATGTAATATTTTTAGCTCACCGTCACGTAGTGACGAGGTGAGCTTATGGGATCACTTTTCGTCCGTCGTGCGTCAGTGCGTCCGTGCGTCCGTAAACAATTTCTTTAAACGACATCTCCTCCTAAACCACTGATCTGATTTTGACCAAACTTCACAGGAATGATCCTTAGGTGGACCCCTTTCAAAGTTGTTCAAATGGTTCCGGTCCGTTGCACATCTAGGTCATAGGAGCCAAAAATAGATTTTTTTTCACCAAAAACTTAAAAAATCTTCTTCTCTGAAACCACAAGGCCCAGGTCTTTGATATTTTGCATGAAGCTTCATCTAGTGGACCCCTACTTAGATTGTTCAAATTATAGTGCTGGGGCCAAAAATGCCCCCGCTCCGGGGCCCTTTGGTTTTACATGGTCTTATATAGGGAAAATCTTTAAAAATCTTCTCCTCTGAAACCGTAAGGCCCAGGTGTTTGATATTATGGTATGAAGCTTCACCTAGTGGACCCCTACCAAGATTGTACAAATTATAGTGCTGGGGCCAAAAATGCCCCCGCACCGGGCCCCTTTGGTTTTACATGGGCTTATATAGGGAAAATCTTTAAAAATCTTCTTCTCTGAAACCGCAAGGTCCAGGTCTTTGATACTTGTTATGAAGCTTCATCTAGTGGACCCCTACCAAGATTGTTCAAACTATAGTGCTGGGGCCAAAAATGCCCCCGCTCCGGGGCCCTCTGGTTTTACATGGGCTTATATAGGGAAGATCTTTAAAAATCTTCTTCTCTGAAACCGTAAGGCCCAGGTCTTTGATATTTGGTATGAAGCTTCATCTAGTGGACCCCTATCAAGATTGTTCAAATTATAGTGCTGGGGCAAAAATGCCCCCGCCTCCGGGCCCTTTGGTTTTAGATGTTTTTATATAGGCAAAATCTTTAAAAATCTTCTTCTCTGAAACTGCAAGGCCCAGGTCTTTGATATTTGGTATGAAGCTTCATTTAGTGGACCCCTACCAAGGTTGTTAAAATTAAAGTGCTGGGGCCAAAAATGCCCCCGCCCCGGGCCCTTTGGTTTTACATGGGCTTATATAGGGAAAATCTTTTAAAATCTTCTTCTCTTAAACCACAAGGCCCAGGTGTTTGATATTTGGTATGAAGCTTCATCTAGTGGACCCCTACCAAGATTGTTCAAATTATAGTGATGGGGCCAAAAATGCCCCCGCTCCGGGCCCTTTGGTTTTACATGGGCTTATATAGGGAAAATCTTTTAAAATCTTCTTCTCTTAAACCACAAGGCCCAGGTGTTTGATATTTGGTATGAAGCTTCATCTAGTGGACCCCTACCAAGATTGTTCAAATTATAGTGCTGGGGCCAAAAATGCCCCCGTTCCGGGGCCCTTTGGTTTTACATGGGCTTATATAGGGAAAATCTTTAAAAATCTTCTTCTCTGAAACCGCTAGTCCCAGGTCTTTGATATTTGGTATGAAGCGTTACCTAGGTGGCTGGGGATAAAACCTCGGATGAGTTCGAAACCCGGTCAAGTCAGCCCATTTATCATAGAGTTACGTCCCTTTGATTGCTGAAAATGTCGATTTTTTTACCTTGTCATCAACGTAGCCCCTTCAGTTTTGATCGGATTTTTCTGAAACCTATATTTAAGGTGGCTGGCCATAAAAAACTCAGTTGAGTTCGAATACCGGCCAAGTCGGCCCATTTATCATATAGTTACTGAAAATGCCGATTTTTGACCTTGTTATCACCGTAGCTCCTTCAGTTTTGATCGGAACATTCTGAAACTTACATGTAATGTGGCTGGGGATAAAAACTCGAATGAGTTCGAAAACCGGCTAAGTCGGGCCATTTTCCATAGAGTTACATCCCTTTGCTGAAAATGCCGATTTTTTTACCTTGTCATCACTGTAGCCCCTTCAGTTTTGATCGGATCTGCTTGAAACTTATGTACAAGTCAGTCCCATTTAAAAGCTTGGATGAGTTTGAAAACTAGCGATGTGGGTTAATTACTGATGGAGTTATGTCCCCTCCTTTGGTGAAAATGCTTATTTTTGACCTTGTCTTTTTTACCGTAACTCCTTCAGTTTTCATCAGATCTTCTTGAAATTTATATGTTAGTAAGTTAGAGATAAAAGCTCAGACAAATTTGAAAACTAGCAATGTCAGTCAATTAATCATGGAGTTATGTCCCCTGCTTGGCTGAAAATTCTTATTTTCGACCTTGTCATCACTGCTGCCCCTTCAGATTTGGTCGGATCTTCATGAAACTTAGAAATAAGTAAGTCAGGCAGAAAAGCTCGGTGGTGTTTGTAAACTAGTGAGGTTTGCCTATTTATCATAGAGATACATCCCTTTGATTGCAGCAGTTAATTGCTTATTTTTGACCTTGTCATCACCATAGCCCCTTCAGTTTACATATAAATCGGATCTTATTGAAAGTTACATACAAGCAAAGTAGAAGTAAAACAAAGATCAGGAATAGATACAATTAACTTACTCCACCCATAAAAGGCACCAAAGGGAAAGAAATACAAACATTAAGCGACCAGACCATAATGGAAACCTAAACAAAGGAAGGCCATAAGGACAGTTACTTTCCCACAAAATGGCCATATGGCCATCCAAAACCAAAAAACACAAGTGATACACACAGTAAGTAACAAACAACAACATAAATAAATCGCCACAGAAGAGCCGCCTTGGAACGGTCAGTGGAAGATTTCCACTGGGGGGCTAAAATCGATTTTACGTGGCCACAATCCTCGCCCTTACTTCCGTCGCGATTTAGACAAATAATTTGTTCAGTCCACATGAAGGCCTCCTAACTCATCAGTGCAACATCTCCGTGAACACAAAAATCAAAGAACCACAGAGGTGAGACAACGGTGAAGACTCGATAGCAAGAAACCACCGAAATGCCGGAGCAAAAGAAAACCAACAGCTAGACTCCGATGAGCCTGCCCAGAGACAGAGCACCAGGCACTAACCAACATTATCTCTCTAAGTCTCAACAAGCCTTTACGTTGGAACCGTCATAGAATCCGAGGCCCGACCCACCGGCGCAACCAAAGAGGGAAGCAAAGCCGCCAACCGCGACCGGGCCAACCACCATGCACGCAGCCCGCCGCACAATATCCATGCTGCACCCAATCTTTTTATATCGAAGAATGATTTTACGAAATTGGGTGCTGAAGTCATTGCGGTTATATATTTTTCTGAATATATATACTAAGTCACCATAAAATTCGGGTTCCGATAGACCTTGTTGCAGAAGAGATTTAAGTCCAATATTGAATTTTGAAATTAAATCAGAATGGCGTCTATAAAATTTTGAAAAGGCTTTGCGTAGTTTATTGTACCGATAACCCTGATTAAGGAGTTTAGCCGTTAATAATTTATTACAAGTCAGGAATAAAAGCTTGAATGAGTTTGAAAACCGGTGAGGTCAGCCGATTTATCATAGAGTTACATTGTACTTGATAGCAGAAAATGCTTACCATGTCATCACCTTGTCTTCCAATAAACCTTTCAGTAAAGGTTGGCACTTCCTGAAACTTTGAATCTGTTAGATCAGGTGAGCGATACAGGACCATCTTGGTCCTCTTGTTTTGTTATCTCCCCTTCCAATAAAACAGTGACTACCTTGTGATGGCCATAACTCCAATACCGTTTAAGATATATTGATGATACTTGGCACAGTTGTTCACAAGGCCGAGACGGTGTGTGATGCACAAGAACCACAACTCTGGGTGCCATGGTTTTTGAGTAATCTCCCCTTCCAATAATATAGAATCACTACCTTGTGATGGCCACATCTCCAAAACTCTTTTGAGATATATTAATGGTACTTGGTACAGTTGTACATGAGGTTAAGCAAGTGTGTCACGTGCAAGAACCACAACTCTTGGTGCCCTGGTTTTTAGCTCACCTGGGCCGAAGGCTCCAGGGGAGCTTATAGTATAGTGGGTCCTCCGTCGTCCGTCCGTCGTCCGTCCACACTTTTGAGCAGCTATATCTCTGTATCCTGCAGGCTGATCTCAATCATTTCTCACCTGTAGTATGCCTCTGGTGGGGCATTGATGACATAAACTTTTTTTTGAAATCGCTTCAAAACTTTGGTTCCTATGGCAACCACAAGGTCCCATAGACTTACTATGGGAAAATGCTTGTCATCACCGTAGCGCCTTCAGTTTTGATCGGATCTTTCTGAAACTTATATGTAAGGTGACTGGGGATAAAAACTCGGATGAGTTCGAAAACCGGCCAAGTCGGCCCATTTATCATAGAGTTACGTCCCTTTGATTGCTGAAAATGCCCATTTTCGACCTTGTCATCACCGTAGCCCCTTCAGTTTTGATCGGATCTTTCTGAAACTTATATGTTATGTGGGTTGGGATAAAACCTCGGATGAGTTCGAAAACCGGCCTAGTCCGCTGGTTTATCGTAGAGTTACGTCCCTTTGATTGCTGAAAATGCCGATTTTTTACCTTGTCATCACCGTAGCCCCTTCAGTTTTGATCGGATCTTTCTGAAACTTATATGTAAGTTGGCTGTGGATAAAATCTCGGATGAGTTCGAAAACCAACCAAGTCGGCCCTTTTATCGTAGAGTAACGTCCCTTTGATTGCTGAAAATGCTGATTTTTGACCTTGTCATCACTGTAGCCCTTTCAGTTTTGATCGAATCTTTCTGAAACTTATATGTAAAGTGGCTGGGGATAAAATCTCGGATGAGTTCGAAAACCAGCCAAGTTGGTCTATTTATCACAGAGTAACGTCCCTTTGATTGCTGAAAATGCCCATTTTTCGACCTTGTCATCACCGTAGCCCCTTCAGTTTTGATCAGATCTTTCTGAAACTTATATGTTATGTGGCTGGGGATAAAACCTCGGAGGAGTTCGAAAACCGGCCTAGTCCGCTGGTTTATCGTAGAGTTACGTCCCTTTGATTGCTGAAAATGCCGATTTTTGACCTTGTCATCACCGTAGCCCCTTCAGTTTTGATCGGATCTTTCTGATACTTATATGTAAGGTGGCTGTGGATAAAATCTCGGATGGGTTCGAAAACCGACCAAGTCGGCCCTTTTATCGTAGAGTAACGTCCCTTTGATTGCTGAAAATGCTGATTTTTGACCTTGTCATCACTGTAGCCCTTTCAGTTTTGATCGAATCTTTCTGAAACTTATATGTAAAGTGGCTGGGGATAAAATCTCGGATGAGTTCGAAAACCAGCCAAGTTGATCCATTTCTCACAGAGTAACGTCCCTTTGATTGCTGAAAATGCCGATTTTTGATCTTGTCATCACCGTAGCCCTTTGAGTTTTGATCGGATCTTTCTGAAACTTATATGCAAGGTGGCTGGGGATAAAGCCTCGGATGAGTTCGCATACCGGCAAAGGTGGCCTATTTATCAAAGAGTTAGGTCCCTTTGATTGCTGAAAATGTTGATTTTTGACCTTGTCAACACTGTAGCCCCTTCAGTTTTAATCGTATCTTTCTGAAACTTATATGTAAGGTGGCTGGGGATAAAACCTCGGATGCGTTCGAAAACCGGCCAAGTTGCCCCATTAACTATATAGTTATGTCCCTTTGATGGCTGAAAATGTCGATTTTTTACCTTGTCATCACCGTAGCCCCTTCAGTTTTGATCAAATCTTTCTAAAACCTATATGTAAGGTGACTGGAGATAAAACCTAGGATGAGTTTGAATACCGGCCAAGTTGGCCCATTTGTCATTGATTTACGTCCCTTTGATTGCTGAAAATGCCGATTTTTGACCTTGTCATTACCATAGCCCCTTCAGTTTTGATCGGATCTTTCTGAAACTTATATGTAAGGTGGCTGGTGATAAAATCTTGGATGAGTTCGAAAACAGGCCAAGTCAGCCCATGTATCGTAGAGTTCTGTCCCTTTGATGGCTGAAAATGTTGATTTTTGACCTTGTCATTACCGTAGCCCCTTCAGTTTTGATCGGATTTTTCTGAAACTTATATGTAAGGTGGCTGGGGATGAAACCTCGGATGAGTTCGAAAACTGGCCAAGTCGGCTCATTTATTTAAGAGTAACATCCCTTTGATTGCTAAAAATGCCAAATTTTGACCTTGTCATCACCGTAGCCCCTTCAGTTTTGATCGGATCTTTCTGAAACTTATACGTGAGGTGGCTGGGAATAAAATCTTGGATGAGTTTAAATACTGGCCAACTCTGATCGGATCTTTCTGAAACTTACATGTAAGATGGCTGGGAATAAAACCTCAGGTGAGTTTGAAAACTGGCCAAGTCGGCACATTTATCATAGAGTGACGTGCCTTTGATTGCTGAAAATGCCTATTTTCGACATTGTTATCACTGCTGCCCCTTTAGTTTTGAACGGATCTTCATGAAACTTACAAACAAGGAAGTCATGCAGAAAGCTTGGAGGAGTTTGAAAACTCTTGTTTTTGAACTTGTCATCACCATAGCCACTTCAGTTTAGATCGGATCTTCTTAGCAAGTCAGGTATAAAAGCTTGAATGAGTTGGAAAACCGGTGAGGTCAGCCTGTTTATCATAGAGTTAAATTCTACTTGATTTTCAGAAAATGCTTACCCTGTCATCACCATGTCCTCCCATAAAGCCTTCAGTAAAGGTTGGCACTTTCTTAAACTGAATCTGTTAGCTCAGGTGAGCGATACAGGACCAAGCTAGCTTGGTCCTCTTGTTTAATTATCTTCCCTGACAATAAAACCTTGTGATGGCCATAACTTCAATATCCTTTGCGATATATTCATGGTACTTGGCACAAGGTTGAGACGGCGCTTCATGTCTAAGAACCACAACTCTGGGTGTTATGATATTTGAGTTATCTCCCCTTCCAGTATAACAGTATGACTTGTGAACACACCGTACCTCCAAGACCCTTTGAGGCATATTGGTGGTACTTGATGATAATTTGTACAGTAATACATGAGCTTAAGCAGTCATGTCAGGCGCAAGAACCACAATTCTGAGTGCCCTGGTTTTTTAGTTATCTCTTGCTGGTTTTATTCTGGTTCACTTTCTATCGGTGAACAATCTTCTGAAGGCCATATTGGCCTTTTGTCGGGGGATTTGCCATCTCTTCCGATGGCTATTTTTATAGATGCCCATATGTTCTAAACTCTTAAGACAAATTCAATTGATACTTGCATCGATGCTGCATACCAGTTCAAAGATTGCTTCAGTAACATTGATGCCCCCACCCCATCATTAACTTTGATGCCCTCACTCCCTTGGTCCATTTAGAAATTTTATGATTGGTTTAGCTTTTACAAGCATATTTATAGATTCTAATATCTTCTCGACTTCTTCATTCATATTACGTACAAGCTCGAAAGATATAGCAGAGGGTGGCGCTGGCCGGGGTATAAGTGACACAACGGTCGCTTTCAATTTTGAGATTGTAAATTTTCCCTTTTGGATGGTGATGTTCCTCGTGCGCCATCCTATGGCGTTTATATTTCGCAATTTATTCGATTTGCTAGAGTGTGTAGTCATGTAACTGACTTCAACACTCGTAATAAATTATTAACAGCTAAACTCCTTAATCAGGGTTATCGGTACCATAAACTACGCAAAGCCTTTTCAAAATTTTATAGACGCCATTCTGATTTAATTTCAAAATTCAATATTGGACTTAAATCTCTTCTGCAACAAGGTCTATCGGAACCCGAATTTTATGGTGACTTAGTATATAAATTCAGAAAAATATATAACCGCAATGACTTCAGCACCCAATTTCGAAAAATCATTCTTCGATATAAAAAGATTGGGTACAACATGGATGTTATACGACAGACTGCATGCATGGTAGTTAACCCAATCACTGTTGGCAACTTTGCTTCCATCTTTAATTGCACGCCGGTGGGTTAGGCGTCAGATTCTATGACGGCTCCAACGTAAAGGCTTTTTGAGAATTAGAGAGATCTAATTCAAGGTAATGTTGGTTGGTGCCTGACGTTCTGTCTCTGGTCGGGCCCATCGGAGTCGTAACTGTTGGTTTTCTTTTGCTCCAGCATTTCAGTGGTTTCTTGCTGTCGAGTCCTCACCGTTGTCTCACCTCTGTGGTTCTTTGATTTTTGTGTTCACGGAGATGTTGCACTGATGAGTTAGGAGGCCTTCATGGGGACTGTACAAATTATTTGTCTAAATCGCGACTGAAGTAAGGGCGAGGATTGTGGCCACATGAAATCGATTTAAGCCCCCCCCCCCCCCGCCAGTGGAAATCATTCCACTGACCGTTCCAAGGCGATTCTTCTGTGGCGGTTTATTTATTGTGTTGTTTGTTACTTACTGTGTGTATCACTTGTGTCTTTTTATTTTGGATGGTCATATGGCCATTTTGTGGGAAAGTAACTGCCCTTATGGCCTTCCTTTGTTTAGGTTTCCATTATGGTCTGGTCGCTTAATGTTTGTGTTTCTTTCCCTTTGGTGTCTTTGATGGGTGGAGTAAGTTAATTGTATCGATTCCTGATCTTTGTTTTACTTCTACTTTCTCTATTTATTAATGTAATGTTTAAAGCATCAACCGACTCTACATAGATGACGATTTTGCGTCTATTTAGAGGTGTTCAGCGGTATTGCAGGTTATAATGAGTGTAAACTGTAAGTTTGCACCTTCAAAATAGCTTGGTCCATGGAATATCAAATGGTTTCTTTGAAAGGGGGTCTTTCAAGGTATAAGAAATTTGCATTGGTTTCTGCCCACGCTTGGATTTTGCTGAAATTATGCACAATAATTGCCTTGGGTATAACCATTATAATTACGATGTTTTCACATTTAAATTTTATTTCCGAAGTAAATTTATTATATATTTTATGAAGTCTCTATCACAACAGAGAGTACTCTTATATAAACTTATCTACAGTATACAGAGTTACATATATCTAATGCTGCTATGTTTCATGAATTAAAGCCATAATTGGTGAGTTAGTTGATACTATGAATGACCTCGTATGTTTTGTAATAGTGGCTGGGCATTCAGTTTCCTTTGATGGTGTCCCCATATTTCAGCTCTTATTTTTGTATTCATTAAAATTTTATATGCATTTTTACCATGTTCCAATTTTTGTCAAGACACCATTTTAACATAAAAACTACCCACATATCTTAGGAACATGTTGATTAATTTTGATGGAAATTGAGGGCCGGTAACACTGTGTTTTAACAGACTGAATACTGGTAGCCCTGATTCAGCAAACTGTGAAATTATATGATTATCATGTTTTGGTCATGCTGATGAATAATACTTTACTATTGCTTTCAATTTGGATGGCTATAGTATAGTATGGTTTGTCTAAGTAGTTCATAGCATAATTATAAGTATTATTTCAAAACATCGATTTCAGTAAATTTGCCCCCCCCCTCCCTCCCATGGAACAAAACCATACCGCAAAGGTTTTGATGAAAAACGTCATAAAACGTACCCATGTAATCATGTGCACAGTTTTTTTTCTGTCTTTGTCTAATTTGGTAATGGTGCTATGGTGATGTTTAGATTTAACATTCAAATCAACAGCATACCAGTCACTTTAGATGTTGCTTCAGATTATGTGAGATTTGTTATCCGACTCGAGATAAATGACTCTCAAGTCAAACTGTTGTTTGTTTATTTAACCCTAACTGTCCATTTAAAAAGAAATGTTTACTCTAGGGAAAACCAATAACACTTGAGATTACTTTTCCTGGACATTAAGTTTTCAGAATTTGTATTTTCATATGTACTAGCCAATCTATCTTTTTTGTATAGCCCCTATGAACGAAATCAAACGGCTTCCTGAAGCTGTAATCTAAAGCCATTTGAATTTGCTTTTAGAATTCACATGGTCGTTTATTTGTCAGTGTGCTAAAACTTATGTGATCATGATTGTGTTGTCTATATATTTGTATAGGTCTTTCACTTCATTTACCTATCTCAGCAGTTGTTGCAGTAATTACAAAGCACATTATGTAAGATATCAAGAAGCATTTAAACTGTTGATAATAATTATTCAATCTGTGAGTAGTTACCGCATTACTCATAGGATTTTAAATTATTTTCAGTAAATACATTGTGATGCTTTTTTCTGTCCAAACACTGCAATGCTCTTTCTAAGCTGAGAGATACATTGCACAGAAATGTACTGGTAATTATTAATGAACAAAAAGCAAGCAAGAACAGTGCTTAAAAGAAAAAAAACAGTGAACTTGCATTCAGCAGAAGCATTCAAGAAGTGGTTGAAAGTTTTACAACCAGAAAAGAATACTAAAAGCTCGCTTCCGATAAATTAACCACTATATTGACAAAGTAAATAGAAAAAATAAGATACTAAAGAAAGGTCAACAATTGCAATACCAATGCAGAAAAGAGACATATTTATGCATGTGTACTATAAGGAAGGAAACTGTTTCTCTCCCTGTCTAATAGCAAACTTTCTCTAGGTCATGGAACAGCTTTGTTTATACCAAATATTCTGCGCCTCATTCATCAATGATATCTTTTGCAACAAAAACTCAATACCAGTGACATTTCGATTTTTGGAAATACTAACCAATAATTACTGTAACTTTTTTGTTAGGATTATAATCCAGCCTTCATAAAGAAAGAGTATATCTAAGGCTTAAAGGCATTTATTCTTGATTATTGAGGACTATCATTTCATTACATAATATTATGTAGCCCTCAGAGCTGACTCAAGAGCAGTCCTCTGTTTTCAACAGGTAAGGGGCCTCCTTGGGGAAAATCAATAAATTACTTACTGTTGACTGGTGTACATTATTGATTTTCCTCTTAAGTGCCTCAGTCAGGGGATTCAACAAGAGCTATTAATCACCCTATTAAGGGCCGCCTTTGATCTGCTATAGTCAGTATATAACAGTGGGCAATAAAACAATTATGAACACACCAGTGTGTTTTACTGTTACAGAATAAATGCCTTTAATCTGACCATGGATTTATCAACAGAACTATTTTTAGCTCACCGTCACGTAGTGACGAGGTGAGCTTTTGGGATCACTTTTTGTCCGTCCGTCGTGCGTGCGTCCGTGCGTAAACAATCTCTTCAAACAACATCTCCTCCTAAACCACTGATCGGATTTTGACCAAACTTCACACGAATGATCCTTAGGTTGTCCCCTTTCAAAGTTGTTCAAATGGTTCCGGTCCGTTGCACATCTAGGTCACAGGAGCCAAAAATAGATTTTTTTTCACCAAAAACTTAAAAAATCTTCTTCTCTGAAACCACAAGGCCCAGGTCTTTGATATTTGGTATGAAGCTTCATCTAGTGGACCCCTACCAAGATTGTTCAAATTATAGTGCTGGGGCCAAAAATGCCCCCGCTCCAGGGCCCTTTGATTTTACATGGGCTTATATAGGGAAAATCTTTAAAAATCTTCTTCTCTGAAACCGCAAGGCCCAGGTCTTTTATATTTGGTATGAAGCTTCATCTAGTGGACCCCTACCAAGATTGTTCAAATTATAGTGCTGGGGCCAAAAATGCCCCCCGCTCCGGGGCCCTTTGGTTTTACATAGGCTTATATAGGGAAAATCTTTAAAAATCTTCTTCTCTGAAACCGCAAGGCCCAGGTCTTTTTAGCTCACCAGAGCCGAAGGCTCCGGCGGAGCTTTTAGGATAGGCAGTTGTCCGTCGTCGTCGGCGTCGTCTGGTCGTCAACACTTTCAAACGACATCTCCTCTGAAGCCACTGGGCCGATTGGGCCCAAATTTTATCTGTAGCATCCTTGGGCTTGGGGATTGAAAGTTTGTGTTTTTTATGAAAATCGGCTCATTAGTTTGGTTGCTATGGCAACTTGTAGTTTCCATAGACTTATAATGGGGAAAATTGAAAAATATCATTTATTGCCAAGCCTCTGCAGATATTTTGCCAAAACTTGCATAGAAATGTTCCATAGGCACTCTACTATCTGCCGTATGATTTTAGGCATTCTGTTCATTTTTATTGGTTGCCATGGAAACCAAAATGCAAAAAATAGAAAAAAACAAACTTAAAAAATCATCTCCTCAGAAACCGTATGCTCTAGGAGGCCGAAACTGTATGAAAATATTCACCATATCTACCTTTACAGGTTTTGTGTTTTTTATGAAATTTAGCCTTTTAGCTTTGTTGCTATGGCAACTTAGAGTTTCCATTGACTTATAATTGGGAAAATTGAAAAATGACATTTACTGCCAAGTCATTGCAGATATTTTGACAAAACTTACATGGACATGTTACTTGAGTAAACTTCTCTCAACCATAATGCTTTTATGTCAACCTGAGGGTCCCCTAGGTTGTGCCGGGGCCATGCCCCGCCCCCTCCACTTCATAAAATGCCTTATATCTCAGAAACCTTACAGATCCCAACCCCTAAACCATATATATTCTTGTTCCTTATGATAAGATGCATTATGTGACACCAACCTGGGGGTCCCCCGGGATGTGCCGGGGACATGCCCTGCCCCTCTATTTCATAAAATGCCATTTATCTCAGAAAATATCAGATCCCCACCCCTAAACCATATATATTCTTTATCCTTATGCTAAGATGCCTTAAGTGACACCAACCTGGGGGTCCCCGGGATGTGCCAGGGACATGCCCCACCCCCTTCACTTCATAAAATGCCATTTATCTCAGAAACCATTGAGATCCCCAACCCTAAACCATAGATACTTTTGTTCCTTATGATAAGATGGACTCAGTGACACCAACCTGGGGGTCCACCGGGATGTGCCAGGGCCATGCCCCACCCCCTACACTTCATAAAAGGCCCAATATCCCAGTAACCTTACCGATCCCCACCCCTAAATCATATATATTCTTGTTCCTTATGATAAGTTGCATTCAGTGACACCAACTTGGGGGTCCCCCGGGATGTGTGGGGGCCATGCCCAACCCCCTCCACTTCATAAAAGGCTAAATATCCCAGAAACCTTACAGATCCCCACCCCAAAACCATATATAATCTTGTTCCTTATGATAAGACACATTCATTGACACCAACCTAGGGGTCACCAAGGTTGTGCCTGGGCCACACTCCACCCCTCGACTTCACAAAAGACAATATATCTGAGAAACTGTTTAGAGCCCACCCCTAAACCATATATATTCTTGTTCCTTATGATAAGACGCAAACAGTGACACCAGCATGGGGGTCCCCCCGGGGTTCCACGGGCCATGCCCCAACCCTTCATTAAAATCCATATATCTCAGAAACCATTCAGATCCCCACCCCTAAACCATATATATTCTTGTTCCTTATGATAAGACACATTCAGTGACACCAACCTGGGGGTCACCCAGGTTGTGCCCGGGCCACACTCCACCCCTCGACTTCACAAAAGACCATATATCTGAGAAACTGTTCAGAGCCCACCGCTAAACCATATATATTCTTGTTCCTTATGATAAGACGCAAACAGTGACACCAGCATGGGGGTCCCCCTGGGGTTCCATGGGCCACTCCCCACCCCTTCATTAAAATCCATATAGCTCAGAAACCATTCAGATCCCCACCCCTAAACCATATATATTCTTGTTCCTGATGATAAGTCTCCACTTAATAATAGGCCATATATCTCAGAAACCATTCAAATCCCCATCCTGTAATCACATATATTCTTGTTCATTGTTATTAGACACATTCAGTCAACCCTGTCTTGTGGGTTCCGCAGGGGCCATTTCTCTCCCTTCCTCTTCATATAAGGGCCTCATATCTCAGAAACCGTTCAGATCCCCACCATCTAACCATATATATTCTTGATCTTTATGATAAGACATATTCAGTGACAACAATATTTGGCTTTTCTGGGATCTGCCATGCCCGAATCCCTCCATTGCTTAAAAGGCCTTACGTCTCAGGAACCATACATATCCCCACCGCTAAACCATATATGTCCCTGTTCCTTTTTATAAGACCCATTTAGTGACACCAATCAGGGCTCCATTGAGCACTGCCCACCTGAGCTCTGGTTTATGAAATTTGGCTCTTTGGTTTGTTTGCTGTGGCAAGTTAAAGAGTTTCCATTGACTTATACTGGGGAAAATTGAAAAATGACATTAATGCGTCTCAAGATATTTTGTCAAACTTTCATAGAAATGTTCCTTTAATAATGTTCTTTTTGGCCTATTGCCACAGATGGGAAATTGTCAATTGTCATCTGTTGTTTTCAAGCGACATCAGACCTCTGAAGCCACTAGTCTGATTGGGTCGAAATTTTATCTGTAGCAGCCTTGGGAGCAGGGCTTCCATGGTTAATTAAAATACATTGCTGCCAGTGGGCAGTGGCCCCCTGAGCTCTGGTGAGCATTGTGGCCCATGGGCCTCTTGTTACTAGTAACAACAAACCACTGACCATTGCGTCCTTGCATACCAGCTTGGTATGGAAATGAAAATAATGGATCTCCTTGCCTTACACCTATTTGAGAAGCATGACTTATGCAAAGTCATTAAATAAAGTTGCACATGTTCACAATAATTTTGCTGCTAATAAAAAACAATATATGTTGTTAAGCCTAATTTGTTGATTAGAATACCTTTTGATTTAGTGTTTTACTATCTACTATTTTGTATAGATCATAGTGTATAAATGAAAGGAAAATATCAGAAATTCATGATATTTTAAAAGTTTCTAAGCTAGATCAGCTCAATATGTATTCATTTTGATTTGTATAATCTCATTTTTATTACGTAAGTGTTACGAATTGCCTTTTTGTAAGGTTCTTGGATGATTTCAATAAAATAGTAAATATTGCAGAAACGACTTACATCCATTAAAGGTGTAAAACTACAGTGTTACCGGTCTCGGATTTTCATGAAATTTGGCATAGCTAAAGAAGATACATATGGCAAGTTTTCCTAGCAAAATGAAATCTTGACAAAGACCAGAACATATTTATCTTAGGGATTGAATTTTGTTAATTTTTATCCCCCGACCGAATAGGTTCGGGGGATATAGCGATCAGCCTGGCGTCCGTCCGTCTGTCCGTCCGTCCGTCCGTCCGTAGACACAACCTTGTGATGGCCATAACTCCTATACCCTTTGAGATTCATTGATGGTTCTTGGCACAATTGTTCACAAGGCCGAGACGGCGTGTCATGCGCAAGAACCAGAACTCTGGATGCCATACTTTTTTAGTTATCTCCCCTTTTAATATATTAGAATGACTACTTTGTGATGGCCATAACTCCAGTACCCTTTGAGATATATTGATGATACCTGGCACAGTTGTTCACAAGGCTGAGACGGTGTGTCATGCACAAGAACCACAACTCTGGGTGCCATGGTTTTTTAGTTATCTCCCCTTCCAATAATATAGAATCACTACCTTGTGATGGCCACATCTCCAACACTCTTTGAGATATATTGATGATATTTAGTACAGTTGTACATGAGGTTAAGCAGGTGTGTCACATGCAAGAACTACAACTCTGGGTGCCCTGGTTTTTTAATTATCTCCCCTGACAATATAACCTTGTGATGGCCATAACTCCAATACCCTTTGAGATATATTGATGGTACTTGACACAGTTGTATACAACGTTGAGACGGCACTTCATGCCTAAGAACCGCAAATCTGGGTGCTATGATATTTGAGTTATCTCCCCTTCCAATATAACAGTATGACAACCTTGTGATCATCATAGCTCCAATACCCTTTGAGACATATTGGTGGTACTTGATGCAGATGTACATGAGGTTAAGCAGGTGTGTCATGCTCAAGAATTACAACTCTGGGTGCTCTGGTTTTTTAGTTATCTCACCTGGCAATATAACCTTACTCTAACACCCTTTGAGATATATTGAAGGAACTTAGCACAATTGTAAACAAGGTACAGAAGGGATGTCACGTGCAAGAACCACAACTGTTGGTGCTGTGGTATTTGAGTTATCTACCCTTCCTGTATAACAGTATCAACAGGTTGTGATCACCATATCTACAATACCCTTTGAGACATATTGATGGTACTTTGTACAGAAATACATGAGCTTAAGCAGGCATGTCATGTGCAAGAACCACATTTCTGAGTGCCCTAGTTTTTTTAGTTATCTCCCCTGACAGTATAATCTTGTGATGGCCATAACTGCAATACTTTTGTGATATATTGCTGGTTTAATTCTGGTGCACTTTCTATTGGTGAACAATCTTCTGAAGGCCATATTGGCATTTGGTCGGGGGATTTGCCATCTCTTCCGATGGCTATTTTTTAAAATTTAATTAAAAAATGAGATTTTTGATAATTATTTTATCAGAAAATGTAAACTTGAATTAATTCAAAAGATTTTTTAGTATCAAAGAAATGCCTATGGAGTTCTGCATTCAATTCAGTTCACAGATCTTGAAACTAAATAAAACATAAGATTTAAGACGGACTTATTTAGAGACAGACACCAGCTCACGGAGGGAGTCAGTTAGAGTGGCCTCCTGAGTCCTACTTGGATTTATATAATTTATTAAATACATTTTTATAGGTTGTATATGCTGAGTTATTAATATACAAAGTTTAAAGAAAAAACATGCATGGGCACAGATGAAAGACCCCCTTTACATTCAGACACTTTCCGCAATTGCTGAGCTCGCATGGCGTGACGGTCGTCGCGTGCATTAATTGATTTTTATGTTATCGAAGATGTAGCCTTCATGCGGACTGAAAATTATTTGTCTGAACCACAACAGAACAAAGGGCGAGGAGTGTACAACGTACAATACATCCATGCATATAAATTCTATTGGTTTCATTGGGTGGCTGGGCTCATGGAGCGTGATAGCTCAGTGGTTAGTGCACTTGCCTCTGATGCTAGAGGTCCCGGGTTCGGCAGCGGCGATAAAATTTCGGTGTCCGAACCCGCCTCATTGGCATCATTTGCAGGGATGAATGTCATTAAGTGCACCGTCCTTCGGATCGGGACGTTAACTGGAGGCCCCCTGTGCAGGGAGAACCATCCCCTGTGCAGGTTAAAGATCCCTAACGTAATTACATGATTACTGTGTAGGCTTTCATCCTGCAAAACTGGAGTGTATGTAATATACACCTGCGGTAATGGTCAAATGTGACCGACGCAGTATCAGAAGATAGATAGATAGATAGATAGATAGATAGATAGATAGATAGATAGATAGATAGATAGATAGATAGATAGATAGATAGATAGATAGAGAAGTCATTTCATTTCAGTGTCGGGTAAATGTCCCACAAAATTGGAAGCAACGTCTCCAAAATGACTTAATAATATACAGTCTTGACGGGGACGTAAAACGGTACCTCGAATCAAACAAACAAAATCGACAAGCCCCCACCCCCCTCATCCGTTAAAATACTTTTAACTGAGCGTTCCTTCGTGGTTTAATAGTGTTATAGTTCGTCTTTGCATGTGTGTATTGCTGTATTGCTTAATATATTTTTATTCTTGATAGCCGTTTTGTCAATTTGTGGGAAAACAACTCCTTTTGGCTTTCCCCTTGTGGTGCTTTCGTTAGGGTTTAGTTATTTTCTGATCATGTTTCTTCCCTTTAGTGTCTCTGATGTCAGCTGTGTGGTAATTGTAACAATTCCTGATCATTGTATTGTATTTCCCATCAATTGATGAGTATCTTCTTATTGGGTTTACATATCTCAACTTATTCTTTTCACAACCTGCCCAGGAATAGTGTGGACAGGTAAACTAAGGGCTCAAAATTACCTAAAATAGTGTTGAATGGGCCGTTAAACTCCAATACAAACAAACAATTCTTTTCACAAGATAGAAGTGAATGTTATGATCATGAATCGGTACACTTAACCCACAGCAGAGACACCAAAGGGAAGGAAACACAAAAATGAAACAACTAGACACTAATGGAAACATCCATAGTGGAAAGCCAAAAGGATAGTTACTCTCCCACAAAATGGCCAATTGGCTATCCATAACAAAAAAAAAAAAAAAAAAAAAAACAATATAAGCGATACACACACTCAAAGGCAAACCATAACAAGAGCTATTTCACATGTAATCGATTTAAATAAAAGGAACAATAACTTGACTGCAACGCTCTTAAAACAAGGCTATCGGTATAAAATAATTCAAAATGCTTTTTCCACAGACATCTTTTATAGTGACTTAGTATATAAATTCAGAAAAAAATATATAACCGCAATGATTTCAGCACCCAATTTCGTAAAATCATTCTTCGATATAAAAAGATTGGGTACATCATAAATGTTATATGACAGACTGCATGTCACGATTGACAAATTTGCTTCCCTCTTTAATAGCACGCCGGTGAGTCAGGCCTCAGATTCTATGACAATTCCAACGTATTTAGGCTTATTGAGAATTAGATCTAATTCAAGGTAATGTTGGTTGGTGCCTGATGTTCTGTCTCCGGTTGGGCCCATCGGAGTCTAACTTTTGGTTTTCTTTTGCTCCAGCATTTCAGTGGTTTCTTGCTGTCGAGTCTTCACCGTTGTTTCATCTCTGTGGTTGTTTGATTATTTGTGACTGATGAGTTAACTCTTATCATGCTTTTCGCGACAACCCCTATCTTTGGAAACAGTGTAGATCCAGATCAGATGGCTTCTTCAGAAGCCATCTGATCTGGATCTACACTGTTTGACAATCAATTCATGAATTTGTAGGAATAAATTACATCAAATAATTTGATTGGTTTAAAGTCAGAAATGGGTGTGGCTTAACTGAATATTCAGCAAGAGAAGGGTTAATAGGCCTTCATGCAGACTGAACAAACTATTTGTCTAAATCGCGACGGGAGTAAGGGCGAGGATTGTGGCCACGTAAAATCGATTTAAGCCCCCTCCCCCCCCCCCCCCCCGGAATACGTTTCCGCAGACCGTTCCAAGGCGGTTCTTCTGTCGCGGTTTATTGTTGTTATGGTTTGTGTTTGGGTGTTTGTGTCGCTTATTTTATGTTGGCCATTTTTGTGGGAAAGTAACTGTCCTTTTGGCTTTCCGCTGTTGGTGTTTCCATTAGGGTCTATTGTTTCATGTTTGTGCGTCTTTCCCTTTGGTGTCTCTGATGGGAGCTGTGGGTGATTGTATCGATTCCTGATCATTGCCTCCACTTCTATCATGAAATGAATTGAAGAAAGCAAAGACCGGTACAGTTTGGAATGAAATATAGAAGTGAAGACAAAGGTCCTGTCTTCAATGATCATTGCCTTCACTTCTATTTCGTTTATACAAATAGTTTCTTCAGTCGGCCGGAAGGTGCAACTTCTCCGAGAACATAAAATCATCAAATGAATACGAAGAGGACTCAACAGTATGAAATAAGCGAAATGCTGAATAAAAGAAATTAAACAGTAGGACTCTGTTGGCCCAACCCAGAGACAGAGTATAAGGCAGCAACTGGCATTACCTAAATAGTGAAATTTTAGGCAGCGTGCAATTAAAAGAGGGAAGCAAGGTTATCAACCTTGATTAGGTTTACTGACTTGTAGTCAGTAATGTGAAATTTATGTTGTTCCCAATCTTTTATTTTATTATTATTATTATTATTTTTTTTTTTTTTAGATCCTTTCAATATGTTCTATAAAAGGGTTATCCTTTGGAAGCGAGGAATATACCACAGAACCGGAAAATATGAAGTGTACATGTTTTCTGGGCCAGACTAGCTAGTTTCGGCCAATTAGGCCTCATCAGTGACCCTCAAATATTTTCGAAATTCCACAATGGAATCAATGATTCCAAAGGACAAGAAAATATAAAGTACACTATGATGTAGGGCATGGAGACTTTTAAAGGCCGCCACACATTCCCAGACACCAGCTGTAGTGACGTTAAATATGTTCTATAAAAGGGTTATCCTTTGGAAGCGAGGAATATACCACAGAACCGGAAAATATGAAGTGTACATGTTTTCTGGGCCAGACTAGCTAGTTTCGGTCAATTAGGCCTCATCAGTGACCCCCAAATATTTTCGAAATTCCGCAATGGAATCAATGATCCCAAAGGACAAGAAAATATAAAGTACACTATGATGTAGGGCAGGGAGACTTTTTACGGCCGCCACACATTCCAAGACACAAGCTGTAGTGACGTTAAATGTGTTCTATAAAAGGGTTAATCATTGGAAGCGAGGAATACACCACAGAACCGGAAAGTTTGAAGTGTACATGTTTTCTGGGCCAGACTAGCTAGTTTCGGCCATCAGTGACCCTCACATATTTTCGAAATTCCGCAATGGAATAAATGATCCCAAAGGAGAAGAAAATATAAACTACACTATGATGTCGGGCAGGGAGACTTTCGAATTTATATACTTAGTTACCTTAAAGTTCAGATTCCTGTTGGACTTGTTGCAAAAAGATACTCAAGTCCAACATTGAATTTTGACACTAAATTGAATGGTCGTCTAAAATCATTTACATGGCATTTCGAAGTTGTGACATCAGTCACTCTGTTCAAGAATTTTAGCATTTAATTATTTATTTCGAGTGTAGAAACAGAGAAAATTCAGAGCTGACTTAATGCAGCAGTTTAGCCGCCTGAATTATTTATGTGTCCGATCTGTTTAATATATACAGTATGCTTATACTTTTTTGTTTTAGATATAATTGAGGTGAGAGTGCCAAAGTGATGAAGGAAGACATTAAAAAAACATCAGAGAAAACCGAAGGCTTTCAAGAACCTGGACTTCGTCATGCTCGAACTACTAACTTGTTTAGAATCGTGAACTTTGAATTATTTGCTAAACCGAACAAACGAGTTATGGGCCTTGGAGGTTTTGTCTTTATAGGAGCAGTTGGATATTTGATTTATATGAGAATGACCGATGAGTATAAAGATAAGCCAACATATAATACAATGAATGAAGATGGGTCATTTACCAGAAGAGTTAAACCATCAAAATGGGACTGAAGTAGAAATTGGTAGACGTATAAAACGGACAGAATTTTGCTGGTATTTATGTTAAACTCAAAGTAACTTAGATGTGAATGGGATAATAATTTAATAGCGAAGATGAAAACTGTAAAAGGGATGCATAAATATGAAGTTGCTCTATTTCAAAATGGAAATCTACTTAAAGTATTATATTACGCGCAAAGGATTACTTCCTGTAGTTAGCTGTTAAAAATTGAAAAAAAAATCAATTCGGTAATCAAATATTGAAGACCTTTTTTTACTATCTTATTTGTATAATTTTCGATCGAAAACTGATAATTGTGTGTATAGGCGACAAATATACAAAATGCGGCCACATACAACATGCGTTTATGAAGTAACGGACCAGGCAACTGGACAAACACATACAGAGGATAATATATGCAATGCCTGTGGCAGAAACTTAAGCGAAACTTCCACTTCAAGCATGCTGCATACTAATGCGGAAACTTCGGATGATGAAAATATTTGTGAGAGCTGCGGCAAGCAATATGCTCACAAGTCAGATGCTGATGAATCCAAATTTTCTGAACACAGCCAACAGAAATTTTATGAAATTGAGGACAGTGGGAAAATATATCCGCAAAAGTCTGACACTGATAGGCACCAGTTTCTGATACATGATCAAGAAAAAGTATATGAGTGTGATATATGTAAGCAGCAGTTTGATACACTGTTGACAATCAGAAGCCATATGGATAATCATATTTCAGTCCAAACTTATAAATGTGACCTGTGTGGGAAACATGTAAAAAATGAAGCCGATGCTGTAGAACATGTTATGAATATGCATTCAGGCGAAGATGGAAACATTCTAATGAAGGAAATTCGCATAAACTTAGGTTGTTACACTGCAACTACTGATGCGAATTTAGAATTAACTGAACAGCCTATAACTGGAAATAATTCTGGAGACAATACCATTGAGACCACTTGTAATAATGACTCTGATCAATCCCCAGCTGATAACGATGAAAACAATTTAACTTGCTCTCTTGATGATTTAGGTTTAGTTGGTGACAAAAGCTACGATGCATTAACAACTGGAAATCTTCACTTAATGACCTGTGAGCCCGCAAGCCTGGATAAGAAAAACGCTACAGACTGCGAGATTTCCATTAAATTTGGTACTGGAGAAGATGTGAGAACCGATCGTATCATGCATCAGATCGACGGTACAAAAGAGGAGGAAATCGCTAACAACGGTTTTTATGATTCTAATGATGATGACTTTGACAGTCCTCTAACGGAGGCAGTGGAAGATAACACATTGGAACGAGAAACTAGGCTCAAATCGATGATGGCTTCAAATATTAAATTGTTTTTAAAGAATAATTCAACCAAAGGTGCAGTTGAAAACGTTAGGGACAAAGTCGTAATGTCAAGACTAACATGTGAAGTTTGCATGAAAACATTGAGCTGTCCAGCATCATTCAAAGCTCATCTGAAAATTCATGACGGTATAAAGCCTTATGCGTGTGATATTTGTCATAAAACTTTTAGAAAGACCTCCCATATGAAAGAACACAGACTTACACATGAACCTGGCCAGAGAGTAAAAGATCATGTTTGTTACATATGCCATAAAAGTTTCCACAATTTCAATTGCTTAAGAAAGCATCTGCAAATACACACTGATCTAAGGCCACATGTCTGTGAAATATGCAGCAAAGCATTTCGTAGAATTTCTCACTTGAAGGAACATGCAATCACACATATCAAGAATCGTTATTCAATACAATGTGAAATATGTAGCGCTAAATTCACACATATTTCGAGCTACAGGAGGCACATGAAGAATCATATTTTCGGATATCAATTCAAGTGTAATGACTGTGGAATACAATGTCGATCAAGATCAGAACTAAGTAGACACATAAGAAGTAAACATACTGAGAATGAAATAGAAATAAAAAAGGAGGGTGTTCCCGGGAAAAGCGTGGAAAACGTTGATGTTTCAAAAACGGGCGAGGAAAGGGAGACTGTTTCAAAGAAAATCTCGGAAACCAAATCCGTTTCTAAGAAAGGAAAAAATAAAGGCGCTTCAAAGAAATGCGAAGAAAAGGCTGTTTCAAAGAAAACACCAACGAAGACTATTAAAGACACCATTAAAGACACCAAAAAATCATGGAGCTGTCAAAATATGCAAATGGTTAAAGGAAGCAAAAACAAATGTGAGTTATGTCGTAAGAGTTTAAGGACATCTAAAGGTTTTGAGAAGCACATGGAACGACATGCTGAAGAACAACCTCTCAAGTGTGAAGTATGTAATAAAATCTTCAAAAGAAAGGATTATTTAAGAGATCATCAACGTACCCATGATGAAGATCGCAAACGATTTCACTGTAAGCAGTGCCCTAAAAGCTACATGAACCCAAAATCACTAAAGATTCACTTAAGGGAGCATAAGCATGGCAAACGATTTGAGTGCAAAATATGTGGAAAGTCATTCCAAAAACAAGCTTCGCTCACTGCTCATGTTAACTCAAAGCACATAAGACATACTAGAGAAGGGAAAAGAAAATCTGATGGACACAGCGTTGATCAAAGTGTAAAAGAACAGACAGGCTTATCTTCTGATAGGAATACTAGGCCTCTGTTACACGAGTCAGCAAATCTGTTCAAACTGGATGGGACATTGCAAGATAACGTAAATAGTACTGCAATCGGCCATTCTGTAATTGATAATATACAAAAGGATCATGTTGGTAGAAAGCAGTCTAAAACTTCTGATAAAGGAACACCTGAAGATTCTAATAGAACAAAACCATCAGCCAAGTATAATAGAATGGACCAGCCTGAAAACATTCTGTTTAAAAATGAGGGATGTGTAGACAAAACTGACAAACATGAAGAGACTGCGGGACAAAATGATTCTCTGACAAATTGTGGTAAAGGTGGAGAAGTGGATTTTGTATCGGACTATTCGCATGATGTTCTTAACCTGAAAGCTGAAACTGATTGCTCTCTAGGACAGTATCCATTGGCTGAGTCCGCTAATACAGCCTCCACATCGACAGTCTTACCTTCATATATGATCACGAATTTTATTCATGATGAAAAGTCCAAGCAGTTGGACAAGACTACTAAAATCACAAAGCCAAGAAAGGAGCGTGAAATGAGTCTAATTTGTGACAAGTGTGGATTGAAGTGCAGTTGTTATTTTAGTCTAACCAGACATGTGAGGTATGCACACGCTGAGAAGAAAACTTTTATGTGTGAAATTTGTGGTGCAAGTTACAAACAGTCAGATCGTCTGAAGAACCATATTAATAAATGCCGTGAAGGTAGTAGTGGCTTAAAACTAAGGACAAAAATTCATGTCTTGAGACTTGAAAGTGTAACTTAACAAAACGGATGGTGATGTACATGGAAGTTTGGGCGGTAGAAAAACCTCCCTCGTTTTAACCAGTTAAAATGATCTGAAAAGCTAGATCCCCTGGAAGCCAAGAATACACGAAACAAACGAAAATAGAAGACTCGGTTTTATTGAGTCTGTTCATGACCATTACTGAAATGTGCAACACCGGCCACGTCCTCTAGAACCTACTTAAGCAGAACTCTATTATTAGATTGGTCCAAAATGAACTCAATGATCCCAAAGGACCAGTAAATATAAGCTGCACTATGATGGTGTACGGGGAGACTTTTTACGGCCGCCACATGGCACAACATGAGATGCAGTGAAGATAAATAAGTTCTGAATAGTTAGATCACCTGAGAGCAAAGAATACACCAAATAAACGCAAATAGCAGACTCGGTCTGACTGTCATTTAAAAAGATGACCTGGACCCACTAGCACAGTTGAGGTCGCTTGGCAGATGAAGTTCAACTTCAATGCGGCCAAATGAAGTAGTCCGGTCAATACACCCAAACTCATCACTACTAGTCAGATAAATCTTAAGTACAAGTAATGTTTACCCAGCTTGGTAAAGGCTAACGATAGATTTTTTACGGAACATGTAGTTTTACTACTAGTTATACACCCATTTGAAAAACAGTCGTATTATGTTATGCCCCAGCGTACGTCCGTATGTCCGTCCGTTGATTGATCGCAAGTCTGATGTGATGGTAACCAGCCACCAAATATTTACAGAGCTATGCCCCTTTGAAGATTTGGTAAACATTTTCATTTCTGGAGAACTCTTCCTACAGTTTTCATCCGACCAAGCTGAAACGCGATAGATAACAGTAAGACTATGATTTGCAAATGTGCGTAAAGTTTCGAGGCTGATCAAGCTGAAACTTGGTACCCCACCAACAAAAATGTGTTTAGAAAAAGTTGGCACAATGTTGTATTTTTGTTTTGGAAATGTTGCGGTTTAGCTTTTAGACGATGTTATTATGTCTCCTCCCTTTTCAGGAAGTTATATTGCTTTTCCCTCGGGCGTCTGTCTGTCTGTCCGTCGGTCATTCACAAAGTCGTGTCCGCTCTATACTCTTGAAAACCTTTCAAGCTATCTTTACGAAACTTCACTTGAATATTAATCAACATTAGACGACGTGCATAGCGAAAGAACTATAACTCTTGCATTTATACTTTTTCAGTTATTTCCCGTGGAAGTTTGTCGCATATGTATATGTATGGGAAAATCCTGTCTGGTCAATAACTTTCTTAGTTTTGATGGTTTTTTAACTTACTTGGCAGAAATAATAACAACAATGAGACGTTGAGGTCAATTGACAAAAAAGTTTGTTTTTTCTTGTTCGGTCAATAACTTTCTCATTCCTGGATGGAATGTGAAGTAACTTTGCAGAAATGTTAACCATCATGGGACGATGTGTTGCGTGCAAGACCAAGACCAAGGTCAGTTCCTCCATGGTCAATGTCATACTTAGAGGTCAAAGGTAAAAAAAGGTATTTTTTGTGTTTTGTCAATAACATTCTTATTCCTGGATGGATTTGAAAAGTACTTGGCAGAAATGTTAACCATCATGAGACTTTGTGTTGCGCGCAAGACCAGGGTCGGTACCTCCAAGGTCAAGGTCATACTTAGAGGTCAAATTTCATGAAAGGGTGTTCTGACAAGATAATTTGATGGTTTTATAGTTACCCAATAGGGCATGAACGGCTCGACTCGCACCACTTTGCCTGGGCAAGCTTAGATCCTCTAAGTGGTTAACCGGTACTTGAGTGCGGTCCTTTCAGCTCTGCGTGGAAGCATGCAGCCCAACTATTTCTTTAAGCCCCGATGGGTTGGGGCGAATTACGAAATTGGGTACTGGTGTCGTTGCAAGTATATATATATTTTTGAATTTATATACTAAGTCACCATTAAATTTGGGTTTCGATAGACATTGTTGCAGAAGAGATTTAAGTCCAACTTATTTGAAAGTAAATCGGAATGACGTCTATACAATTTTTAAAAGGCTTTACATAGGTTATCATACCGATAATTCTGGGGAATTTAGTCATTGCGTACCCACTTTGTTTGTTTGTTTTGAGGTTCAACGTCCCCGTCAACACTGTGCAGGTCATTTTGGAGATATTTTGGTTTCCAATTTTGTGGGACTTGTACCCGACATTGAGATGAATTGACATCTCTAGCCCTGTCGCCCAATGAAACCAAGAGGGTTTATAAGCATGGACTTGCACTGCTTTGCCTGGGCAGGCTTAGATCCTCTAAGTGGTTTACCACTATCCATGTTCTGTCGGTTTCAGCTCTGCATGGAAGCATCATGCAGCTCATCTAACTCTTCAAGCCCCGATAAGCAGGGGCCATCATTTCGTACCCACTTTTATTCCTTTCTGCATAACGGTTTCGGTCATTTCGTACCCAAATTTGGTCTTTTTTGTTTGTTCGATTTGAGGTCAACACTGTAAAGGTCATTTTGGAGACGTTGCTTCCAATTTTGTGGGACTTTTACCCGATGTTGAGATGAAATGACATCTCAAGCCCTGTCTCCCAATGAAACCAATAGGGTTTATAAGCATGGACGGTCCAACTCGCACCGCTTTGCCTGGGCAGGCTTAGATCCTCTAAGCGGTTTAACATTACTCGTGTGCGGGCCGGATTTAGCTTTGCGTGGATGCATCGTGCAGCCCATACATTTCTTCAAGCATCGATGGGCGGGGGCCATCAAATTAGGTCATATCGTTCCTAGAGTCAAATATAGAAATTTATAAAAAGGACGTGCCTCTGTGGCCTAGTGGATAAGAGCGTTGACTCTTAAACATTAGGTCTCTCACTGCTGTGGTTCGATCCTGGCTCGGGTCATATGTGTGACACCAAATTTTGCAACGGAAGGAAAGGTGTTTTTCTCCGAGTACTCCGGTTGTCGCCCACCTCGGTTTGCGATCACCTCTATATGAGACAAATATTCTTAGAAGGGCCGTTAAACCAAAACCAAAATAAATATGTTTTAACCTATACCCGCAAGTTGGTAATTCTGGGCTAGTAAGAACAGTTTATTCAGGTCAAGAATACGTAAAGGACGGATATAACAGCACAGAAAATCAAAGCACTGAGAGTACTGGTGGGTCGATTGTCTCTGAGTGTAAGTTTGGAAAACAGTCCCGAACTGAGAATTGAACAGTTCGGCTAATCCTTAAATTCCTGTATTTTTAAGCAAACAGTGTAAACCTGATCAGACACCGCGTTAAGTGGCGTCTGATTAGGTGTTCACTGTTTGCCAATGCCCCAGTGCACGAGCTCATTAATGGCCACCGACAGTCAAGAGTATTTAGGGACTGTATGGTCACCAACATTGTTTTCATTGCTGTTGTTCCTTCTTAACATTTTTGATTTGAAAAATGTTTATATTTTTTTATCTTTTCTTGGAAGCATTTCAGCCTGAATAAAGTTGTAAATGTTATAATATATTTACGCTTACAAGAATAATATCGTATGAAAACAAAACGGTTAGTATCTTTTATAAAAGGTAGCATCTAACTGAGAACGTATCAATAAAATGGTTGACATTTAATTTTCCGTTTCCAATCCCCACACAGAGCACCTACATAGTATAATAACGATGGCAACAATTGCACACAAGGACAAATCGTCCCGGTTTTGTGACGATTTGTAGGAAATGGACCCCGCCAATCGGGCCTTGAAGAAACACATGGGCTGCATGGTGCGTCCACGCAGAGCTGTATCCAACCCACACACAAGTACTGGTTAACGGCTTAGAGGATCTAAGCCTGCCCAGGCAAAGCGATGTGAGTGTCGGACCGTCCATGCTTATAAACCCTATTGGTTTCATTGGGCGACAGGGCTTGAGAAGTCATTTCATCTCAATGTCGGGTAAAAGTCCTACAAAATTTGAAGCAACATCTCCAAAATGGCCTTTACTGTGTTGATGGGGACGTTAAACCTCAAATCAAACAAAAACTGCGGTAGTCGGGGGGGGGGGGGGGGGGGGGTTGCCGGTCTCACCCGCAACGTCATCGTTATGTTTTTATTGGTCTCACCTAGTTTATTTGTAACTCTGAGCGCCTGTTATTATGCCTTGAACATTTAACCCATTTTGTACCGAAGGGAATCTTCCACTTTATATACAGTACAAGTCAATTTCAAAATTTAGGGATGTCAGGTTGTGTTTTCTTCAAAATTGATTTCGAAAACGGCTGCAACAGTGTAGGACCTAATCAGTCGCCGCGTTCTAATGCGACTGATCTTGGCCAGCACTTTTTTTCCAGTTAACCTGTACTGGAATTCCCGGTACATGTACAAAATGGGTTAATCTGTACTGAGCTATAAAATGACAATACGAATTAATCTACTATACTTTCAAATCATTTGTTGTACACGGAGAATCTATGTGTAAAATTTATAATTATTAAAAGTAAACAGGTAAAAAAATGCGTTCATGAAGTAAATGACTGAAAATACACATTATTCTTTTCAGCTCCATCAGCAGTTTCATTTTTAGATATGAGGAGTGTGTGTGTGTGAATTCGGATTTAAAGGTGCATTATTGAGCTACAATCGACCCAAAAAAACTTTTATCATACAGCCAGTCGGAGTATAGGATGGACAGTCGGTTCTTTTTTCTGTTTTTTTTTTTTTTTTTCTAAAACAAGTATTATTAATGGTCTAAGTAGAAAGTCTTACTGAGGTTTCCACACTACACCGGAGTCCATGTTTATGTGGTAAAAGACATTTTAACCATTGTACGTACCTGTCTGTGAGTTGTTGTGTCTCTGAAATGTCGCCGATTGTCGATCATTTGGGTTGTCGGTGAATTTGTTTGGTGTCGGGGAGTTTTTTTTAGCTCACCTGAGCACAAAGTGCTCATAGTGAGCTTTTGTGATCGGTCACAGTGACTGTCGAGCGTCATGCGGCGTCAACAATTTGCTTTAAATGCTAACTCCTCCTGATCCATTGAGTCAATTTCAATAAAACTTCATAGGAATATTGCTTAGGTGACCCTCTACAAAAATAGCTAAAATCGTTCCACTCCGCTAAACAAGATGGCCGCCAGAGCTAAAAATAGAAAAAATCTTTAAAAGACATCTGTACCTTTAGGCCAATTTCATTCAAACTTTATAGGAATGTTGCTTAGGTGACCCTCTACCAAAATAGCTCAAAAGGTTCTGCTCCGGTGATCAAAATGGCCGCCAGAGCTTAAAATAGAAAATTCTTTAAACGACAACTCCTCCTGTACCCTTGGGCCAAATTAATTCAAACTTCATAGGAATGTTGGTTAGGTGACCCTCTACTAAAATAGCTAAAACGGTATTGCTCTGATGAGCAAATGGCCACCATAGTTTAAAATAGAAAAAAAACATCGCAAATTTGCTTCAAACACAAACTCCTCAACCCTTGGGCCAATTCAATCAAATTTCACAGGAATGTTGCCCAAGTGACTCCCTATCGATGTAGCTAAAATCGTTCTGCTCTTACAAACATGATGGCCGCCAGAGCTAAAAATAGAAAAAATCTTTAAATGACAACTCCTCCTGTACCCTTGGACCAATTTTATTCATACTTCATAGTAATGTTGCTTGGGTGACCATCTAGCAAAATAGCTGAAAAGGTTCTGCTCTGATGAACAAAATGTCCGCCATACCTAAAAGTAGAAAAGCATAATAAATTTGCTTAAAGGCATTTATTTTTGATAATTGAGGAATATCATTTCATTACATAATATTATGTAGCCCTCAGAGCTGACTGCAGAGAAGTCCTCTGTCTTCAACAGGTAAGGGGCCTCCTTGGGGAAAATCAATAAATTACTTACTGATGACTGGTGTACATTATTGATTTTCCTCTTAAGTGCCTCAGTCAGGGGATTCAACAAGAGCTACTAAACACCCTATTAAGGGCCGCCTTTGATCTGCTATAGTCAGTATATCACAGGGGGCAATAAAACAATTATGAACACACCGTGTGTTTTACTGTTACAGAATAAATGCCTTTAAAACAAAAACTTCTCCTTAACCCTTGGGCCAATTTAATTCAAACTTCACAGGAATGTTATTTAGGTGACTTCCAATAAAACAGCTAAAATCATTCTGCTCTGACTAACAAGATGGCTGCCAAAGCTAAAAATAGAAATCTTCAAACGACTACTCCTCCTTTACCTTTGGGACAATTTCATTCAAACTTCATAGGAAGGTTGCTTTGATGACCCATTACCAAAATAACTACTATGTTATTGCTCTTATGAGCAAAATGGCCACCATAGCTAAAAATAGAAAAAACTTTGTATTTGTGTCAAAACGCGAACTCCTCAACCATTGGGCCAATTTGATTTAAACTTCACAGGAATGTTAGTTAGGTGACTCCCTACTAAAATAGCTAAAATCGTTCAACTCGGCGAACAAGATGGCCGCCATAGCTAAAAATGGAATGTACTAGCGACAGTGACATTCAGGTGAGCGAATCAGGGCCATCTGTACCCCTTTTTATCAAGTTTATTTTTAAGCTGTGTCGTCTAAATTGTCGTTCAACGCGAAAACGACCATCTTAAAAACGAGCCAGCATAACAAAACCTACAATAAGACATGTGCGCCCAACAAAGACTCAGATCAGCCTATGCATCCGCACAGTCTGACCAGAGTCTTTCTTGTGCGCTCTAAGGATAGCTAAGGGCCCAATGCTACTTCATGCAGCAAGAGAAGTCTCTAGCTTTATGGATGCGCAGGCTGATCTGAGTATTCGGTGGGCGCACATATCTTACTGTAGGTTTTGTCGTGCGTTGGCTCAATAATTATATGGGCCCCGTCAAGCGATTTTGGTACTTATCGCCTATTCGAGCAGCGAAGGTTCGCCAGAACCTTCGCTGATCGCTCATACAAGCAGTGAATCAAGAGGAACCTTCAGACAGAAAGCCATATCCCTGGCCCCTCTGAATGGCTGGGCATGCGCAGTTAAAATTTGTCATGACGGAATGCTCGAAGACACAAATTCGCTTGGCGGGGCTCATATTGTTTACACATACAGGTGTTTCTGCTGAGTCTTCTGGTCACTATTTATTTCTGATACGACACATATGAAAAGTCGTTTGTAAATTTTGAACATTGGTTCATACACCAAAACCTCTTAATGACACTATTTTGTGGGGTCCAAAGCAGATACAACCGTGTTATATGTAGATTAAATAGAAAAATGATCATCTACACTGTTTTGGGATCTATCTTGAAACCGATGTGTATCCAAACCGTGTTATAATAAACCGTGTTATAATAAACCGTGTTATAAAGGGGTTGCAGATACAACCGTGTTATATGTAGATTGAATAGAAAAATGACCATCTACACTGTTTGGGATCTATCTTGAAACCGTTTTGTATCCATACTGTGTTATAATAAACTGTGTTATAGTGGGGTTGCTGTGTCTTAATTGATAAAGGCCAAAAATACAGTAAAATTCCGCTATTAAGACCACCAGAAATTGAGACTAATCCTGCTTTAAAAAGCTTACAGTCCAACCTGTATTAAGCAACCACCTATGGGACATTCAAAAAGTGCTTGCTTAAGACAGGTGCTTGCTTAACACAGGGGAATTTTAATGCATTTTCCTTTTCTGGGAACTCAGTGCCTGCTTGCTTAAGACAGGTTGCTTGTTTAATAGAGGTGGCCACTAAGACAGGTTTTTTCTGTATTTAGAAAGTTTTAGTCTTTCTTTGTGTTTTCTGCATACAGAGTCCTGTGGGCAGAGACCACTTTTGGGACTGTTCAAAAGTGTGGTCTTTATACAGTCCCAAAGGCGGTCTTTATATAGGAATTATACTGTATACATATTTTATACTTGTTTACGCTGCTATAACTCGTAATAAACTAACGAGGTAGACAAGGACATCTTCATCTTTTTCTAATTAGAAATAAATATAACACAGAATTACAGTCTTCGAAAAAATTCTACGGCCAATAGGGCTGGCTAATCGGAGCTGAAAAGATATCGATAATCTTTCCTGTCATTATGATCGATAGTCGATTAGTAAACACTTAAGATTTTGTCATAATTTTACCTGTTTGGCTTTCTGTCTGAGCATGACTCTTATCATACGTTGTACTTTACCATATGTATCTTTGAACAGACAGACCTGAACAAACAGATGAGACGCCGCAGGATGCGGTCTGCACTGTTTGCCACTCATCCAGATATTTTAAGCACAACTTTTGGTAGGAAAGTGTACTTATCATATAATCGATAACAAGCAAATCAATAATGATAATCATTTGTGAGGAATATATCGATCAATTAATCGACTTTTCGATTAATCGCGTCAGCTTTAACGGCCTAGTTAACTTGCTATAAGGTTAGCAGGTTCAGTTTGTCCGGATAGAATGGGATATTCCGCTAAACCCTTTTTGTACCAAATGAATTCTTATACATGGGAGGAGTCCATTTCGTAAATCATTACGAAAACACGCCTATACAAATACATTGCCACCTTTATCGCCAAAAAAATGAAAATTTTATGATGAAAAATTGTGATATTTTTCTTATTTCTGCTCAAAATATAGATTGTGGGCACTCGTTAGAACCGCCTCATCGAGGCGGTTCTAACGAGTACCCACACTATATTTTAGAGCAGAAATAAGAAAAATAAGGTATACCCCCGGAAACCCCAGTTTTACTGTATAAAAGTGGGGTTCAAGGGGATCAAAGTTATATAGGCGTGTTTTCGTGATGATCAGGGTGTCAGGTTGTGTTTTCTTCAAAATTTATTCGGGAAATGGCTTGAAATTTTGCAATCAGTGTAGGTCCTGACCAGACGCCGCATTCTGTGGCGTCTGATCTGGGCCCGCACTGTTTGCCAAGGTACCCTTTAGGGGTTTCTGGTACTGAATGGATTAAACATTGATTATCACCACTGACAGAAATGGTCAGCCCCTTTTCAGTAATGTATTATCATGTAAAGTTTCCACTAAGGGCCTCTGTGCTATTGTGGGTAAGAGCGCTAACTATAGCCATTTAATCTTTCAATGCTGTGGGCTGGAGACTGGTTGGAGTCACATCTCAGACGTCAAGTTCTTCAACTGACGGTCACGGTTTTTGTCCGGGCACCCGGGTTTTCGCCCACAATTCACATATGAGAAGCCAAGTTGTGCAACGGAAGGCCATGTGATTTTCCTCTAGGCACCTCGGTTTTCGCCCACCGTCGATTAACGGACCCGTGATAGCCTGTTTGAAATTTGATCAAGATTGGCGAACTGGGTAGAGATATACTACTCAAAGTTTGATAGGGATCACTTTTTAAATATACCAACTTTTGCACTGAAAATTTAAAATCTCTTCGACAGAATTTGTACTCTGTATATTGATAAATATCTTAAGCAGAAACTTGTGTGCAATTCAGTACTCATGAAAGTGCACACTTCTCACACTTCGCAAATGAATTCTTGCACCCCAAAAATCTTGTGTAACACTGCATTGCAACAGAAAAATCAAACTTGTCAGTGTTCCTTTACAAAGCATAAAAAGGATTTCGTTTGATTTGTGAAACTCTAAAATGCCCAGGGGACAATTAAGAAACAGTCTGAGCCCCGAAGAAATGAATCGTGGCGTCGGAATGTTGGAATCTGGGTGTTGCTGGGGTTCTTGTTTGATTTGAGGTTTAACGTCCCCGTCAACACCCTAAGGGTCATTTTCGAGACGTTGCTTCCAATTCTGTGTGACTTTTACTCGACATGGAGATGAAATCACATCTCAAGCCCTGCCGCCCAATGAAACCAATAGGTTTTTTTTATAAACATGGATAGGCCGATTCGCACCGCTTTGGCTGGACAGGCTTAGATCTAAGGCTGACACGATTAATCGTATAATCGATTAATCAATCGATAAATTCCCCCCAAATGATTATCATTTCTGATTTGCTTTTAATCGATTACTTTATAGGTACAATTTACTACCCAAAGTTATGCCTAAAATAGCTGGATGAGTGGCAAATAGTGCAGACCCCGATGAGACGCCGCATTCTGCGGCGTCTCATCTGGGTCTACACTGTTTGCTCAGGCATGTCTGTTCAAATATACATATGGTAAAGTGCAACATATGGTAATTGTCATGCTCAGACAGAAAGCCAGACAGGCAAAATTATGACAAAAACCTTAGCGATTACTAATCGATTATCGATCGCAACGACGGGACTGATAATCGATTATCTTTTCAGCTCCGATTAGCCAGTCCTAAGCTCTAAGCGGCTTACCAGTACTCGTGTGCGGGTCGGTTCCAGCTCTGCGTGGAAGCATCATGCAGCCCATATATTTCTTCAAGCCCCGATGGGCGGGGGCCATGCTGGAGTTCTGACTGTGTCTCAGAGCGTGGTTTCCCGAATGTGGAGTCGGCATCTTACCCATGGAATTCCTTCACACAGACACAGCGGTGTTGAGTAAGGGCTACAACTGACCGTCAGGACCGTTTTCTGTTGCTTCAGTCTCGACGTCAACGGTTCCTGAACGCTGCATACGCGCCTGCATAATGAGCTTATGAACGGAACTGGAGCACGCATTTCTACACAAACTGTCCGGAGGCCTGCTGTATGTATTCCGTTGACGAGACAGCACGTGCAAGACCGGTTGGACTTTGCCTGAACTCATGTCAGGAGGACGGTTTGTGACTGGACGCCAGTACTGTTTACTGAGGAGTCCAGATTCTGTCTAGACTTCACTGATAAACGTCAATTAGTGTGGCGAATGTCTAAAGAGCGATTCGATGACTTGAATGTGACACAGCATGATCGCTATAGAAAGGGACCAGTCATGGTTTGGGCTGGGATAAGCGTGAACGGTAAAACTGACTTGTATGTCCTTGAAAACGGAACGTAAATGGCAGTGAGGTTCTGTAATGAGATTCTTGATCCGTTTGTGAGACCATATGCCGATGCTATGGGCCCTGACTTTATTTTGATGGACGATAATGCCCGTCCCCACCGTGCCCACGTCACTGATGCCTATCTGGAACGTGCGAAAACCGTTCGTATTGACTGATCTGTTAGATCACCGGACTTAAATCTGATTGAGCATGCGTGGGACCTACAGCGTGCTGTTTCAGTCCGACCTGTACAGCCGAGGACTTTACAGGAGCTCCAAGATGCATTGGTTGCTGAATGAAGGCGAATTCCACAAAACCGGATACAGACTCTGATTACGAGCATGCGCATGCGATGTCGTGCTGCATTTGATGCCCGTGTACGCCATACACGTTATTAGGCACGTTTGTCTAAACAAATTTGGAAAATTGTGAAAAATCAATTGTCCAAACCCCTTCGTGTTACGGCAAATTGTGTGGGTGCCAAGACAGCTGTTGTTGTTACGCTTGAATGCAGTGCCAGTTGACAAAGTTAATAACTACTCTTTGTGAAGGATATGTTTTTCTATCATTATGTATCAAATTTGGATTCAGCTGATTAATTTTTCCAAAAATTATTTTTTGCATTAAAACAGTGATCCATATCAAACTTTGAGTAGTATATTTGAAAATGCGAACGGACGACAGACGCCGGGGCATTGGAATACTTATTTTCTCTGATACTTTCTGTAAAAATAACCAAAATGAAGAAAAACAACTTTGAAAAATGCCTTCAGTAAGTTGTACTCAGTAATTGGTGTTTTAACTAGCATTAATCAACAAGAACAGTTTCATTTTCAATGTCATTGTGATAATATAATAGCAACATACACCTTGTTTAATGTAGACATCCCGATTTTCAGAATAACTAAAACGCATTCGTTAACCGTACGTTGTCCTGATTACTGTGGCATGAATAGGGTTCTTTATTTTTCGATTTTCAAATTTCAGTGTGTATAACGGCGATGTTCATAAACCCATGTAGTACCAGAAACCCCAAAACGGGTACGCTGGCAAACAGCGCAGGCCCAGATAAGACGCCGCAGAACGCGGCGTCTTATCAGGGCCTACACTGCAAAAAGTTCAGCTATTTCCGCTTAAATTTTAAAGATAACACAACCTGTCACCCCTAAATTTTGAAATGGACTCCTGCTATATATAAGGAGGAAGATTCCATTTTGTACTAAAAGGGTAAACACCGATGAAGTTCGATTTTCTCGTACAGTAGTAAAAGCTTAACATGTCGTTTATTTCATGGAATGATGATCTAGAACACTTATTTCATCTCTTCTCGAGTTAGTTAGTACCAGTGATGATAGTGGAGGTGACTTCCAAAGAACGAAACGATAACACGGTGTTTATCCACTGTAACCACCTGTTCCTGTGCCTGAAGAATAAAAACAAGAGGCTCAATAAACCTAAACCGCTCGCTTTTGTCTCGTGTGTGTCTCGTGGTTTCAGAGTTGTTTGAAGTTCATCCAATTATAATTCTGTGTGAGCGTTGGAATCCCTGGGGCATGGTCTATTTTGAACCCAGGGGTTGACTTGATATATGTAGGTGACCACTCAACATTGCTTCATACTACATATCTAAGCTCTGGGCCTTATGGTTTCAGAGATGATATTTCAAGTTTGTTTTTTACCTATGCGAGCTGCATGTAATGAGCACCGGCCATTGTGTACAACGTATGGTTGTAAATGACCACTTGATGTTGCTTCATGCTAAATATCTTAGCTCTGAGCCTTGCGATTTCAGAGAAGAAGATTTCTGAAGTTTTTCAATTTTAAATCTATGGCAGCTAATAAGCCCCGGCGTCTGATCTGGGCCTGCACTGTTTGCCCAGGTACACCCTTGGGGGTTTCCCTGGATGCATTGGGTTAAAATATCCTCTTTTTAACTTATTTCGTTTTTCTTTCTTTATCAATAAAGTTTTTTTTTTCTTTTTCTTCGCTCTCAATCATTAGAGCAATAATATTTCAAAGTCATTTGTCAAATTATTATCAGTTTTATAAATTTTGAATGTACATGTAGTAATTATCCACAACACTGTCATATTTGCCACTATGTACATGTTTTGTATCTCCTTGGGCATTTGTACGTACTAGAAATTGAAATGAAATCTTCTTATATTATTATTATATTAGATGGATATATGCCACTTGTCAGAAACAACAACAATTTACAATGTGTGCATAATCATTCAGCTCATTTTTAATTTTTGGCTTTTCATTTTATTTGGAGCTAAATGGCAATAAGATATTGTTGTAAGATATTTTTGCCATAACTGATAATAGCGATTTTACGTTAAAATGGCTATTACCAGTTAAAAGGTAATAGCAGTTTTAGATAAAACGGTTGACCTCCGCCCATCGGGGCTTGAAGAAATAGATGGGCTGCACGAATACTGGTAAACCGCTTAGAGGATCTAAGCCTGCCCAGGCAAAGCGGTGCGAGTCGGTCCGTCCATGCTTATAAACCCTATTGGTTTCATTGGGCGACATGGCTTGAGAGGCCATTTCATCTCAGTGTCGGGTAAAAATCCCACAAAATTGGACGCAACGTCTCCAAAATGACCTATACAGTGTTGACAGGGACGTTAAACCTCAAATCAAACAAACAAACAAACAAACAAAACGTTAAAACGGCTATTGCCAGTTAACTAGCAATAGCCATTTTAACGTAATACTAACTGACTGCTCTCTTCTGAATCATTTCAAGTTGATGTATGTATGTCTTTTGCCAAGGGCTCCAGACTGAGGATGAATACTCCAGCAAGGGTCGGACACAGGTTTTTTATGCTGTTTCTTTGATACCGTATCATACGTCAGTTGTAAGTTTGAATATTTCTTTTAATAAATTTTATAGAGTGCTATTGCCCTTTGCTGTGATCTGAGAAATATTCTTGTTCCAAGAGAGGACATCTGCTATGTTTATTCCAAGATACTTTCTTTGCCGGATCATTACAGGGTCACTGATGAGGCTTTATTAGCCGAAACTACGTAATATGACCCATCTTCTTTCTTATGAACGTTTTCATTGCTCTTAAATGAACTCATTTTTGATTTTTATTTGAATCGACTGCCTGTTCGAAATTCCCAAGTTTGCAGTATGTTTCCTCTGGCTTTCGTTGCCGGATCATTACAGGGTCACTGATGAGGCTTTATTAGCCGAAACTACGTAGTATGACCCATCTTCTTTCTTATGAATGTTTTCATTGCTCTTAAAGGAACTCATTTTTGATTTTTGTTAGCCTTCTTCTTAGCATTCTTCCTTATGTTCAAGTAATGTTTATAATAAAAGTTTGATATCTATCTTCTAACTTATAATTTATTTCTTGAAATGTATCCTATTTATTTAACGTTCTTTGAAGTATGTGTAACACCGATACACAAGCAGGGTAAATTAAATAAATTACATACATAATGAACGTTAAATATATTTCATACATTCCTTAAATTGATTTCCATGAATGAATGCTTGATGATTGTGGGCGCTCGTTAGAATAGTCATGCGTAGATTTATGGCGCTCGTTAGCACAATCAGACATAGATTAGTCAGTCGTACGAATAAATTATGGGTACTCGTCTGAACAGTGAAATCAAATACAGATTGTTTTCGCTGGTAAGAAACATCAAACGTAGCTTGTGGGTGCTCGTCAGAAAAAAATGGCGGGTACCTGTTAGAACAGTCAAACATAGATTTTGTGCGTTCTTAGAACAATCTGTGGTTGGGATAGAACAGTCAAACGTAGCTTTTAAGTATTCGTTAGAATAGGTAGATGCACATGTACATATAGATAATTGGTGATCGTTAGAACGGTTATGTTCTCGTTAGAACAGACATCTTTAGAATAAACCAGCATGCCTTCTTAACCAGATGGGGCAATATCCCTCTAATTTTCAGAAGTTTTTGTATTCACTAATTCCAATTAGGCATTAAGCAGAGATAGAACAAATTACAAACTTTGTATTTTTCAGATTAGTTCTATTGGTGGGCATCACGTTGACAAGTCCGTAACCCCTCTAAATGCCACTTTATTTAGAAAAGTGGGGTTTATGGAGAGCATGCAACGTCTACCTTATTTTGCTCAACACATAGTCTGTGTACGTGTTAGATCCGCCGCGTACCCGAGACGGTTCTAACTAGTACCCGCGGTTTATATTTGAACTAGTACTAAGAACAAGAGCTGTCACTATAATGCCCTCCGTGGGAGCCAATTTCTGAGTTTTTGCAAAATTTCAAGGGGAGATAATTCAGCAACAATGACAACAGAGTTGCGGCCCTTGGTCAGAATGTAGCCCTTGTGATGGTGAATAAGTGTTAAGTTTCATTGGGCTAGGTCAAATACTTTTGAAGTTATTATCAAGGTTAAAGTTTTTGTGATGGACAGACAAACAAACAAACAGACGGACAGACAGACAAACAAACAAACACACAGACCTTTAACGTTTATTGAAGTATGAACAACAGCGGGTCACGTAAACATACTTCGCTCGTGACCCGATGTTGTTCATATTTAATCAACGTTAAAAATACATTCATATGTTGGTTGACGTGATAGCGACGTGATACACTTACTTGAACATTCACATTTTCTGCAGTGTGCCACATCATACTTGATACACCATGGATGACAGTTAGGTGGTAATGCTGGACACTGGTCGCCTGAAAGTAATCAAAGCATTGACAGTACAAATGGTCGATTGTCTTTGTCTGTTTGTTTGTTGGTATTGGAGTTTAACGGCCCAGTCAACACTGTTTAGGTCAGTTTACGTATCCACAATTTTCCTGTATTATGAAAACACGCCTATACAAATACATTGTAACCTTTATCGCCGAAAAACTGAATGAAATTTTTAAGTTGAAAATTGTGATATGTTTCTTATTTCTGTTCATCGAGGCGGTTTCTATCGAGTATCCACAATCTATATTTCAGGGCAGAAATAAGAAAAATAACGTTTACCACTGCAAACCCCAGTTTTACTATATAAAAGTGGGGTTCATGGGGATCAAATTTATATAGGCGTGTTTTCGTGATCTGGGCAAGCTTATACGTAAGCAGTTAACCAGTACAGTGCACAGTTTTTCGCCAGAAACTGACAACTGCCCTTCTTGAATCAGCGGAAGGGAGAGAATGACCATAGAAAAGATTTGATGATCAATCTCCACGAAAGAATGTTGCCGACCCCGGCAGGTACCGAAATCACCTGTCAGACTCGCATCCGTCTGAGCTACCGAGGCCGGTGGTCGCTTGCTTCTTGTGTATGTGAACTTAGCACTGGAGTGGTTCATTGACTTTCACTTACAGTCTATTCCCCTTTACTGTCCAGTCAGGGTTCATTACGAAAACACGCCTATACAAATACATTGTCAATTTTTCAGCCAAAAAAAAGGAAATTTGAAGAAGAAAAATTGGGATTTTTTTCTTATTTCTGCTCAAAATATAGATTGTGGGTACTCGTTAGAACCGCCTCATCGAGGCGGTTCTAACGAGTACCCACAATCCATATATTGGAACAGAAATAAGAAAAGTAAGGTTTGCCCCTGTAAACCCCAATTTTACTTTATAAAGGTGGGGTTCAAGGGGGTCAAAATTATATTGGCATGTTTTCGTGATGTTTCGCTTTTATGCACCCACCTAACATATATACAAACATTTCCTGGCAACGTAGAGGTGGACCGTTCCTTAAACCCCAGTGGTTTCTTATGGCGGAAGGGCTTGAGATGTCATTCCATCTCAAAGCAATGTTTCCTAACAGACACAAATAGTGTTGTCCGGGACATAAAACTTAAAAACAAACAAACAAACGTACAAAAAGGAGTAAATATTCATGGCTTGGCATAAAACAAATATACACACAATGTGAAAAGGCCTTTTGTAATGCCAAACCTTTTTTTTTTTTTTTTATAATTTATTCTGAAGACATACATAGACATACACAGCAAATTACGTGTATAACACATTAATGAATATTTCCCAAGTATCAAGTACATATATAAATACATAGACCTGTACACATATACATGCATACACATACATATACTACACGTATACACGCGCCTATCGGTGTGTGTATATATACATCCACAAATATAAGTGCAATATGACATAGGCACGTCACATACACACACATACATATGTATTCATGCGCATATGATCCCATATATTCTCATATACACGTATACATGGACTTGTGTTGTAGTAATTAAGCTCAATTATTCACAATGGCTTTTAAGACGACATTTTTACTATCATAGTTAAAGGTTCTTAATTACGGTCAGACTACTTTTTGTCAGGCTTAATATAAGTCAGTTCGAATCTTCAAATATTGTTATCCATTTGCCCCAATATTTTTGAAATTTTGTGTAGCGATAGTTTTTAATAGCGATCATTTTTTCTGACGCCAAAGCATTTTTAATTTCAAATTTCCATATGTTAAAATTTAAGGGTTTATTATTGATTCTACACTTATAAATAAAGTATTTTGTCAAAATAATGATATAGTTGAGTAATGCCAAACCTTATCTCATTCCGCTGAACATGAAAATCCATTTGCAAACAGTGTAGATCCAGATCAGGGGGCAAGTTGTTCAAAGCATCGTTAGCTTAACGAGCTCGTTAGTGGTCAAATTGTTAATTGTTCTAGCAAGTACAATATCTAAAAGTTTGTTCTTTTGGCCGCAAAAATGTGATTCGCAAAAGCTACAAAAATGTGAACAGCTTTTGCATTCACAAAAACTGTATTATTAGCACATTCGCCATATTAAATGATCGGAGTTTTAACAATGCATTTAGCCATTTACTAACGACGTCGTTAATTTTGAACAACTGGCCCCAGATAGCTTTCTTCAGAAGCCATCAGATAGGATCTATTTTGTTCGTCATGCAGTTTGTGAACTGAATGAATACATTATTACATCAAATAATTTGATTGGTTGATAGTCAACGGTGGGTGTGGCTAAATTAATTTATTCAGCAGGTTTAACATTTGTGTGAAATGTACGATGGGCCATTTTTCCAAGGTCATTTCGAATTTCCAGTAAAGCTTACAAATTATCAAGCAACCCATTTGAAATAATTCCATCATCTTATTAACTCTTATCCTGCTGTTCACGACAATCCTTTTCTTTGCAAATAGTGTAGATCCAGATCAGATGGCTTCTGAAGAAGCCATCTGATCAGGATCTACACTGTTTGACATCCAATTTATGAATTTGTAGGAATAAATTACATCAAGTAATCTGATTGGTTCAAAGTCTGAAATGGGTGTGGCCATACTGGCTATTCAGCAAGAGAAGGGTTAAAATCTGGAATTCATGTAATATCGACTCTATACTAGACAAAGAGGCTTATGTTAGGGCTGTCAGATCATAGGAGTATGAAGTCCGTATATAGAGTGGCAGTTAAGTGGTGGTCAGATCGAATTAGGAGAAACTTTTTGGGACCCCTGTCGGATTATCTGAACCACCAGCCTTTCCTTAGCCTTTCCGAAATAGGGGTCTACCTTTAAAGGAAAGGAATTGCTTCTTAGGAGCAAATCCTTTCCTTTAAGAGTGGACGAGACAAAATATTCCTGAAAGAGTTGTACTGATCTTCATACCAAGGTTGTACAGGTTTGATTCCCACTGCGGGCACCTGTTTGTTTGTTTGTTTGATTTGAGGTTTAACGTCCCCGTCAACACTGTAAAGGTCATTTTGGAGACGTTGCTTCCAATTTTGTGGGACTTTAACCCGACATTGAGATGAAATGACTTCTCAAGCCCTGTCGCCCAATGAAACCAATAGGGTTTATTAGCATGGACGGTCCGCCTCGCACCGCGGTTCCTGGACAGGCTTAGATCCTCTAAGCGGTTTACCAGTACTAGTGTGCGGGCTGGATTCAGCTCTGCGTGGAAGCATCATGCAGCCCATATATTTCTTCAAGCCCCTATGGGCGGGAGCCGCGGGCACCTGTGAGAAGCTCAAGTTTTCCTTATGGTAAAGTATGTGCTTTTCACAAGGTTCTCAGTTTTTCGGCCTTTTTATAACTGAAAATTCAACATTTCTGAGTTAGTGTCGAAATATTCATCACGAAAACACACCTATATAATTCTGATCCCACTGAACCCCACTTTTACATAGTAAAAATGGGGTTTACAGGGGTAACCCATATTTTTCTTATTTCTGCTCTAAAATATAGATTGTGGGTACTCGTTTGAACCGCCTCGGTTCTAACGCGTACCCAGAATCTATATTTTGAGCAGAAATAAGAAAAATATCACAATTTTGCGTCTAAAATTTTCGTTTTTTAGGTGGTAAAATTTACAACGTATTCATATAGGCGTGTTTTCGTAATGTGAAAAGAAACAAAGAGAATACAAATGGCACTGAAATTGTGCAGCACAAATTAGTTCCTGAAAAAAGGAGAGAAATTTTGTTTACCTCCCCCTGTCATTCCACCGCCACTTCCTCCTGCTGAGAATGAGCCACCGGCACCACCACCACTTGTACCACCAGACGTCATCAAAGCGCCACCACTAGAACCACCTGAACCACCAGTTTTCACTTCAATCACTTCGTGGTGCGTCTCTGTACATCCGGTATAACACACGGGCTGTTTGCATTTGCAGGTTGGACATCCGTCACTTCCGGTTGTGCCAAGTTCGTATCCGTCGGTACAGGAAGCCATACACTGAATAGCTTTGTCGCAAGTGTGAATTGTCATGACGGGCTTATGGTCACATCCCGTATGGCATTCGGCTTCAAAAGAAATCACGAGAAAATGATAATGAATGATGCAGCTAATTATGTAACTCATTCTTGGAAAATAGATACACCCCAGCAGGCACATGTCTACACAACGTCGCATCAGCGTCGGTGCAACGTCATGACGTTCCATCGACGATTGATGCGACGTTGCACATACGTTGTGTGGTCGCTGGGGCGCTCTTTCAAAAAATTGTTAGAGCTAGCAAAAATGGGGACCATCACGCAAACATGCCTATATAGTTTTGACCCTCTTGAACCCCACTTTTATACAGTAAAACTGGGGTTTACAGGGGTGATCCTTTTTTTCCTTATTTCTGCTCTAAAATAAAGAATGTGGGTACTCGTTAGAACCGCCTCGATGAGGCGGTTCCAACGTGTGCCCACAATCTATATTTTGACCAGAAATAAGAAAATATCACAAATTCTCATCTTAAAATTTTCGTCTTTTCGGCGGTAAAGTTTACAGTGTATTTGTATAGGCGTGGTTTCATTATGATTGTCGTCATGTTAACGCCGCAACGTAGAAGTACCCCAGTTTTAGTTTCCTTTGCCTGTGAGAATACTGTACATTTCTGCTTGCGTTTGAAAAGGCTTCGTAACTACACAATAACATTATGCAATATTAATCCCTTTTGTACCAAATGGAATCTTCCTCCTTATATTAGCAGGAGTCCATTTCAAAATGTAGGGGTATCAGGTTGTGTTTTCTTCAAAACTGATTTTGAAAATGGCTTAACTTTTCGCAAAAAGAGTAGGTCCTGATCAGACGCTGCGTTCTGTGGCGTCTGATCTGGGCCTGCACTGTTTGCCAACTACCCGTTTTGGGGTGTCTGGTACTAAATTGGTTAAAGCGTTATAAAGATTTAAAAGATGAAAACATTTAACTAAGAAAGGAAATTAAAACATTGTTTTGAATAGGTTGTTATTTTCAAATGGAGACCCCTTCTTCGTTGATGCAATGCCTTGAAAGAGTATGTTACCTTCTTCAAATTTATATGATTTCTTTTGTCCAAGAAGTTCAAGTAATGTTTAAAATAAAATTTTGATATCTATCTTCTAAGTTAGCATTTATAACTTGAAATGTATCAGAAATTGCTTAACTTATTTTACACAGTATATATTCTTTACATGTGCGCGCGCTTTTAACGAGTATAAATCACTATGTTTTAAAATAATGTATGCCCCTATAAAACCTACTTTTCTCTATAGAAAGTGGGTTTTCAAGAGGTTTTCATTACACTGACCTTTATTTCACTTGATGAATAAGGTGCAGAACCCATGCCATCATGACATAGCTGACTGAACAGGTTATTTGCCAGCCAGACTTCCGTCACGATGTTATAAGATTATGTTTTGTTCAGCTTCTTTTTTGTTTTGATCAGCTTGATCCGACAGTACAGAGACTTCATGGGACCAGCTAAAACGGGTATATTCTTGTGTGTGGCCGGGGTGGTAGGGGACGGAAACATACAGTGCAACCTCCTTTTAACAGCCATCCTTGGAAAACGCCAAAACTGGCTGTTAAAGGGAGGTGGCTGTTCAACAGAGGGAAATGTCTGAGATGATGTATGGCTTGTTATCGGCAGACAAAGAATAGTCAAATGGAATCTTCCTCCTTATATATTGTCTGTGAAGACAGCTCATCATGGATGTACTAAAATAAAATAAATGATGGAGACGTGTCATCTGACAACTTTCCTTCATTTATGTTTAGAACTTTTCACTTGCTTATATTGTATTTGTGCATATATCACAATGGTAGTTTTGAAATATATACACCAGACCTATTTTCACATCCGATTTTTTGCTATTGAGTTAACTCTGGCTGTTTAATAGAGGGAATTTAGATTTGGTAAAGTGGCTGGCGGAGAGAGGTGGCTGCCGAGAAGAGGTTAAATATATAGTAAAATGCTATGGGAGGAATTATTCTGGCTGCTGAAGAGAGGTGACTGCTAAACAGAGGTGACCATTAGTGGAGGTTTTACTGTACTTACTTGTAGTAGTCTGAATGCACGAGCAGACAGGGCAGCCGTCCTTGCCTGTATTCCCAAGAGTATATCCCTTCTCGCAAGACGTCATACAGCTCATGGTCACGTGGCATTTGCTTACTACGGTACTGACCGCTGTGGTGGTCTGTGGCTTCGGTTGGAGCACAATTGGCTTCACGTTTGTTACTGAAACGATAGAGGCACGAATTTGAGCCGCACTGCTTAATATTTAAAATAATCGTATCACTTGTCCTGCTGAACAGATTCATATCAGCCTAAAAGTGCTTGATATGATGTATTCCTTCAAATTTAGAAACTAAATGACACACAGTGCAGTTCCTGATGAGATGGGATCTTGACCTATACTATTAGCAAAGATTAAACAATTATGGTTCTAATGTAATCATTGGCATTTCTTTTCACATACACTTCTCGTTATTGTATTTTGTTGTCTCCGCTTTAATGAAGATCCATTATCCCTAATGTCTTCAATTCAGTAACAGTAATATTAATATGTTTGTTTTACTGACCTTTCAAAATCCTTTCACTTATTTCGCGTCGATGTTCAAGCTGAGGTGGGCGAACACCCGTATTAACTACTACTACTACTACTACTAATAATAATAATAATAATAATAAAACAGTAACAGAAAAACTTCAAAACATGCGAATTTACTGTTCAACCAATCAACTTTTTATCACATTTGCATGTTATACCCAGTTAACGAAAGATGGAGCATGACAGTCGCAATAATAAAATATGTTCCATTTTCGGAAAATAACCAATATTATGTATAGTGCCTCATTTCTAGGACGCTGATAAATGGTGTAGACGCAGAACAGACGCCCTGATCCGGACTTGTACAGTTTGATTATATTCGTATGATGAACATCCCTGTAAAACACTCTTTACGTTACATAGAAAAAAAAAAACTTTGATTTACAGGGGTATACATGTACCTTTTTTCTGCTCAGAGACATAGATTCTGGGAACACATTAGAACCACCGCAGCGAGGCGGTTCTAATGAGCACCCAAAACCTATGCTTAAATAAGAAATTCAAAAAGTTATCTGAATAATGATAGTTCTAGAAATATGAAAGACGCCATTTTACAGAATGCGGCGTCACGCCAAAGAATGTGGCGTTTGGTGCGGATATATTTAGATTTCCAGTGTAAAGTCTAAAGTAAACCTATATAAAACAATAGTTCATACTTCCATGGACGCATCGAATCACATGAGTTTTGATGACGTCAAGTGACGTCATTCTAAAGCATGGTTCTCTACGGGCGTTGGTGTCATCAACGCTATTCCGCTCTTTGTAGACAAACAGCGTGTAAATGTTTTTCAGCTTTAAAGTTTGCCCTATAAGCATTTATTTCGCCCAGTAATGTAAAGATAATATATAAACTTAATTTTTCTGTTTTTCATGAAAGTATGAACGACAGCGGCTCGCTGGCGAAGTTTACATGAACCCGCTCATTTACTTTGCACGTGACCCACTGCGTTCATACTTCCAAAAACAGCAGAAAAAAAACATGTCTTAATTATAACGTTTTCTTTAATGCAATGTTTTTTATTAATTAAAGAAAATGAACCCTTTAAACTGGAAACAGACTTGCCCTTGTTGGCTATTCATCCTAAGAGCACTAGTAACAAATGCAGTGGACATTCTTATATATTTTTTCTCTCTCTCTTTTTTTTTTTCAAGGAGAAAATCAGGCTTGACGGTAAATACTTTTGCTCTGAAAAAAAAAAATATACACAAAAAAGTATGTTGTCTTCTGTTCAATTCTACATGATGCCTTAAGGATTAAGTGGAAGATTCCATTTGGATTTCGAAGGTAGATGAAACTAATTAAAACAACTTCAGATGAAAGTACAGGGATGACGTCACGTGATCAATACTGTTTGAAGAACACCCTCAATTAACCATTATGACAGCATATCTGCGTGACAAACTGTAGTATATTCTTCTTCATCTCCCAAATTGTTAGTTTTCTGAAGATTCGTATTATTTTTATATGTGTATACTCAATACATACATATGTAGACTCCATGCATACATGTGTATACTCCATACTCGTTCGAACCTCTTCACCATCACGCTAACAAGTCCGTGAAATGAACACACCCTTACACCTCACTTTATATAGAGAAAAGAGGGGTTTATGGGGATCTACATTATTTTCCTTATTTCTGCTCCTAGACATAGGTTGTGGGTACTCGTTATAACCGCATCAATGAGGCGGTTCTAACGAGCACCCGCAACCTATGTTTGCTTTATAAATAAGGAAAATATCATTGAATTTCATCAGAAAAGTAGCCATTTAGGAGATGTGAAAAAATGCACTATTTCACACGGGTTTGTTATCGTTATGCTGATGCGGAACTTATGAGTACCCACAACTTATGTCTATGAGCAGAAATATGAAAAATAATGCATACCTCTGTAACCCCCATTTTTATATAGAGTGGGGTTGACAGGGACTTGTTAACGTGATGCATTGAGAAAAGTACAAAAGTTCCTCTTTATTACCAAAAATATTGTGGGTACTCTTTGATTGAGCAACTACAATCTACGTTTGCTACAAAAAAAAAGACAAAATAAATGCGTTGGACGCCTTAATGAGAGGGACGAGGGATGTAAATTAGAAAAAATAAACAAGTAAATATGTTGAAAAAAAGGTGTCATGTTTCAAGCACTCTGTATGTATGATGATGAGGATTAACCTCTACCACTCTCTGGACTTAAAGTGTTTGTATTTTGTCTTTTTTTTTTCAGAAAACATGATTTGATATCTCATGCGAGTAAGGAAAAATAAGAGCCATATATTTCAAAAATTTCGACTGCTGAACATCATGTAAACAAGTCGGTGTAATGAACACAAGTCGATGTAATGAACACAAGTCGGTGTAATGAACACAAGTCAAGTCGGTATAATGAGCACAAGTCGGTGTAATGAACACAAGTCGGAGTAATGAACACAAGTCGGTGTAATGAACAGCCTCTGAACCCAACTTTATAGAGAGAAAATGGGTTTACAGTGGTATATATTGTTTTCTTATTTCTGCTCCAAGACATAGGTTGTGAGTACTCGTTAGAACCGCCTCATTAAGGCCTCATTAAGGCGGTTCTAACGAGCACTCTCAACCTATGTTTGGTGTACAAATAAGAAAAAATATCACGCATGTCCATCAGAAAAGTCACCACTTAGGAGATTCATGTATGAAAGAATGCAATTGTTATCGTAATGAAAAATACCCAGCATGCAGAGCGTTAATTGGAATTTTCCCGTTTTTCATGTAAGGGTAAACGAAACAAGAAATATTAGCATGAGGTGAGTGTACGGGGATGAAGTGATACGTTCCTATGATGTTCTGTAAAGCTGACGGGAACACGCACCCTGCACGCAGTCACAGGTCGGGCAGCCATCTTGTCCGCACGCGTAACCATGGAGACAACTTTTAGGGCACGTGAACGTCCCTTCACATTCGATTGGGTCAATCTTTTGCGGACTTCCTGTAAGAGAAAAAAAAACATGAACACATGAGACGGTCTTCTTATATGTCTGTCTTTCAATTGTGTGGAATTTTTCTTTAGAGCAAAGGACAATTTGTTTTCAATGACAGATTCTATCTGTTAGTCTATGCTGGCACACGAGTTTTCAAGATGTTTCCGGCTTTCACCGCCATAGAAATGTGTGTCCGCACAAAATGAAGTCCGGTTTAGGTGCAGTTTCACTCAAAGGATACTTGGAATATTTTCTCGCATATGTTTGTAACATGTATTGGTTTGAGTTGAAAAAAAAACACGAATGATCAGACGAAACATGCTGTTTGAAAACATGAAAACTGATATCTGAAAAAGCGTGGTATTTATCCTTAAAGCATCAAACATTTTTCTAACGCTGACGACCTTCAGATGTTTCCTTTTATTTCAGCGAAGATCAGACTCAGCATTTCATATGAATTAGCTCCAGCAGATGAAATGCATGAACTGTTTTCTGTTTTCACATTTTCTGTGGCGAAACACAAGAAAAGATGAAAATGACATCTGCTTCAGAAAAAAAACTCAGATTAAGCTTTTACCCTTTCACCCTAAAGGTTCTGATGTACACCTTCCCTCTAGAAGTCCCCGTGGTCGAGTGGTTACGCTACTCTTCTAGTAAACCAGGGGTCGCAGGTTCGATCCCGGGCTTCTCCAGACTTTCGGATGAGTCTTTAAACCGAGGTCCCGTCTCCGTATGACCTTAGCTGTTGGTGGGACGTACAACTGAAAAACTCACTCACACCTTCCATCTCTGAATTAGGACACGCCCATTCTACTACATGTAAATAGGATGGATAGTCAGAAATCATAAACAGGATTCGCACCATGTAGATCCGGATGAGATAGCTCAGTATGAGCCATCTCATCAGTATCTATGCTGTTAACATAGGTATCTGTACGTGGCTACAGCATTGAAAGGGTTAACATATCACTACGCTACCGGACCTAATCAAAGACTTAAGAAGTGACGCGAGAAACTGCAACCGTACAGTGGAATGCTAACCACATTTATATGTGCGTTGTACATTTTGAATAGCGTGTAACTTATAATCTGGAATGGCCGAATCAGCTGTGATAATTAATTAGTTACACGCCGCAATATTGGCGCAAAATATAAGATAGGTTGTAAATTGGGCTGCGCATTTGATATAAATAGAACAGGTTCGGAAAACAGAAATGTTCTATGGACTTGAAATAATCAAACCGTCTGGGAAAACATTATCTGTGCTTGAAATTCAATATAAGAAACTTTTGAAACAAATACTATCACTACCGGACAATACAGCAGATCCAGCTGTGTATTTATTATCTGGTGATCTCCCTGCGGAGGCAGCTATACATAAACGAATACTAACTTTATTTGGTAATATAACAAGACTTGCAGACTCCGCTGCTGAAAATTGCATAGCTAAAAGGCAGCTTGAAGTTAAAACTTTCAAAAGTCACAGTTGGTTCATCAACGTCAAAAAGATCCTTATAAAGTACAATCTACCATGTGCTGAAGTGCTTTTGGATACTTAATCCACTAGGAAAATTGCAGTGGAAAAGACTTTATATATGTACGGTTAATAAATACTGGTCGGAGCTGATTCTCTCTCAGTCAAGACTTTATTCGTCACTGAAATATCTATCCAAGTCTTATACCATTGGGAAGTGTCACCCAGCTATAAAACCATATGAGTTAAGTTGTAGAGACATTAATCGAATCCCAGTGAAGAATAAACTAATGACAGGAACATTTATCCTACAATCCAATCGTGCAAAATTCAACCAGAACGATGTAAACCCAACTTGTCAGATGTGCTATGCTGAAGATGAAATTATTCAGCACTTTCTTCTACAATGTAAAACCGTAGAAGCTGCTAGAAGACCTATTCTTAATGACATTAAACAAGTTATCAGTGACATTGTCAGAAAATATTCGGATGCCAGCCGTTATTCATTGGTACAACCATTGGTGGACTGCAGTGATGTATTGCTGAATTGTCCTGATGATATATAGTCTGAGATTAGCTGTCAGATAGACCCCATTTTGATTTATATCAGTCTTTGTATTGACTGCCTATTCGAAATTCGCAAAATTGCAGTATGTTTTCTCTGGCTTTCTTTGCCGGATCATTACAGGGTCACTGATGAGGCTTTATTAGCCGAAACTACGTAGTATGACCCATCTTCTTTCTTATGAATGTTTTCATTGATCTTAAAGGAGCTCATTTTTGATTTTTATTTGCCTTCACTGCAGCTGGTGTTGTGCCGTGTGGCGGCGGTAAAACGTCTCCCCGTACATCAACCATAGTGCAGTTTATATTTTACTTTTGGTCCTTTGAGATCAGCGTGAATATTCTGAGAAATCAGAAATAAATTATTGGTTTCGACTCATATTCTAGACAGGTTTTTTGTTATTTGGACCCCATTTTGATTTATATCAGTCTTTGTATTGACTGCCTATTCGAAATTCGCAAAATTGCAGTATGTTTTCTCTGGCTTTCTTTGTCGGATCATTACAGGGTCACTGATGAGGCTTTATTAGCCGAAACTACGTAGTATGACCCATCTTCTTTCTTATGAATGTTTTCATTGATCTTAAAGGAGCTCATTTTTTATTTTTATTACATTATCATAGCAGACGATTAGTTTACATGCTATATTCGACGAGATACTTAAGGCTCTCTGAAACAACAAAGTGTGCCAAGAAGCGTCGTGGCGTGGCAAACCATGCAAAGCAGATGGTCTAATGTCTATGGATTGAGCAGCTGTGGCAGAATATAAGACAGTTTATGTGGAACTTTTAACAAACTTATTTTACGAATTTTATATCTTGTTTGTGTGATATTTGGTAACGGAACTGTGTACATATTGTGGCTTTTAAAGTGTACAGTTATATAATAGACTTTACTTAAGAAGATTTTACTGATGTTACCAGGTGTGCCTTCAAAGGCAAAACATAGTCATAGATACAAGATACAATGCCGGAATATTTCATGAACGAATAAAATGAGACGCAACGGAGAACCATAGAACGTATTTGCGTTCCATGTTATAAATTCCGAAAACTACAAATCTTTATCTGAAAATTACGGAAACTGCAGTTAGGGTATTTACCCATGATATATAACTGAATGCATAATTCAGCAAAGTTGCACATTTTGACATATTTCTTATATTACATATTTCTTTTGAAGATTTCCGATTTTGGGCAGCTTACTTATGTTTGATTTTAAAAACACACATTTTGAGATAAAATATTTCTTTTGAAAATTCGAAACATCGACTGGCACTTCTTAATACCATCGGTGAAACACATCCACAATCATTAAATATTGATTTTCCAAATTTTGGCGCTTTGATTTCTAATTGTTTGAACGCTAAGGTTTTATTTTTCATGTGAATGCCGGCCTTGTCTTCTGCTAAGAAAAAACGTGAGAAAAAAAGAAGATATTCTTTAAAAATGACGCCTATTACTTTAATTAAGCAATTAATTTTATTTTTCTGCTGTTCATGAAAGTATGAACGCAGTGGGTCGCGTGCAAAGTAAATGAGCCCCGATGGGGTTCATGTAAACTTTGCTAGCGACCTGCTGTCGTTCATACTTTAATGAAAAACAGAAATATTAAGTTTACTTTTTATATTTACATTCTATGCCTCTCATCACAGAGTGAAACAATGCTTATAGGGCAAACTTTTAAAGCTGAAAAACAGTTACACGCTGGTTTTCTACAAAGAGCGGAAGAGCGTTTACGTCACCAACGGCCGTAGAGAACACTGGTTTAGACTGACGTCACTTGACGGCAATGGAAATCATGTGACTCGATGCGTTCATGGAAGTATGAACAACACTGTTTTCTATAGGCTTAGATTAGGCTTAACACTGGAAATGTAAATATTACTATATAGAGGATCTTACATGAGTGTTCATGTATTATTGAATTTATTAAACGAGTTGAGGAAAAGGGATAAAATGCGAGGCTTTGCCGAGCATTTTATCCCTTTTCCTCAACGAGTTTAATAAATCCAATAATACATGAGTACGAATGCAAGATTCTATTTATCATATGACACTTAAAACGCATTTTATTCACGATTGTTTACAAAAATATAAATGTTTCGCCGTTAGTAAACGCGACGTCGTTAAGGACGTCGTACATGTAACGTTACGGGGCGTATCTAGCTAATTTGCATATTTAATCCACTAGTGGATTATCGAAAATAATACATGACGTTATTACACTCTCAGACGCGACGTCATATGATAAATTGATGTATAGTAAGGCGTCTGTCACTACTGACAATGATCAGTCTTTATCCAATGGGTGAAGTGCTTATGAAATTTGTGTGTTCTAAGATGGCCGTTAATACAAATCTTATCTCTATGTTGCAAGTTGTGTTGGTGCATGATGCCTTAGCTCGGACTGTTGCGCTGAGCTCGGCTTCGCTGACTCTTTTTGTCCCATATTACTAGAAGCCTTTTTTGATGAGGCCTAATCACGTTGCTCGGTGCTGTGCACTCTGTTAGTATGATGAAGTTCCTGAGTTGAGTCTTTCACCCATTGCATGCGGGAAACCCCTAAAGGGTACATTGGCAAACAGTGCAGGTCCAGATCAGACGCCACAGAATACGGCGTCTGATCATGGCCTGCGCTATTTGCTAACGAAAGTTTCCGTCAAAAATGGAATAAAAGAGAAAGAATTGACACGCCTTATATGACAAATGGTCTTGTCAAACATATCGATATAGCAATGGAAGAGACCACTAGCGTACAATGGGTTAAAGATGTTTTTCTTGCACACCAGACAAGCAAATCCGTAATTGTACCCTGGGATAGAAATTTATGTTCTGGTCCTGGTGTTCCGATCCAAAATCTAATATAATCGCTTGTTTGATAAATGCACTGGTTGATTACGACCTCGTATGCGCCGTCGTTAAGGTTGACGTCACAGCACGTTACGTGACGTCACTAAACATCACAATATGGCGGACGTCAGCATTAAAATCCCTGCTAAGAAATGGAAGGTATGCAAGAAAAAGAATCCAATATGGGTGTGAGGGGTGGAAAGAAAAATCCGTCCCTCGGGAACACTGTCCGGCATCACTCGACAAGCCTCGTGATGCCGGACAGTGACCCTTGGCACGGATTTTTCCATCCACCCCTCACACCCATCTAGAATTTCTTATATTCTTGAAGCTATGTCAGCGAGCAGCCAAGGCTCTAGCGCATGAACAGTTGCTTACTGAGTATACTTGTTATACTGCTAAGAAATTTGTACGCTTCGTTCGTATGATAATTTGATCCAGCATTTCATTGGTTTCTTGCTGTCGAATCCCCATCGTTGTTTCATCTCTGTGGCTGTTTGATTTTTCTAGTTATCGGAGATGTTGCAATGATGACTTAGAACTGAACAAATTATTTGTCTAAATTGTGACGGAAGTAAGGGCGAGGATTGCGGCTGCGTAAAATCGATGTAAGCTCCCAGTGAAATTCTTTTCGGCGGTTCTTCTGTCGCGGTTTATTTTTGTTATGGTTTGTCTTTGAGTGTGTGTGTCACTAATATCTTTGTTTTTGGACAGCCAAACGGCCATTTTGTGGGACAGTAACTGGCCTTTTTGTCTTTCCGCTTTTGATGTTTCCATTAGGGTATGTTTCATGTTTGTGTTTCTTTCCCTTTGGTGTCCCTGGAGGGAGCTGTGGGTTGATTGTATCGATTCCCTATCGTTGCCTCCACTTCTGTTTTGATTGGACAGCGCAATGGCAATTATTTTCCACACCCCAGTGAGTGTAAAATATTGCCCTCTCCCGTTCGCCTACGCTGAATTGTGATGTCGGTGGGAAATACATTCAAAATAATTCTATGCACTTCAATAACTTTCAGTTAATAAATATAAACGTTTGGTTTCAATTTATTCGGAACTTCATTTCATTGTTTAAACTCTCATTCTAACATGATGTAAACAGCCGGCCTCGGTAGCTCAGTCGGATGCGCGTCTGACTGGTGATCATGAGGATGCGGGCACGATACCTGTCGGGGTCGGCAACCTTCTTTCGTGGAGATTGGTCATGAAATCTTTTCCTAGGCCATTCTCTCCCTTCTGCTGATTCAAGAAGGGCAGTTGTCAGTTCCTGGCGAAAGAATGTGCAACCGCTTACGTATAAAGTGGCTAAAAATGACCGAAAAAAGTATTGATTGGGCCATTAACCCTTTTTGTACCAAATGGAATCTTCCTCCTTCTATATGGCATGAATCCATTTCAAAATTTAGGGGTGTCAGGTTTGGTTTACATCAAAATCTGTCTGGAAAATGACTGAACTTTTAGCAAACAGTGGAGGCCCTGATCAGACGCCGCATTCTGCGGCGTCTGATCTGGGCCTGCACTGTTTGCCAAGGTACCCCTTTAGGGGTTTCTGGTACTAACTGGGTTAAACTCCAATACAAATAAACAAACATGATGTAAACGTTTTATCATTGCGCACTGAGATCAACGTAGTGCGTGTTTGATGACGGTACTTCTCACGACGTTCGCTATACATTACGAAAACACGCCTATACAAATACATTGTAAACTTTAACGCCGAAAAAAACTAAATTTTTAAGATGAAAAATTGTGATATTTTTCTTATTTCTGCTCAAAATATAGATTGTGGGTACTCGTTAGAACCGCCTCATTGAGGCGGTTCTAACGAGTACCCCCAATCTATATAAGAAAAATAAGGTTTACCGCTTAAACCCCAGTTTTACTATATAAAATGGGGTTCAATGGGGTCAAAATTATATAGGCGTGTTTTCGTGATGAACAAAATTGTATTGCCAACATTGCACCAATGTACAAAATGTGAGAAAGCTTTGCAGTATAACAAGTTCGTTATTTCAATTTTAATTCTTGACACTGATTCGTAGGCGGGGAATGTGATCCAATGTTCCCCGACAAGAATCCCACAAGCTGGTTAAAAAACAACTAAGATCCCTACCTGGCTGCCCGACGCATGTACAAAGAGGGCATCCGTCTGCTCCAGTTGAATAACCAGAAGTACACTTGCTTGGACAAGATAATTTGGAGGGACAATTCCTTGGAATGGAGGCTGCAATAGAATGGGATAAGGTTTTTGTTTGATTTGAGGTTTAACGTCCCCGTCAACACTGTAAAGGTCATTTTGGAGACGTTGCTTCTAATTTTGTGGGACTTTTACTCGACACTGAAATGAAATGACATCTCAAGCCCTGTCGCCCAATGAAACCATTAGGGTTTATTAGCATGGGCGGTCCGCCTCGCACCGCGGTTCCTGGACAGACTTAGATCCACAAAGCGGTTTACCAGTACTATTGTGCGGGCCGGATACAGCTCTGCGTGGAAACATCATGCAGCCCATATATTTCTTCAAGCCCCTCTGGGCGGGGTCAGAATCGGATAAGGTTGGTGAGATAAACAGCGTGAGATAAAAATTTCTATACCCTGTGTAAATCTTTACTCGCTGATGACTCCTTGTAGTTTTCTATTCTATCTAGAACCATGCATCACATCAACGCGTACTCTAAACGCCACTTTACATTACGAAAACACGCCTATACAAATACAGTGTAACCTTTATCGCCGAAAAAATGGCAATTTTAAGATGAAAAATTGTGATATTTTTCTTATTTCTGCTTAAAATATAGATTTTGGGTACTCGTTAGAACCGCCTCATCGAGGCGGTTCTAACGAGTACCCACAATCTACATTTTAGAGCAGAAATAAGGAAAATAAGGTTTACCCCCGTATACCCCAGTTTTACTATATAAAAGTGGGATTCAAGGGGGTCAAAATTATATAGGTGTGTTTTCGTGATGTTTGATGAAAATAGTGGTTTACTGTGGTATTCATTATTTTCCTTATTTCCTTGCGCAAAAGAATAGATTGTTGGCACTTGTTTAAACACAATAGAAGCGGTTTAAACGTGCACCCATAATCTATATTTAGACTAGAAATACGATATATATCGAACATATCCATAAAAAACTACCAGTTACAGAGAGTTTAGCACAAGGCTATGCCATTGAAAGGTAACAAAGTATAACACTGTAAATGTTAAACCCATTTAATGCCATTCACGACAATTGTCGTCTGATTTGCCGTCTGTCAGTTACCTTAAAAGTATTTTTAAACAGTATGAACCCAGATCAGATTGCTCCTGTAGGAGCAGTCTGATCTGGGCCCACACTGTTTGCCGGTATGCAAAAATAATTTTTATAAGTTTGTCAAAATATTCAGCAGACGACGTAAGCAGACGACATCTTCAGATGTAGTTTTTCTCGGCGTCTTAAGAGTTAAGCAGTCTGAATGGTTGAGCAGTCGTTTGATTAAGCTGGCGATCGAACACAAAAGTTTCGCCCTGTTCAGCTATTACTGTCCAGTTACTTGTTAATTTGAACATGTCTTAGATACGTGGCCCATACGTTTTGTTCCTTTGATCAAAATGTTGTTGCACCAAGCGAAAAGGTATCTTGAAGCATGTGCGTCCAACAAAGTTTCGGGTCAGCCTGTACGTCGGCGAAGTCTGATCAGTGTCTTAGCTGTGCGTTTTGGATGCCCCCTTAACCCAAGGTTACTTCATACAGACAGAGACGGCTGAAAACTCACTGAGTGGGTAGTAGATTGACTTGTGGTTTCAACGAGTGCACGTACTCGAAAACACTTTCCATCACGAAAACACGTCTATATAATTTGACCCCCTTGAATTCCGCTTTTATATAGTAAAACTGGGGTTTCCGGGGGTATACCTTATTTTTCTTATTTCAGCTCTAAATAAGAGTGTGGGTACTCGTTGGAACCGCCTCGGTGAGGCGGTTGTAACGAGTACTCACAGTCTATATGTTGGGCAGCAATAAGAAAAATATAAATTTTTCACCTTAAAATTTTCGTTTTTTGAGGAGTAAAGATTACAATGCATTTGTATAGGCGTATTTTCGTAATGCGCTTGTTGTGGCACAATGCATAAATTTATGATGTCTATGTATAATTGTGTTATACAGTGAAACTTTGATGGCTCGAACAATTTCGGGATAATGAAAATTTGGCTGAGGCAGGGTTAGTCTAGTTCGATAGCAATGCAAGCTTCAAGCTTACTGAATTGCTGTCGAATACTCATTCCGGATGTTATCACGCGCGCGAGAGAAAGGTTTTACACCACTGCTACTCATTTACACATTAGGGGGTGGGGCAGTGGCATTACGTGTTTTGCCCAAGGACACACCTCACTTCCAGTGGCCGGACTCGAACTCAGAATCTCTCGATCATAAATCGAACGCACTTATCACTGAGCAATCGAGGGTTTGTTTGAGCCATTGTGTGTAAATCATAGCGGCAGGTTTAGATGCGTATTGTTTGTTTGATTTGAGGTTTAACGTCCCCGTCAACACTGTAAAGGTCATTTTGGAGACGTTGCTTCAAATTTCGTGGGACTTTTACCCGACATTGAGATGAAATGATATCTCAAGCCCTGCCGCCCAATGAAACCAATAGGTTTTATAAGCATGGACAGTCCGACACTCGCACCACTTTGCCTGGGCAGGCTTAGATCCTCTAAGCGGTTTACCAGTACTCGTGTGCGGGTCGGTTTCAGCTCTGCGTGGAAGCATCATGAAGTCCATCTATTTCCTCAAGACCCGAAGGGCGGGGTCCGTCTGGAGGCGTAACAGGTATGTCTTTTTGATTTTCTTTAAAATAATTTATGCCGTGTCTATTCAAAAGGATTGCCTCCTCGAGGCGATTCTAATTAGTAGTCGATTCTAATGAGTACCCGCAACAAGATGTATGTCGTGTGTACCCATTAGAATCGCCTCATCGAGTCGATTCTAATGAGTACACACAACATAAATTTCCAAGGTGAAATTAGACAATTCTATCTAAACTATCTATCTATCTTCTCATACTGACTCGGTCATATTTGGCCATTACCTCAGTTTAATTAAATTATCTCAAATCTATTACAGTAAAACTCCTATATTAAGACCACCTTTGGGACTGTTCAAAAGTGGTCTTTAAGACCACTTTTGAACAGTCCCAAAGGTGGTCTCTGACCAGAGGAACTGCAACCTACTAAATAAGCTTTATAAAGCAGAATTAGTCTGAATTTCAGGTGGTCTTAATAGCGGAATTTTACTGTATTATGTCTGGACTGAAGAACGCCGGAGTTCGAAGTAGTCATGGTATTGCCATTGGTTTTTGAGCCATCGAAATTTTATTGTATTTTGAATAAAACGAACCTATTCTAGGCTTTTCTTGAATCAGGGTGCCTGCAATAGTCCCTGTGTCTGCGCATATGCAGGTTGGACATCCGTTATCAAATGACCCATGGAGTTGGTAGCCGCCAGCGCAAGTTCTCATACACTCTAGAGTCTCCGGACAGTCCTTTAGTTCTTTTAAAAGATTCGAACCACTGATGCTTGAACCTGTGGGGCTGCCATTGCCAGACATGCCGGATTGTCCAAACGTTCCAGTCATTATTCCTGAAGCACTCAGTTGACTGGTGGAGAATGGACCTTGTCCCCCATAATGTCCCCCATTTTGTCCTCCATTGTGCTCCCACGAAAAACTTGAGCCCGGCTGTATACTACTGTAACTTCCTACCGACGGCTCCAGTATTCCACCGGATCCATCTGTCAAATGATTTACTCCCGTCTGACCTCCAAAAGGGGTTTGTCCTGACCCCATGTTCGGGCCGTTGACCATTCCAGTACCACCTCCGGTGCCTGCTCCAGAAGCTTGTGCGAAAGGTCCACTGCCAGCCCCGTTTGCACTATTATGTCCCGCTGCTACAGAGAAAGGGCTGTATGGTAGTCCGTTTCCTGTTCCGGTAGTCATGGTGAAGGGGCCCCCGGAGCCAGTGCCAGGTGCAGTGCCATATGGCTTGCTGCTGTTGTTACCTATATCAGTACCTGTCGCACCAACAGGATTACCTGCATTCCAGCCTGATCCATGGCTTCCATCGTTATGAAGAGGACCCGATGATGTTCCACTGCCTTGCCCATTACTGAAAGGTCCGCTTACTCCTCCAGTGGCCCATCCCTTTCCATTGGCGGATCCTGATTGCCAGCTAGAATTCCCTACATTAAATGGACCTGACCCTGCCCCAACCCCTCCTGCCTGCGCAAAAGGTCCCCCTACAGTCGAGTTATTCCCATTCCCAATAGAAAAGGGCCCCGAACTTCCAGTACCAGCTCCCATGCCCGCGCCACTCCCACCATTGACGACTGAGAAAGGTCCATGTGCGCCCTGGCCCGTATTTTGTCCGCCGAATGGGTTTAATCCCGCTCCACTGGCACCAGTTTGGATCTGGCTTCCGGCACCTGATCCTGCACCATTGGTTTGTGTCAAAGATCCTCCTAGACCACCTGCGCCTTGGCTTGTGTTATTGATTGTCGCTGGTAAGCAGCCAAATGGTCCACAGGAATCAACTGTCGGTCCAAAACCTTGATTGTTGCCTATAACAGGAATGAAGATAGAGTTTAAATTCTTTGGCTCGAGCTTGAACCCTTATCCTGCTGAACTTGCCTCTACCTTTGAAAACAGTGTAGATCAAATTCAGATGACTATAGAAAAGCCATTTGATCATAATGTACAGTGTTTGTCATTCAGTTTGTGATCTGAACTGATACATTATATCAAGTATTATCAGTTACCCCCTGTATATATTGAATTGTAATGTATTGACCTGATAAAGATATGCTATCTCAGGACAAGTGAGCTTTATCACGTCAACGTGACATTGCACTTTTATGAATGAACCAGACTACTTGAAAATGACAAAAATGTTATTGTTACTGGGAAAATGGCAAAATTACTTGAAAAAAAAATATGGGAAAATATGGTCAGCTGATACTTAATATATCGACCACCAGAATGCTTGGACGCACTGAGGACCATCAAAAACTGACCGTAAATTACTAATTTAAGAGTGTATAAGGGGATAAACTGATAAATAGAATATCAGATTCGTGTCTTTTGATATCAAGTTTATCAGGCTCGGCTTCGAGAACGCGTGTAGAATCGCTCGGCAAGCCTCGCGATTCTACAAGCGTTCTCGAAGCCTTGCCCGATAAACTTGATATCAAAAGACACCAACCTGGCATTCTATATATGGGCGCCGTCAAGCGATTTTGGTACTTATCGCCTATGCGAGAAGCGAAGGTTCGGGCGAGCCGGCGCATCCGCGCAGTCTCGCCAGAACCTTCGCTGCTCGTTCATACAAGCAGTGAATCAAGAGGAACCTTCAGACAGAAAGCCATATCCCTGGCCCCTCTGAATGGCTGGGCATGCGCAGTTAAAATTTGTCATGACGGAATGCTCGAAGACACAAATTCGCTTGGCGGGGCTCATATGTGATTGTTGGATAGTCAGGTTTGGCTAAATTCAATAGGGGTTAAAAATTGTTTGATATAGCGTTATTTCGAGCTTCTTTGAGTAAACCATAACGCAGTGTCAGTCGTCATATTGGGAATTTGTTTTTATGTTTGTTTGTGTTGAGATTTAACGTCTCCTTCAACACTACGAGGTCATTTTGGAGACGTTGCTTCCAATTATGAGAGACTTTTACCCGACACTGAGATTAAATGACAAGCCTTACCTACCAAAGAAACCACAAGGGTTTAAGGGACGATCCGACTCGCACCACCTTTCTAGGGCAAGCTTAGACCCTTAAACGGTTTACCAGTACTCGAGTTAGGTGGGTTTCAGCTCTGTGTGGACGCACCACGCAACTCAGTCTTTTTCTCCCAGCCCGCCATATTTGGAATGCTTTAGGGATATATGTCCATTCCTCTATAAAACAAAGTTATGCTGTGTGTACTCCTTAGAATCCATCACGAAAACACGCCTATATAATGTTGACTCTTTTAACCCCACTTTTATACAGTAAAACTGGGGTTTTCAGGGGGTAAACATTATTTTCTAATTTTTGCTCAAAAACATAGATTGTGGGTACTCGATAGAACCGCCTCGATGAGGCGGTTCTATCGAGTCCCCGCAATCTATGTTTTGAGCAAAAATAAGAAAATATATCAGATATTTTATCTAGAAAATTTTCTTTTTGGGTGGTAATATCTTCTAATACATTTGTATAGGCGTGTTTTCGTAATGCGCCGCGGAAAAGATTGCATGTATAACATCACGAAACACACCTATATGATAATGACCCTGTTGAACCCTACTTTTATATGACAAAACTAAGTTTTACAGAGGTAAACCTTATTTTCTTATTTCTGTTCTAAAATAAAGATTGTGGGTGCTCGTGCACCCACAATCTATATTTTAGAGCAGAAATGAGTACTAGAAATACGTTCACAGGACATATGTGACCGTCGACCGCTAAGTATGACCTCGACGATACAGGTAGGGAAAATTACTGAAAATTAATTTCGAAATCCATTCAGAAACGCGGCTTCCGCCCATCGGGGCTTGAAGAAATAGATGGGCTGCACGATGCTTCCACACAGAGCTCTTGCACCCACAATCTATATTTTAGAGCAGAAATATGAACTAGAAATACGTTCAGAGGACACGGATGCCCCCCACCTGAAATATGTTGATGTTGGTATTAGACCGTCGACCGCTAAGTATGACCTCGATGTTACAGGTAGGGACCTGGGTCTTGCGTGCAACAAACTGTCCAATGGTTGTTAAAATTACTGAAAAGTATTTTCGAAATCCATTCAGAAACGCGGCTTCCGCCCATCGGGGCTTGAAGAAATAGATGGGCTGCACGATGCTTCCACACAGAGCTCTTGCACCCACAATCTATATTTTAGAGCAGAAATATGAACTAGAAATACGTTCAGAGGACACGGATGCCCCCCACCTGAAATATGTTGATGTTGGTATTAGACCGTCGACCGCTAAGTATGACCTCGATGTTACAGGTAGGGACCTGGGTCTTGCGTGCAACAAACTGTCCAATGGTTGTTAAAATTACTGAAAAGTATTTTCGAAATCCATTCAGAAACGCGGCTTCCGCCCATCGGGGCTTGAAGAAATAGATGGGCTGCACGATGCTTCCACGCAGAGCTGAAACTGACCCGCACACGAGTACTGGTAAACGGCGTACAGGATCTAAGCCTGCCCAGGCATAGTGGTGCGAGTCGGACCGTCCATGCTTATAAACTCTATTGGTTGTATTGGGCGGCAGCTCTTGAGATGTCATTTCATCTCAACGTCAGGTAAAAGTCCCACAAAATTAGAAGAAACGTCTCCAAAATGATCTTTACAGTGTTGACGGGGACGTTAAACCTCAAATCAAACAAACAAACATTCAAAAACAACAAAGTTATGAGTGGACACAAGAATAAGACAATTTTCTTTACCTTTGACGCCTAAGTCTGACCTTCACCTTGGACGCACGACAAATCGACTCATGATGGTCAACATTTCTATCAAGTAATTTCAAAATCTTTTCAGAATAACCGGACATAAGAAAAAGACATATTTCTTTACCTTTGACCTCTAAGTGTGACATTGACCTTGGTGGTAGCAACCTTGGCCTTAGACACAACACGCCGCCTCATGATGGCTAACATTTCTGCCAATAAATTTCACAATCCATCCAGATATAAGAATTTTATTGACCGTGTTTGAGTTTCGGACCTTTTTTAACCTTTGACCTCTAAGTACGACCTTTACCTTGGAGGTACGGACCTGGGTTTTGAGCGAGACAGAGCGTTTCATGCTGGTTAACATTTCTAACAAGTATAGAAAAATCCATCCATAAATAAGAAAATTATTGACCGTGTTTAAGTTTCGGACTTTTTTTACTTTAACTGTTAGTACGACCTTGACCTGAGGGGTGCAGACCTAGGTTTTGCGTGCAAGACATCGTCTTATAAGGGTTAACATTTCTGCAATTCCACCCAGAAATAAGAAAGTTATTGACAGTGTTCATATTTCGGACTCTTTTTTTACGTTTGATCTCTGAGTACGACCTTGGCCTTGGAGATACAGACCTAGGTTTTGCGCGAAACACATGGTAGTTAACATTTTCCAATTCAGTCACAAATAAGAAAGTTATTGACTGCGTTAACGTCTGGGACAGACGAACGAACGGACGAACGGACAGTGGCAACCTATATGCCCTTCCATCATTCATCAAAATATTACAACTTTTCATCTTATTTTTTTTTTCCGGCTGTAAAATTTACAGTATATTTTCTTATTGCGTTTAAGGGGAAATAATCCATTTGTACAAGGGAGACAACTCGAATGACTTCCTGTTCGCCGAAGTTGATTGTAAACTGATTTCAAAATTGACATGCGCTCGTGTGTTTGAATTTTACGTCCCACCACCAACTAAGGCCATACGAAGACAGGACCTCGGTTTAAAGACTCAATCCGAGAGTCTGGAGAAGCCTGGGGTTAATCACTCAATAAATAACTGCTGGAGCTGTTTATTTCTTTAAATGAAAGAAGCGATTTTCAATAAACTGTTTGATTTACCTGCAGCCAATAAAGGGTTTATTGGAAACTGATTGCCACTGTTTGTACCCATGCCTGTTCCGCTTGTAAACGGGCCTCCACCAGAGGGCGCCGCGCCAGAGCCGCCAGATGTTCCACCAAACGGACTGCCTCCGCCGTTCCCACTTCCGGTTGAAAATGGACTCACTTGCCCATTTCCAGCATTGCCAAAGGGGCCACTTGAGCCTTGTCCATTTCCGGCTGGAGCAAAGGGACCGCTTGTTCCGGATGAAGATCCCATGCCGTTATTTCCTGGATTAAAGGGACCGGAGCCACCAGCCCCTGGAAAATTCCCTGCACTATTGGAATTTGCATTTCCCTGCCATCCGCTCTGTGCAAATGGTCCACCAGAAGATGAACTTGATCCTGATGAAGCTCCAATTCCGTTATTTCCGGAGTTAATGGGCCCTTGTCCACCAGCCCCTGGAAAGTTCCCTCCACTATTAGAATTAGCATTTCCCTGCCATCCGTTAGGTGAAAATGGCCCACCAGATGATGATCCTTGACCTTGACCATGACCAAATCCAGGTACGGACGATCCCGTACTTCCACTTCCCGGTTGCATGGGATTAGAACTCCCGGAGCCCTGAGAATTCCCCATGGTGTTGCCATGTCCTGCTATAAAACTACTAACTTACAAAAATAAGAACATTAACTCGCAATGGAATCAAAATATCCCCAGATGTTGGATTTTGGGTCGATTGTTTGCTATGCCTATGTCTACATGACTAATCACATATTTGGCGAAATCCAGATAACTTTTATTTATAACCGCGCGATTATTGTCCTCCGACTCGGCTCATTGACTCGGCTAATTGACAATTAGTGTATTTTTTCCCATTTCTGATCATGATCTACACTGTTTGCTCGAATAACAGGAAATGAAGGATTAAACGGAAGTCTCAGTTCAGAACCATTTATCAGCCTACTCTCAGAGAAAAAATGGGCCTTCAAGAGCTGTCAGTATATGCATTAATGTTATTGTGACTGTTATGCTCTTTGTAAATAAACTTTAACCATTTTTGTACCAAATGGAATCTTCCTCTTTATATATAGAATGGGTTCATTACAAAATTTAGGGGTATCAGGTTGTGTTTTCATCAAAATTTATTTGGAAAATACTTAAACCTTTTTGCAAACAGTGGAGGCCCTGATCAGACGCCGCGTTCTGCGGCGTCTGATCTGGGCCTGCACTGTTTCCAGGCTACCCGTTTTGGGGTTTCCGATACTTAATGTATTAACCTATTTAACTGAACAACTTAGTTTGAACAAGTCGGATTCAATAATACAGTGGGACATCAATGTTTGTTTGATTAGAGGTTTAACGTCCCCGTCAACACTGTAAAGGTCATTTTGGAGACGTTGCTTCCAATTTTGTGGGACTTTTACCCGACAATGAGATGAAATGACATCGCTAGCCCTGTCGCCCATTGAAACCAATAAGGTTTATAAGCATGGACGGTCCGACTCGTTCGCACCACTTTGCCTGGGCAGGCTTAGCTCCACTAAGCGGTTTACCAGTACTCGTGTGCGGGTCGGATTCAGCTCTGCGTGGAAGCATAATGCATCCCATATATTTCTTCAAGCCCCGATGGACGGGGGCGCATAGGACATCAATAGTTCGAACACATTTGGACAACCAAACTGTGTTCGAGGCAAGGGTAGTTCAAGAAACGAGGATTCTTCATAGTGATGAAGGAGTTTGTTTGTTTGATTTCAAGTTTAACGTCCCCGTCAACACAGTATAGGTCATTTTGGAGACGTTGCTTCCAATTTTGTGGGACTTTTACCCAAGATTGAGATGAAATGACATCTCAAGCCCTGTCGCCCAATGAAACCAATAGGGCCTATAAGCATGGACGCTCCGCCTCGCACTGCGGTTCCTGGACAGGCTTAGATCCTCTATACTAAGCGGATTACCAGTACAAGTGTGCGGGCGGTTTCAGCTCTGCGTGGAAGCATCATGCAGCCCATCTATAGGAGGAAAAACCGAAATGGTTTAGTACCGTCTTTTCATCTTAATAATAGGTCTGCTGTGTGTCCTCATTAGAGTCGCCTCGTCAGCCCCCGCCCATCAGGGCTTGAAGAAATACAGTGAAATTCCGCTATTAAGGCCGCCTAAAATTAAGACTGATCCTGCTTTCAAAAGCTTATTTTGAAGAGTGCAGTTTTTCGTTCTTTTTTTTTTTTTTTTTTTTTTTTGTCGTTGTTTTTTGCATAGAATGTCCTCTGGTCAGGGACCACCTTTGGGACTGTTCAAAAGTGGTCTTTAAGACCACTTTTGAACAGTCTCAAAGGTGGTCTTAATATAGGAATTTGACTGCAGATGGGCTGTATGGTGCTTCCACAAAGAACTGAAACCGAATGCACATGAGTACTGGTTACATGTAACCACTTTGAGGATCTTAGCCTGCGAAGGTAAAGTGGTGCAGGTCGGACCATCCATGCATGTAAACCCTATTGGTTTCATTGGATGGCTGGGCTTGAGAAGTCATTTCATCTCAATGTCGAATAAAAGTCCCAAAAAATTGGAATCGACGTCTCCAAAATGACCTTAATAGTGTTGACGGGGACGTTAAACCTAATTCAAACACACAGGCGCCTCGATGAGGCGATTCTAATGAGTGCACGTAGCAGACCATTTAAAGGTAGAAAAAAATCCTATACTGTATTCGTAACTATCTGCTTTCTGAAAAATTTCCTTGTGATTCTTGAACGAGTTTTAATAATTAAGAAATGAATTTTATTTTTCTGCTGTTCATGAAAGTATGAACGCAGTGGGTTGCCTGTTCGGGGTTCATGTAAACTTTGCTAGCGACCGCTGTCATTCATATTTTCATGAACAGTAGGAAGTGTATAGGTTTATTTCATATATTTACATTTTTCTTGCGCAAAACTGCTTATAGGGCAAACTTTTAAAGCTGAGAAACGATTACACGCTGTTTCTCCACAAAGAATGGAACAGCGTTGACGTCGCGAACGCCCAATCAGATCTTAGAGAACCATGGTACTTTACAACACTGAAAATCATGTGACTGGACGCGTTCATGGAAGTATGAACTACATTGATTTTCGATAGGTTTACATTCGGCTTTACACTGGTAATATAACTAAAACTTGGTAAAAGAGTCACCAGTGTTCGCGTCATTGAGGTTCCACTGTAATATCTGCAACCCATCTAGACACGAATTCATAGCGTATACATGTAATTTGTGATAATTGAAGGATAGTTTTCCTTATTGTTCCATAAAAACCTATGCTGTGGCAAGGTGGTTCTAATGAATACCCACAACACAGGTTTTTATGGAGAATTGACAAAAACTATCCTCCAATTCATCACGAAAACACGCCTATATAATTTTAACCCCCTTGAACCCCACTTTTATATAGTAAAACTGGGGTTTCCGGGGGTATACCTTATTTTTTCTTATTTCTGCTCCAAAATATAGATTTTGGGTACTCGTCGAGGCGGTTCTAACGAGTACCTACAATCTATATTTTGAGCAGAAATAAGAAAAATATCACAATTTTTCATCATAAAATTTTCATTTTTTCGGCGATAAAGGTGGCAATGTATTTGTATAGGCGTGTTTGCGTAATGTATTTTTATACATGTATTGTCCCTTTCCAATCACCTCCATATTCTTTATGTTAGCCCCGCCTCAAAAATAAATAAATAGAATAAAATAATAATGATAAAAAATAGACACAAACCGACATGTTAAGCTTCACAGGAAAAGCAGAAACATTACGAAAACACGCCTATACAAATACATTGTAAACTTTACCGCCGGAAAAACGAAAATTTTAAGAAAAAAAAATGGGATATTTTTCTTATTTCTGCTCAAAATATGGGTTGTGGGTACTCGTTAGAACCGCCTCATCGAGGCGGTTCTAACGTGTACCCACAATCTATATTTTAGAGCAGACATACGAAAAATAAGTTTACCCCTGTAAACCCCAGTTTTACTATATAAAAATTAGGTTCAAGGGGGTCAAAATCATATAGGCGTGTTTTCGTGATGAATAAACACTAAAGGTATCTCCCCAGGTAAACAACGTTGGTTCAACCTTAAATCAATATTGCACGACCCGCAGAAAAAGCAACCGACTGAAGTCGGTTGATTTCTAAGAGTGCCCTAAAATCACCATGTCATTCTGTCAGTCTGTCATTCTGTCAGTCTGTCAGCCTGTCCGTCCGTCCGTAACCCGTTTGTGAAAATTGGTGATAGTGACTTAACCGCTTGGAATATTTAAACAATTTTTGGCATACTGATAGATATCAATGAGATCTAACCAATGAGCTTGCGAAATATTACATTCCATTAAGTATAGCCTCGCCGAGGCAAAAAATGTGAAATTTTTTTAACTGCTTCTCCTCGGAAACCGTTGGGCCGATTGAAATCAAATTTCATATGGAGCCTCTATGGGATGGGGGAAACCAAAATTTGCTCATGGGGTCCAGGTCACATGACCAAAATGGCCGCCAAGCCATATATGGTCTGTCTGTCTGTCCGTCCGTAACCCGTTTGTGAAAATTGGTGATAGTGACTTAACCGCTTGGAATATTTAAACAATTTTTGGCATACTGATAGATATCAATGAGATCTAACCAATGAGCTTGCGAAATATTACATTCCATTTAGTATAGCCTCGCCGAGGCAAAAATGTGAAAATTTTTGAACTGCTTCTCCTCGGAAACCGTTGGGCCGATTGAAGTCAAATTTCATATGGAGCCTCTATGGGATGGGGGAAACCAAAATTTGCTCATGGGGTCTAGGTCACATGACCAAAATGGCCGCCAAACCATATATGGTAAAAACCCTTCAAAAATAGTCTTCTCCAGAACCACTGGGCAGATTTCCACGAAACTTGATAAATAGCATTTGGGACGTAGGCCCATCATAAATTGCTAAAATGGTGACCCTGGGTTGACCTTGACCTTCTTTGGGTCCGTCCGTAACCTGTTTGTGAAAATTGGTGATAGTGACTTAACCGCTTGGAATATTTAAACAATTTTTGGCATACTGATAGATATCAATGAGATCTAACCAATGAACTTGCGAAATATTACATTCCATTTAGTATAGCCTCGCCGAGGCGAAAAATGTGAAAATTTTCGAACTGCATCTCCTCGGAAACCGTTGGGCCGATTGAAATCAAATTTCATATGGAGCCTCTATGGGATGGGGGAAACCAAAATTTGCTCATGGGGTCCAGGTCACATGACCAAAATGGCCGCCAAGCCATATATTGTCTGTCTGTCTGTCCCTCCGTAACCCGTTTGTGAAAATTGGTGATAGTGACTTAACCGCTTGGAATATTTAAACAATTTTTGGCATACTGATAGATATCAATGAGATCTTACCAATGAGCTTGCGAAATTTTACATTCCATTTAGTATAGCCTCGCCGAGACGAAAAATGTGAAAAATTTCGAACCGCTTCTCCTCGGAAACCGTTGGGCCGTTTGAAGTCAAATTTCATATGGAGCCTCTATGGGATGGGGGAAACCAAAATTTGCTCATGGGGTCCAGGTCACATGACCAAAATGGCCGCCAAACCATATATGGTAAAAACCCTTCAAAAATAGTCTTCTCCAGAACCACTGGGCAGATTTCCACGAAACTTGATAAATAGCATCTGGGACGTAAGCCCATCATAAATTGCTAAAATGGTGACCCTGGGTTGACCTTGACCTTCTTTGTGCCTAGGTCAAACTTTGACACATATGCTTTTGTATTGGAAAAGTGAGAATGCATTTTATCCTGCAAACGATTCAGAATACAGTACTAAGTATAAGATATATTTTTGCTCCTTACGATAAGGCGCATTTATTGGGGGAACCGTTTTAGGTCCAGGTCCCATGACCAAAATGGCCGACATACCCATATATGGTAACACTCATAAAGCTAAAAGCATCCGGCGGGTCGTGCACTTCAGCTGAAGCACTGGTTGATTCTATAAGTTCTTTCAACATACAATCAACGTTAACATTACTATCTAAGCAGTGAACCAGATTGCAATTGTCTTTTTTTTCATCCCCATCAACACAATTTATGTCATTTTGGAGACGCTGAATCCAATTTTGTGGGACGTTTACCCGACATTGAGCTGAAATGACATCCCTAGCTATAGCAGGCTCAACGAGATCTAACAATCTATATTGGTAGAAGAAATAAGAAAAACAATCCCAAATTTTCATTAAAAAGTGGAGAAAAGAAATCTTTGCAGCTTTGAAAGAAGCCAGAAACCGATACAGAAGCATTTAGGTGCGTATACCTATTAGTTTTAGCCCAATTGGTCGGCTGTGAATGGTTGCCTAAGCACATTTAGAAAACATGCCTATACAAATACATTGGAAATGTTACCACCGAAAAAAAAACCGGAAATTTTAGGATGAAAAATGGTGATATTTTTCTTATTTTTGCTCAAAATATAGATTGTGGATACACGCTAGAATCGCATCATCGAGGAGGTTCGAACGACTCATCGAGGCGGTTCTAACGAGTATCCACAATCTATAGTTTAGAGCAGAAATAAGAAACAAGAGCCCCGCATGCGGGTGCCAACGCTCGTCTGCAGTTTCTTTTAGAAAACCAAAGTTCTAAGTCAAACAAGAGCAATCAAATTGCAAGATGGAGTTATAAAACTTGTAGGGAATGTAGCTCTTGTGATGTTGAGTATGTGTATGAAGTTTCATGAAGGTAGGCCAAATAGTTTTGGAAATATGGTCAAGGTTAAGGTTTTCGGTTAAATTTTCGAAAAATAGGTCAAAGTTCAAAAGTCAAGGTCACAGATCAAAAAGTGTGGTATCACTGAAAAGGTCTTGTCCCAAGGACCATTCATGTGAAGTTTGAAGGCTCTGTTGTGAATAGTATTAAAATGAGAGCAAAAAATGTGTTTCAGAAAAAAAATTGGAAAAGGGGAGATAATTCAGCCAAAATCAACAATGTTGTTATGGTCCTTGGTCAAAATGTAGCTCTTGTGATGATGAGTGTGTGTATGAAGTTTCATGAGGCTAGGTCTAATACTTTTTAAGTTATAGCCAAGGTTAAGTTTTTTTGGAACGACGACGCCAGACGACGCCAGACGACAACGCAGACGCCGGAGTGATGACAATAGCTCGAAAGTTTTTTTTTTTTTCAAAAAAAAAGAAGCTAAAAAGGTTTAACCCCATAAATCCCAGTTTTTCTATATAAAAGTGGGGTTCAAGGGCGTCAGGATTATATAGGCATGTTTTCGGGATGATTTGAAGGTCGCCTATACGATAATGACCATCGCGAATACATGCCTATATAATTTTGACCCTATTTACCTATTTCAGACCGGAAACACCTAAAGGGGTTCCCTGGCAAACAGTGCAGGCCCAGAGCAGACGCCGCAGAACGAACGCGGCGTCTGATCAGGGCCTACACTGTTTGCAAAATGTTAAGCCATTTCTCGAACTAAATTTTGAAGAAACACAACCTGACACCCCTAAGTTTCGATATGGACTCCTGCCATGTATAAGGAGGAAGATTCCATTTGGTACAGAAATGGTTAAAGCCAATTTTATACAGTAAAACTGGGAATTAAAAGGGTATACATTATTTTTCTTGAGATCTTCTTAACGAGAAATAAAATAAAAATCTTGAGATCGAGAGGTAGCCGGTTCGATCCCCGCAAGCGCCAGCGGCTGTTTCCTTGAGCAAGAAACTGTATCCACATTGCTCAGTACCGGTTCCTAACCAGGAAAAGAGGACCACGTGGAAGATTGGTACAAGTACTTAATGTGCTACCCTCTATAAATAAAGTCGATTATTATTATTATTAATATTATCTTATTTCTGCTCAAAAACATAGATTGTGGGTACTCGTTAGAACCGAGGCGTGTATCCACAATCTATATTTTGGGCAGAAATCAGAAAAATATCACCATTGTATTTGTATAGTCCTGTTTTCGTAAGGCCTTTTCTGATAGGCTAGCTTAAAATGCAATATAAGTGTATGGTTGGTACTATACCGGTATGGACCGCTGACAGACACTCGCACGTAGGACAGCCGTCATCTCCGCACTTATACCCAACAGATCCAGAACAGGACTTGGAGCAGGAAAACGTGGTGCTACAAGACAGTTCCTTCTTGGTGTAAACTTCTGTTATTGTCACAAACCCAACCACTGAAATATGATGATAAAGGTAATACACTATAACACAGCGCGCCTATATAAGGAATGGTAAGGAACTGTTGTAGTTAATGCTGTTGTTGTTATTGTTTTTGTTGTTGTTCTTCTTCTTCGTCTTGGTCTTCTTCTTCTTCTTTATCATCTATATTATTATTATTATTATTTCTATTATTATAAGCAGTAGTATTTCACTAATATTATATGATGATCTTTTTCTTCTCTTTCCCCTTCTTCTTCTCCTCCTCTTCCTTTTTCGTTTCTTCTTATTAATATCTTTATTTTTTATCGTATTTTCTTCTTTTTCTTCTTCTTTTCTTATCATCATCATCATCATCATCATCATCATCATCATCATCATCAACATTTTAGTATTATAATTGACTTTAAACCTTACCCTCGGGTTTAATACATTCACACGTTGGGCAGCCATTGTTATCACACTTGTATCCCACAGTACACCCAGATTTACACGTCAAAGCTGTATTACACGTCACTTCTTTCACTATTATTATCTCCTTGGCAGCTGTAAGTAAAAAGGAGAGTCAGGGAGACAGATTCAAATACGGCATTTGAAGTTTTTATGGCTCCTACTTTATCGGACGGATGCACCTTAAATGGAGGCAAATCATTCAAATTCATATTTGTTTTACTTAATTCCTTATCAATTCGGGTTTATGCTTTAAGGAGCAAATCCTTTCCATAAAGTTGACGGGCCCCTCAAGGAGCAGGTTCTTTCCATAAAGATAAGATTTTTTCTAGTTTACAGGCTTGAGGAGAGCCCCCTTTCAAGGGCGCACGTTAAATTTACAGAAATTCGTTCATGAGGAGCATATTCCTTCCCTAAAGAGGAGTGAGTGAATATTTTAGATTTACGTCTCACCAACTACACCACGGAGGTTTCTCCCTAAAGAGAAGAGACACTGCTTTCAGTTTAAATGAAAGCAATCAGGAAATCCTTTTTAAAATGGCGGCAATTATGTCGATCGTCACATGACTCACTGATCTGTATGGTTGTATTAATATTCTTATGCTCTGGCATTACAATATACAACACATTTGATATGAAAACGTCAACATTTTCCGCGGCCAGTTATTTCAAACCTGTCCACGGTTTCATATTGTTTTAAACAATAAATGGCTGACGCCTGAGAAAATGGACATTGGCATGCCCCGATTCATTTTTTTTTCTTTTCCAAATGCACTTGTGCAGTCAATCAAGGGGAATGGGAACACCTTCAGGAGAGGCAACTCCTGTAAAGTACTTTTCTTTCCTATTCAATAGGGGTCAACTCTTAAAGGAAAGAATTTGCTCCTGAGGAGCAAACTCTTTGAAATTCCTTTATGAGTAGACCACTTTTTTAAAAGCGAACAGGAAGTCCCGAAAGTTGTCCTCCTTCGCAAAATGGCGGATTAATCTGCTAGGTGTTCCCATTCCCCTTAATAGGGCAAGACGCATGACTTCTTGCATGTAGCCACCTCAAGATTTCTCTAGGCCCCGCCCTTCGGGGCGTGGAGAAATAGATTGGGCTGCACGGTGTTCCCACACAGAGCTGAAACTGAACGCCACACAAGAGTACTGGTAAACCGCTAAGAGGGTCTAAGCCTATCCAGGCAAATGCGTATAAACCCTATTGGTTTCCTCAGGCGGCAGGGTTTCAGATGTTATTTCATCTCCATGTCGGGTTAAGGTCCCACAAAATTGAAAGCTTCGTCTCCAAAATGACCTAAATAGTGTTGGAAGGGATGTTAAACCCCTAACCAAAAACAAACCTCAATGCCTATACTATATAACTGTGAGCAGCAAAAGCCATGGCGAGACTGTGCTTCTTCGGAGACTCACCACAGCCTTTGCCGCTCGTCTTTGCAATTACTACTCTTTTTCTCTGAGAGCTCATATGCCATTGGAGCCCCGCCAAGCGAATTTGTGTCTTCGAACATTCCGTCATGACAAATTTTAACTGCGCATGTCCAGCCATTCAGAGGGGCCAGGGATATGGTTTTCTGTCTGAAGGTTCCTCTTGATTCACTGCTTGCATGAGCGAGCAGCGAAGGTTCTGGCGAGACTGCGCGAATGCGCAGGCTCGCCTGAACCTTCGCTGCTCGCATAGGCGATACGTACCAAAATCGCTCAACGGGGCCCATTGTATACCAGTGAAATATTCCATTGCTATATGTTGGTCCATTTGTAATATAAGGGGTGTCAGGCTATTTTTTTCATTTTTATTCTATTTTTTTAAGGAAAATTCTGTTAGCTAATAGTGCAGGCTCTGATCAGACGCATGTCTGCCAAGGTTGGGGTTTCCCGCATGCAATGGGTTACTTTACGGTCGTATACGTAGCAATCTAACGTTTTGCCTGAAATATGGTTGTGTCGCTATCTTTAAACTTTGAGCAAGCCTTGAGCAAAATCAGGAACTTACGTGCTAAACAGCTGCAGTGGGGACATCCGTCAGGCCCTGCTGATCCCAGCTGATATCCGTCTTTACATGAAAGCATACATTCCAGGGTTTGGGGGCACTCGAGGCGGTGTGGGGCGGGCGTTGGCGCTGGAGTGGGGGCTATAAAAACATACATGTATAGCAATTAAATGTGATGTTCAGCTCGACAAAATTGTGTAAGTTTCCAAAGCAAGTAACCTTTTTTCTTGGACATACGTTTTACGACTCTTTCAGAGTCGACCGTTAATGAAAGATTGGAGCAATTTGGAGTACCTAGACAAAGCTCTGGACCTCCAAGGCACAGAAATGTGTGTCTCACACGTGATCGGTCGAGGTTATGAGACAGGCATCGTTCTTTACCACGAGACCAATGCATTCCTTTGAAGAAATAGAGGATATTTCACTTTTTTCACTGTAAAATCGTATTTTATTTCATCGAATAAACATCAAATCCAATATTTTCACGAGTGATGTAGCCACGAGTGATAATACCAGTTTTGGTGTACATGAGGGAACTAAAATTTGATCTTATTCGGAAGAAAAATCAAGTTGTCTGTTTCTTACATTGCTTCAAAACGGAAATAGTTAGCTTCACTAACACGGAGAAAACAAACTTTGTTCCTGGTCGTTTCGCGTCAGTTAAACGGGCTAAGCTTCGTCACTTCTAACATAGTTCTTTGATTTTCAATCATCTAACAATGAAAAAAACAGACCATTGAATTAGATTTGAACAAGATTTACCAAAAAAAAGGCCGCCAGCCGGCACGGACATTGCTATTCTAAAGGACGGAATTTTACCTTGAAAAACCCGTCCCAAAAAAAGTAGTCCCAAGCACTGCAAGCAGTGAAAAAAATAAAGTAAGTAGCAGCGACTATTATTCAATTAATTTTATCTTAAATATCTAATTTAAATAAGAGAAATTATGTACTTGAAAGGGAACGAATATGTCTGGCATAATTTTCTGACATTTTTATTAAAGGATGCAACATTCGGGACTATAGGCTTTCCTATTAGCTCAGACTTTCAAAAATGGGATTCTACGCCTAAAGATCCTTATTTACAATGGGAAAGCAACCTTTCCTTCCGCTTCACTGGAGTAGATGATTATTGCTTTCCTCGAGTGCAACTAAGAGAGGTAGCATTGTTTCCTACATGCTTTTCGATGATATATAAGAGATTTCTCAGCGAAATCGAAAACGATATCGTCACTGCTTAAATTTGATATTTAAGATAAAATTAATTGTAAAAATATATAATATAATCACATTTGTTGAGTTTTGGGCCGCAGCGTGGGTCCGTTTTACTGACGCGAAACGACCCTCCGTATGAGTGGCAATGTTTTCATTATCCCAGCTGCCTCTGACAGAGAGAAAAAATATTATAGCACCTGTGATACAACGCATAATGTAGTAATGTAGTAATTTCTTCATTTTGATTTTTTTTACTACATTATGCGTTGGCATAGTCGACGCGAAATGAAGTAAAAAAATTATTTCATTTCGCGTTGATATGCACCATATCGACGCATAATGAAGTAATGATGGTAGAACATAGCTGTCTTCGAAAAGACTTAGGAAGCAATACAGTTAAATTCCTACAATTTAGACCACATTTGAGACGGTTCAAAAGTGGTCTTTAAGACCACAGTTGAACAGTCCAAAAGACGGTCTTCCACAAAAGCACACTGAAGGTCAAAATCACAAAGAAAATGTAGCTTTAAGTCCCATGAAATTGGAAGCAACGTCTCCAAAATGACCTAAATAGTGTTGACGGGGACGTTAAACCTCAAATCAAACAAATCAAACAAAAGACAGACAGGCAGACAGACAGACAGACAGACAGACAGACAGACAGACAGACAGACAGACAGACAGAATGGACAAAAACTATATACCCCCTTGCATACTTCGTATGCCGGGGGTATAAATAGATGGGCTGCACGATGCTTCCACGCAGAGCTGATACCGCCCGTACATGAGTCCTCGTAATCTGCTTAGAAGGTCTAAGCCTGTCCAGGAAAACTGCTGCGAGTCGGCCCATCCATGCATATAAACCCTATTGCTTTTAATTGGACGGCAGCGATTGAGATGTCATTTCATCTCAATATCGGGTAAAAGTCCCATAAAATTTGAAGCAATGTCTCCAAAATGACCTAAATAGTCTTGACGGGAACGTTAAACCTCAAATCAAACAAACAAACTGTTGACGCATAATGAAGTAAAATTAAGTATGCCACCCATCGCCGCAAAATGAAATAATTCTTTCATTTTGCTCAAACCTCTTAGTATCGACGCATAATGAAGTAAAAACGACATTTTATTTCATTTCGCGTCGACTATGCCAACGCATAATGTAGTAAAAATTTCAAAATGAAGAAATTACTACATTACTACATTATGCGTTGTAACACACCTGGTTTGTGTTTTGTCAAGCGTTGCCGCTGATATGCTGCACTTTGCTACAAAGTGATTTAGATATCAAGAACACTGTAGATTTATGTAGATTTGAGATATAAAATATTTGTGACCCGTCACGCCAAAAAGGCCCATCTGGGAAATTACGTCATTCGCCGTAAATAACGTTCGAAAATCCGCGGAAATTTCGATGTCACCTCACGCCTAATTAAAAAAAAAGAAATCCCTAATTGAGTCTCACGTTATGTTTGTTTTATCGCCTTCGCATGCTTTAGTTTTTTTGTTGTTTTTTACTCAGGCTAGGGCCTATTCTATTCTGTTTTCATGTTTATTATTCCTGTTTGAGTTTTGTCCCTTGTAAAAGTTGGAAGGGCGGTAAAAATTCAAAACGTAATATAAACATGTCTCAGTTATCTGCATCATCCGTGAGGGATTTTTTGCCTGAAAATTGTTGCTTGAACCTCGAAGATGACGACGAAGTGACTCTTAATCTTGTTACGAGCTTCACTGACTCTTATTTGGTGCATCATCCCATTGAATATGACAATCACATTGATTCATCAAGTGACAGTGGTTCGGACACGGACAGTGATTCGATACATGTCGAGGGCCTATCCATTCCATTCGATGTTCGACCAGAGGATCAAACCCATGATGATGATGTTTGCAGATTCAGACAGACAGGCTGTGGGTGTCAACTAGACCAAGGTTAGTGATTTTCTGTTTACGTCATTCCGTATAGATCTGTTTTATCAGGTTGGATCTGTTCAAAGATCATCTGTTGAAAGATCAGTACATTCCAATATTTATCAAATAATTGCACACGATACTTAAATGATATACAGTATGTAAGTATTATTTATTTATTGTTTTGCCAAACAAATTAATTAAAAAAAAAAAAAAAAAAAGAGTTGTAAATAAAATTCAAGAAATCTACGTCACAAGTCGCCCGAAAATTATTGGTATATACCTATATTCAGTCTTATACTTATATTGATTCCATAGTGTAGTGGTTAACTACTCGGCTTGTCGCTGGTGCGACCCCGGATCGAATCGTCGGTTGATATTTTTTTTTTTTTTTTATTTCTTGTTTTTTTTTTGTTTTTTTTTTTGGTGTTGTTGTTGCTTTTCCCTGTGCCTGGAGTATTTTTTTCTTTACATTATTTTTCATTGCTATTAACAGACAGCCGAAACTCTAAAGCGTTTTATTTTATTTTTTGTTTACTTTTATAAACAGCACTGCATTCAACTACATTACTACCGGCCCCCGCCCATAGGCCTAGTGGCTTGAAGAAATATATGAGCTGCATGATGCTTCCACCCAGAGCTGAATGCGGCCCGTACACTAGTACTGGTAAACCGCTTAGAGGATCTAAGCCTGTCCAGGAACATGCTAATAAACCCTATTGTTTCATTGGGCGACAGGGCTTGAGATGTCAGTTCATCTCAATGTCGGGTAAAAGTCCCACAAAATTGGAAGCAACGTCTCCAAAATGACCTTTACAGTGTTGACGGGGACGTTAAACCTCAAATCAAACAAACAAACAGAACTAAATTACTACATATGAAACATTTATATTTCTTGCTCCGATATTTCAAAATTTTATGCTCAGCTGTATGGGCAATACTCGCAAACAAGCGAGACAATGGTCCTGTTCAGAGCAGCATAGAATGTCATGTTCAACAGACTTTAGCATGTGAAAAAAAAACGTTTGGGCATCATGATCATCTCTCTCCTTCTCTCTCTCCTCTCCTCCCTCTCTCTCCCTCCCCCCCTCTCTCTCTCTCTCTCCTCTCACTCTCTCTTTCTCCCTCTCACTCACTCCCTCTCTCGGTCCTCTCTCTCTCTCTCTCTCTCTCTCTCTCTCTCTCTCTCTCTCTCTCTCTCATTTCGGTTTTTATTCTGTATTTTTCAGGGAAACCTTGTTATGAAGCAATCGGTATAGCAGCATTAGAAGAAATAAGACTCAACATGGCTGAGCTGAGCAAGGAAAATGTCGACCTTATTGTCTTAGCCAATATTCAACAGAACAGAGTGAAGACTAGCCACACGAAACAGACAGCGTCACATAAAGAAACCAAGGACAGGCAACGTGCATTTGTGAAATTCTTCCTACATGGAAGACAAGTTTGTAAATCTACTTATCTTTTTGCACACGGCATTGGACATCGGAGATACAAAAACTTGTGCAAGCATTTTGATACGCATGGCTTTATTCCCAGGACCCACGGCAATGTGGGAAAATGTGCTCACAATGCTTTTACAATTAATGATGAAAGAAATGTTATCAATTTCATCACAAATTATGCTGACTACAATGCTATGCCACTGCCTGGTAGAATGCCCAGAATGAAAGACTTCACTGTAATGATGCTGCCCAGTGATGTCACGAAGTCAAACTTATGGAGACAGTATTCTAAGGCCTGCGTTGAATCTTCGTGCAAGGCAGTAGGACTTACAAAATTTAAGAATATTTGGAAATTATATGTACCACACATTGCTGTTATGAAAATTGCCTCAGACTTATGTGATACTTGTCAGCAAAATAACAATTTGATTATGAAATCTGTAAACTGTTCTGAAGCAGAGAAAAGTTCCCGGCTGGTGAAACAAGAACAGCATTTAGCACTTGCTAAAGAATGCAGAGAGTATTACAAACAGCAGTGCGAAGATTCTAGTGTCTTTTGGAATTCTCTCACTGATGAGCAAAAACATTTTAGTGAAATCCTAGATGGAACTTTACATGTGTCTTTTGATTATGCTCAAAATCTTCTAATTCCACATAGCCCCCAACAAGTTGGACCTATATACTTTAAGACACCAAGAAAGTGTCATTTATTTGGTATATGTGCGGAATCATTACCGCGACAAGTAAATTATTTAATTGACGAAGGCGAGCTCACAGGTAAAGGAGCAAACGAGACAATAAGTTACCTTCACCATTATTTTTCTTCAGACAGCGGGGTAAAGTGTAAGAACCTGAATCTCCACTGCGATAATTGTAGGGGACAAAACAAGAACAATGCAGTAATACAGTACTTGTGTTTAAGAACAATCCGTGGATTGAATTCAGATATAGAACTGTCTTTTATGTTGCCCTATCACACCAGGTTCGGACCAGACTGGTGTTTTGGACTGATTAAATTAAAATACAAACATAGCTATATTTCATCAATTTCCCAGCTCGCAGAGGTTGTCCTGATGTCTACAACAAAGGAAATTAATATTCCACAACTTATCACAGAGCCAAGCTCAAGCAATACAATCGTTCCCGTTCGAAGATGGAAAACTTTCCTTGAGGGTTACTTCAAGAAGATCCCAAATTTGACCAAATATCACCACTTCCGCTTCTTGTCATCAGAACCTGGTGCAGTATTTATTAGAGAGTTTCCTTCCTCTCCAGAACTCAAAATCAACATCATGAAAGATCAAGATAAACTCCAAGAGCTTTTAAACTCTGAACCAGAAATAATTCTGGCACCTGGAATCAGTGCTGAGAGAGCCTGGTATTTATATGAACACATACGTCAGCACTGTGAAGGTGACAATAACAAAGACAGAACTTGTCCAAAACCTAATGTTGCAAAGCCGAGGTCATTGAAGGCGCACCAATGTAAAAGTGACTGAAATTTATTGTGCTGAAGTGTGGCACAACAAACCCCTTTTTGAATTTCATATACATTCATCGAAGTCTACATTTATCCTGCACATATGCTCAGTCTAATTTGAGTCTTTGTTGCCCACGAACCCTGCAAGTAAGGCTGACACAATTTATCCATAATCGATCGGTAGATTTCTCAAAACTGATTATCGTTAAGTACTGCTTTGCTAGTAATCGATTATTTATTGAGTATAATTCACTACTCAATATTATGTCTTCGTTTGACAAACAGCGCAGACCCTGATGAAACGCCGCGTCTGTGGCATCTCATCTGTGTCTACATTGTTTGCTCAGGCCTGTCTGTCCGAATACATAAGGTAAAGTAAAACATAGTAAGAGTCATGCTTACATGAAATAACTAGACCCTAGTTTATAATGTCTAGTCAGTTAGAAATTTGCATAGGGGTTATTGAACATTAAACAGAGTGCTCTATCATGCCCAGTTTTGCTGAATGGTTAGGCATTACGAAAACACGCCTATTCAAAAGATTGAACATTTTAACACTAAAAATTAAAAATTTTCAGATAAAAATTCTGTTATTTTTCATATTTCTGCTAAAAGCATAGATTGTGGAAACTCGTTAGAACCGTCTCCGCGGGGCGGTTCTAACGAGTACCCATAATCTATGTTTTTGAGCAGAAATAAGAAAAATAATGTATACCCCTGTAAACCCGTGTTTAAGTATATAAATGTAGGGTTTAAGAGGGAAAAATCACATAGGAGGGTTTTCGTGATGATTCACAGTTTGTTGAATTTAATGCCACGTGTATATTTACCTATTATTCATTCATCGTGTATGCGCAGTATGTATCAGAATTCTGATACTAGGTCTGGCTTTCACTCGAGAAGAATTTTTAGATCATTACGAAAACACGCCCATACACTTTAACGCTGAAAATACTAAAATTTAAGGATGAAAACTTCTGATATTTTTCTTATTTCTGCTCAAAACATAGATTGTGGGTGCTCGTTAGAACCGCCTCGGCGAGGCGGTTCTAACGAGTGCCCACAATCGATGTTTTTGAGTAGAAATGAGAAAAATAATGGATACCCCTGTAACCCCAGTTTTACTGTATAAAAGTGGGGTTTAAGGGAGTCAAAATTATATAGGCGTGATTCCGTGATGTAGTCTTGTTGATGTCGTTTCTGACGTTCTTTGAAAATAAGTTGACGTTATAACGACGTTGTAGATTTAAGGGTACTATACTTCAATGGGACGTAACTTCAACAATTTTTGGAATATTTCACCAGGGTTAGTCTTTTATGAAATGTAAAACCCTGCAGATTTTCATAGATAAGAAACCTTATTTTAGCCAAAAATTCCCGGATGGGCCCTTTTGGCGTGACGGGTAATAAATTTTATTAAAAAAATCCAGATTTTGTTTCTCACTTTACATCACGAAAACATGCCCATATTCTTTTGACCCCCTTGAACCCCACTTTTATATAGTAAAACTGGGGTTTCAGGGGGTATGCCTTATTTTTCTTATTTCTGCTCTAAAATATAGATTGTTGGTACTCGTTAGAACCGCCTCGATGAGGCGGTTCTAACGAGTGCCCACAATCTATATTTTAGAGCAGAAATAAGAAAAAAATCATAATTTTTCATCTTAAAATTTTCATTTTTTCGGCGATAAAGGTGGCAATGTATTTGTATAGGCGTGTTTTCGTAATGATAAATATGATGTTTTATAGAAATGGCATTAACAAGTTTACCATGAACTGACCAGTTTTGGAGGGGGTAAGAAACTACTACCTACCTGGCTAAATCATATGCAAGGAAAACGCTAAACACATTCACCTAAAAGTTCAACATCTTGTCTGTCTAAACATGTGTTCAACCAAACATTTTTAATATCTGTTATGAAGTAAGCCTGCCATTTTTTCAGGTGGGGGATTCTGGCTTTGTTGTGAACAGTCCCTGCAGGCACAAAACGTTGACTCAACGTTGAACTAACGTTGAAAAAAGTTTCAACGTTAGTTCAACGTTGAGTGCCTGCTGGGGTGCCACCTGTTTCAGAGGCACAGTATATGCCTAGCAGTTGTTCACAACTTAACTTGTAACTATAATTTCAGAGTCACTTTTATCTTTCAAACATGAAAATTATTTTGCTCTAGACATGGATTAATTAAACAGCTGAAAAACTGTTGTTTACAAACATACTTAACCCTTATCCTGCTGTTCACGACAACCCCTACCTTTGCAAACATATAGATCCTGATCAGAAGCCATCTGCGCAGGATCTACACTATTTGACATTATGTTTATTCATCTGTAGGAATGAATTACTTCAAATACTCTCGCTCTAAGTCCTATAAATACCAAATAAACCTATTTTAGTTAGCATAACATGTGAAACATACCAAATTTGTACTTTACCATCCAACACGAAGTGTCTGTCTTTCTCCTTAAGAATCCTTCTCATATCATGCATACTCGTGTTTTAACTATATACATTGTTTGCTGTTGTTTTCACTTTGTATCATTATCTATGTTTGTTGTAGGGGAAGGGCCGTATCTAATGTTGCGAGAACTTGTGGCCATACCCCGGTCGACAACTCGCTCTTATTTTCTACATAAATGACAGGGGTGGATGAATTTCTCACAAACTGGTGACTCTTTTTAAAACTGTAGATATGTTCAGTGACTACTGTTAGTCACATTTTACATAGACAGCTTTTGAATGTTACTATAATGCTAATATTAATCAATTAATTTCGTATTGGCCAAGGTACATGCCTGAGATCTGCTGTATTGGTCCGAGGCCGAAGGCCGAGGCCAATACAGCAGACCGAGGACCTGTAACTGGGACAATACTGAAATGACTTGATTAATGACAATTTTATTAACTGACACCATTAAAACATGATTATTGATGTTTGACCTCAGAGTTAATATGGATGACCTCGGAACAATACAGGATAGGCAATTAATAATGCATTGTACGAAAATGAAACAAAAACATGTAAGGACCATCTCAGTTTGCGCATGTACTGTGGCTGCCACTTTGCAGTCTGCACACATATATATCATATGCCTAGAAAGAGCTGGCGGTGTGCACTCTGTGCACCAAATTTGATTTTGGAAACATTTTTTTATCATTAGAAAGTAGCTTTTGTTGCTGCTGTTGCAAAAAAATAGCCATAAGAATGGATGGCAATTCTTCCGACCAAAAGCCAATATGGAATTCAGAAGTTTGCACAAATGCAGTAAGTGCACAGGAAAATGCACAAAAGCTAATCCTCAAGTATATTGCTGCAAAGTATCAGCAAGACCTGCAGGAAATTGCATGAGGTATGTGTTAATTAGGGTTTCAATGCCCAACTGATATAAAGGAAAATTTTCTTAACATCAGGAAATTTCTGTAGAGGACACTGGTAAACTGGAGGCATTCAAACATCAGAGGCGTACACAGAGAATTACTGTATTGGCCTTCTGCTACTTAAATTACCTGATTTTGTATTCATGAGAATTCATTCTAATTTCAACCTGTGGTTATTATGCATAACACACCTAATCAACCTCATGTATAAATGTACAAGGTACCATCAATATATCTCAAAGGGTACTGGATTAACTGCGATCACAAGGTGGTCAAAAAGAAATACGGTCAGGGGAGATAACTCAAATACCATAGCATCTAGAGTCATGATACACCTACTCAACATCATGTATACATGTACCTAGTTTCATTAATAGATCTCAAAGGGTATCGGAGTTGCTGCGATCACAAGGTGATCACGAGGAAATATTGTCAGGGGAGATAACTCAAATACCATGGCACGGTTTTACGCATAACACGCCTACTCAACCTCATATATAAATTTACAAAGTATTATCATAACATCTCAAATGGTATTGGAGTTACTACGAACACAAGGTGATCACAAGGAAATAATGTCTGGGGAGATAACTCAAAACCATGGCACCTAGAGCTTTGGTTCTTGCATATGACATGTATTCAACCTCATCTATAATTGTACAAAGTATTCAATAAATCTCAAAGGGTCTTGGAGTTACGGCAATCACAAATAAATACTGTCAGGGGAGATAACCTTAATTCAATGGCACCTAGAGTTGTGGTTCTTCCGCATGACATGTCTACTTAACCTCATGTATAATAGTAACACGTATCATCAATACAACTCAAAGGGTATTGGAGTTACGGCGATCAAAAGGAAATACTTTCAGGGGAGATAACTGGAACACCATGACACCTAGAGTAGTAGTTCTTGAGCATGACACACCTACTCAACCTTCTGTATAATTGTACCAACTATCATTAATATATCTCAAGTGGTATTGGGGATACGGGGAACACAATGTGATCACAAGGAACTATTTTCAGGGTTAATAACTCAAATAACATGGTGCATAGAGTTGTGGTTCTTGCGCATGACACGCCTACTCAACCTCATGTATAATTGGCCTTAGTTACATGTACATCCCAGCAAATGTCGGACAGTTACCGCGTCATATAGATACCGACGTTTGCCCGCTGTTTTGTGCTGGCTTTGATGCAGTTCTACTGACCTGGTTTACAAGAGCACTCCCTACAGGTCCCGGTATGGGCCCCCAGACTGTAGCCATGTTTACAGCTTGACATACAGAGAACAGTAGCATGACATTCTTCTTTGTGCTCAACAACGGACACTTTATGTTCTAAAAGGAAGCATATATGCTATAATTATTCATTTTGGGGAAAATAAACTAGGAAATATTTTCCAGTTGGAAATGTTCACATCGTGCAAAAGACATGAATGGCGTCACCTTATGACAATAGATAACGCCATGTAAACACGTCAGAAGATATAAAAAATGTCATCACAAAACCTATATAATATGTCATGTAATCAACGTTGTTTTCCGGCAAAATGCGTTGCAAGTTCTCATAAAAAGCTCGTCCGCTAGCGCTGGTTTTGTATCAGTCTTGCAATTTGTATCAAACTTGCAACGTTCTAGGGATTTGTTTCCTGTAGGTAGGTTGATTTGAGGTTTAACGTCCCCGTCAACACTGCATAGGTCATTTTGGAGACGCTGCTTTCAATTTTGTGGGACTTTTACCCGACCTTGAGATGAAATGACATCTCAAGCCTTATCGTCCAATGAAACCAATAGGGTTTATAAGCACGGACGGTCCAATTCGCACCGCTTTGCCTGGGTAGGCTTAGATCCTCTAAGCGGTTTACCAGTACTCGTGTGCGATCGGTTTCAGCTCTCCGTAAAAGCACCATGTAGCCCATCTATTTCTTCAAGCCCGGGGGCCACTTTGTGTCCGGTAGTTTTAACCACTGTTGATTTAAGAAATAGATCAGCTCTAACTGTGATTTGTTGTGTAATAAATCACAGTTTGGAGGTCAGTTGTAAAGTAGACAAATCACGAGCGCGTAGCGCGCGTGATTTGTCTACTTACAACTGACCGACAAACTGTGATTTATTACCCAACAAATCACTGGCTAGAGCTGATCTATTTCGATTCTAACACGCTGAAAATCGGCAATAATGTTGTTGTTTCCTTCAAAATCTCACAACTTTTCGCCATTGTTAGAAGAAATCCCGCTAAAATTATCGACTGAAACACATGCATTTATATCCTTTTCTAACGTTTTCGATGCGAGAAAATGACGTTACACCGTCTAACGTCAAGTAAATCGACTAGTGACGTCATAAATTTGCAGTTTTTAATGACGTCACACGTCACGCTCTTCCGAGCTGTGATTTGTTGCAGAATAAAACACAGTTATTTTGCATTGCCTTTATAGGCGCGCTGTGTTAGAATAACTTCTATATCACATGGACCGCTACAATATTCCTTACAGTCACACTTCAATAAATAGAACACAGATTGCTCTTTGTCCATGGATAATTCGAACTGTATGTTTAGTCCATAGTGAATTTTCCGTTAGCTCGTGCTATCTGTATATTCAAGCTAATGTATATTTAAGGGGAATGGGAACACCTGGCAGATTTTTCCGCCATTTTTTCAAAGGGAGGCTACTTTCGAGACTTCCAGTTTGCTTTTCTGTAAGCCCTGTCCCAATGAGGAAGGGGTCTACTCTTAAAGGAAAGAATTTTTTCTCCTCAAGGGTAAATTTTTTCATTTAAATGTTGACCCCTATTGACATGGGCGAAAAACTACTTTTGAATGAGTTGCCTCCCCTGAAGGTGTTCCCATTCCCCTTAATTCTGTCTTTGTTTTCTTTATAACCATTAGAATCGCCTCAAAGATGTGATGCTGATGAGTACACACAGTATGCCTTTATTTTGTGGAAGATCGAAGAGATGTCTTGAAGTCATCCTCATATAAAGTTATGATTAACCCTCAATAGTTAGAACTACTCCTCTCTCGAACAAATTGTAATGATCCCAAGAGTATTCGAGTTATTGAAGTTCAATTGTTTATATAGTGGTATAGTAGTCGCAGATAAAATTGACTAGGCGGAGCTATTCAGGTGTTGTCAATGAATGTCAAATTCGCTGAGTCCACCAGAAGATTCGGTAGAGTGCCTTTCGCACGCTTTCTTCAAGCGGACCAAATGGCCATATACGACACAGCTTTGTTTGTGTTACAGTTGAATTCACACAATCGGGTGACTTGCTTGACCTTTTTGTTAATAGATCATTCCAAAGGCAGGTACAAACGATAGCTCCGCCTAGTCAATTTTATCTCCGACTACTATACCGGAGATGCTAAACCTCATTTCATTTCAACGTATATATGTTTGCTTGTTTTGATGTTTAACGTCTCCGTCAAAACTGTAAAGGTATTTGGAGACGTTGCTTCATATTTTGTGGGACTTTTACCCGACACTGAGATGAAATGACATCTCAAGCCCTGTCGCCCAATGAAACCAATAGGGTTTATAAACATGGACGGTCCGACTCACACCGCTTTGCCTGGGCGGGCTTAGATCCTCTAAGCGGTTTACCAGTACTCGTGTGCGGGTCGGATTCAGCTCTGCGTGGAAGCATTATGCAGCCCATATATTTCTTCAAGCCCCGATGGGCGGGGGCCGATACAACATTTGTAAAAGTATATAAGTTATAACTTTGACCGGTGCACAACATTTCCTACAAGTTACATGTGCGCCCAGCGAAGGCTCAGATCAGCCTGCGCATCCGCGCAGTCTGATCAGAGTCTTCGTTGTGCGCTCTAAGGATAGCTAAGGGCCCAATACTCATTCATGCAGCAAGAGAAGTCTTTGGTCAGACTATATGGCTGGGCAGACTAATCTGATTCTTTGCTGGGCGCACATGTAAACTGTACGGTAAATACTGTGCCCCGGCTCACATATGATTATACAACATATGTAAAAGAATATGTCATTTTGTTATGGCACGTACAATTGTCGGAATACAAGCTCAAGACTTAGCTTGTACTTATATTATATGTATGCGTATATTTTTAACAGTGAATCAGGATTTGGTTTTCTTATTTTAGCGATGCACCTTAATGGGCTGAGACGGCTCACATGCGACGTTCAGAATGACGTCACTATTTCTCGTCAATTATGCACATCCAATTAAAACACCGAATAACTCTCGCAGAATGCTAAGATATGCAAAATTAAAGATGGGAACAATAATGATCAGATACACAGAGTTTTACATGAGTGGTCACTTTATGTAAAATTTATGAATCGAGCCTTCGGCGAGTTTCATAAACACCACGAGTGTAAGACTTTTTTTTCTTTTATCTTATAACAGTTTAAAATCGGATTTTTTTTTCACCCATGAATTTCAATAGAAAGTGTAGGGTTGTCACGGACGGTGCCACGACGTCACGCGTGAACATATAATTTTCATGACATGCCACTAAATAACAGCGATATTATATGCTAAACATTTTTGTGCTTTGGCTAAGAAAAACTCAAACCCTCGGACCAAGGATGCAGTCGGAAATCTTCCGACTTAGTCCGTAAACATTCGGGATTGAACTGCTCTGCCCGAGATTCTATTTATCCAAATTTAAAGATATATGAAATGAAATTTGATTGCCTCCGTTACAGATAGTTATGATATTGCAGCCGTAAATGGATTTTAGTGCTTGGAAGATCATAGGTCCTTGAGCATACTGGAATCTTACCTGGTACACATGCACACGTCTGGCACCCGTCTTTTCCATGCTGTCCCAAGATCGCTTTTCCTTTGCATGTCAGCATACAAAGTTTAGTTCCGGTACAATCATGGTGGGTTGGAGGCTTGGGTTTCACTTCCACTACATGTACTACAGTTGTCAAAGGTAAAAGATGTCTTTCAGTGATATAACCAATGAAACGAGCTAAGGAAAGCAAAACTCACAAGTTATGTGTTAAGGGGAATGAGAAACCCTGGCAGATTTTCCATACTTTTTCAAAGGGATACAACTTTCGGGACTTCCTGTTTGCTTTTCTATAAACCCTATCCCACAGAAAAAGGGTCTACTCATTTGCTTTCAGCCCCCGCCCATCGGGGCTTGAAGAAATAGATGGGCTGCATGATGCTTCCACGACCCGCACACGAGTACTGGTAAACCGCTTAGAGGATCTAAGCCTGCCCAGGTATAGCGGTGCGAGTCGGCCCGTCCATGCTTATAAACCCCATTGGTTTCATTGGACGTCAGGGCTTGAGAAATCATTTCATCTCAATGTCGGGTAAAAGTCCCACAAAATCGGAAGCAACGTCTCCAAAATGACCTTTACAGTGTTGACGGGGACGTTAAACTTCAAATCAAACAAACAAAACTCATTTGCTCCTGAGGAGAAAATTCTTTCCTTTAAGAGTAGACCCCTATTGACATGGGAGACAAACATACTTTTGCAGGAGTTGCCTCCCCCGAAGGTTTATCCATTCCACTTAACAAAGAGATTCATATGCGCAGCCTGATCAGTATTCTTTGTTCGCAGGAACTTTTACTGAACTATCGAATGTGAGACTGATCTGATACGAAGACAGATAGGCGCCTATGTATCTTTGCTGTATCTTTGTAGGTTCCTTGGTCGAATGTTTTATCAGTCAATTCAGAATTACTAAGCTCAGAAGCAGGTCCTCGGTCTGCTGATGCCCACGTGACTACCACTGATTTGAAGGAAATCGAAGTAATGGTTATTTATAGAAAACAACCATGTTATTCTTATCTCTGCGATGTTAGTTTTGCGCACGAGGATTATCTATAGAAACCGAACTGGAATCATGTGTTGGGTTTGGCCTGATCAGGATCTACATTCTTTGTTTACAGTACAGGAATGTAAAGGTTAAATGAAATGTTAACCGTCTAAGACACCGTTCAGGACCATATTTCCAGCTTACACCATGCGCTATAATAGCGTATATAAGGTCTTGAACAGTTAACCCTTCTCTTGCTGAATATTCAATTTAGCCACACCCATTTCTGACTTTGAACCAATCAGATTACTCGATGTAATTTATTCCTACAAAGCCATAAACTTAATGTCAAACAGTGTAGATTCTGGTCAGATGGCTTCTTCAGAAGCCATCTGATCTGGATCTACACTGTTTCGAAAGATAGGGGTTGTCGTGTACAGCATGATTTGTTTCTTTACCTGCACCAAACATGGATCTTGTGTGCTCGTTGGGCTAATAGGGGTATTCATTATGCAAATAATACAATACGCGCATAAGACGTCCGATCCGCGACAGAAAAAAATCACGTTATATATGTTTTTAATGCGTCGTGTTACAACCGCGACAATTTTTCAGTTCCGTGTTTTATCGTTGTTGATCCATAAGCGAATATTATTTCTCCAGTTTCGTCGTCGTGATTGTGCTCTCCAACTACATGTGCTCATAACGACTTAACTAGTAACATAATGATTTGTTTGATTTGAGGTTTAACCATTATGAAATCATGCCTATACAAATACATTGTAAACTGATCCACGAAAAAATCGCTCCGGGGAACGGAATGTCCTGGGTTCGATCCCGGGCCGCGACATACCAAAGTCGTTAAAAATGGTACTAGCTGCTCCTCGCTAGGCACTCAGATTTACGGGGTAGAGCTAGGACTGGTCGACACAGTGTCAGGATAATGTGACTGGGTGTGGTATCATGTATTGTGTCTGGGACATGATACATCAGCGAGGCAGCACTATAAAAGTGAGCATTGAGCTCCCTGTCGGAACCAGACACCGTCGTGATATGACTGAAAAATTGTTGAAAGCGACTTTAAACCCGAATTCACACACACACACACACACACACACACACACACACACACACACACACACACACACACACACACACACACACACACACACACACACACACACACACACACACACACACACATACACACACACACAGAGAAAAAAAATCGAAATCTTTTAGATGAAAAACTCGGATATTTTTCTTATTTCTGCTCAAAATATAGATTGTGGGTACACGTTAGAACCGCCTCATCGAGGCGGTTCTAACGAGTACCCACAACCTTTATTTTCGAGGCGGTTGTAAAGAGTACCCACAACCTATATTTAAGAGCAGAAATAAGAAAAATACGGTATACCCCTGTAAACCCCAGTTTTACTATATAAAAGTGGGGTTCAAGGGGGTCAAAATTATACAGGCGTGTTTTTGTGACGGTCCCCGTCAACCATCGGCCCAGATAAGAGTTCAAACAATTATACACTGGTTTACATTCGTTTGTATGAAGAGTCATGGTCACGTGAAGGACTATATGTGATCTATAGTGTGAACCCGATTTAATGTGTATCACTTTGATCCGGATCAAGTTACTTCTATTGTGAATCAAATTTGTTCTGATTCCATAAATCCTAGTGTAAACACAATTTGTTCCGGGTCTGGTTAATCTGGTGTAAACATAATTTGATCTGGATCGATTTGATATGGATCCATATAATCCGGATAGTTTTGTCTCGGACCAAATTCCTAGTGTGAACATTTCCATATAGCCTTACATGCATGATGTTGTTCCTTCGGACACGTGCAAGATCGACAACCATTATGTCCAACATCTTTGCTGATAGAGTAATGTCCCTTGCAGGTCATCATACACAACATGGTGCCAGTGCATTCCTGAAAATATTGTAGAAATATTGAAGATATTCTTTAATCCTTATCCTGCTGAACATGACAAGCCCAGCCTTTGAAAACAGTGTAGATCCAGATCAGATGACTCCACAGGATCCACACCGTATGTCATGCAGTTTGTGAATTGATTGGATATAATATCAAGTAATTTGATTGGTTGATAGTCAGAAATGGGTGTGGCTAAATTAATTAATTCAGCCGGATAAGGTTTAATTTATTGTTTCATTGTCTGGCGCATTCACCATGACTGATTCGAAACCATTCATATTCATAGATTCAACACAAATATTGAGGGACAATCAATTTAGGAGATTTTTTTTCTTCCATATTTTGTATTGAAAAGGTACTTTGTGTACTCATTAGAATCGCCTCACCGAGAAACACAACATACGTTTTTTTCAACATGTACAGAAGATGGAAAATATATCCCCGAAACATCCCATAATGCCTCTTGACCTGGTCGTACATGTATGGATATTCATCAGTGGTTCAAGCCATCATATTTCATCACGAAAAGACGCCTACATGTATATAATTTTTACCCCTTGAACCCCATCTTTATAAAGTAATACTGGGATTTACAGGGGTAAAGCTTATTTTTCGTATTTTTGCCCTAAAATATAGTTTGTGGTTAGAACCGTTAGAACTCGTTAGAACCGCATCGATGAGGCGGATCGAGGCGGTTCTAACTAGCACCCACAATCTACATTTTGAGCAAAAATAAGAAAAATATTTAATTTTTCATCTTAAAATTTCATGTTTTCGGCGGAAAAAAATACAATGTATTTATATATGCATGTTTTCGTAATACCAGATAAAATTTTCTTAGTCCGTTCGAGCCATTGAAGTTCGACGTTAGATCAGTTGAAGGTTTTGTCATTTAGAAAACCTACCTATGATTTGTTTCAAGGCAGGCATTTTTTTCTGATGAAAATTTATGTTAGTTACTTATTCTCCAAAGACTGTGGGTGCACCTCACTTTTTAACAAGTAATAACAACCAGTATTTTGAACATATATAATGAAAACAATGTATAACCTTGCAATCCCCACTTTTCTCTGTATAACCTTGCAATCCCCACTTTTCTCTGTATACATTACGATAACACATCCGTGCAATGCAGTGCAAGTTTTCATATCTCCAAGATGGCTACTTTTCTGACGAAAATCCTTGATATTTGTCTTATTCATACTGCAAACATAGGCTGTGTGTGCTCGTTAGGACCGCCTCATCGAGGCGGTTCTAACGAGTACCCACAACCTATGTATTGGAGCAGAAATAAGAAAAAATAATGCTTACCCCAGTAAACCCCAGTTTCCTCTATATAAAGTGGGGTTTAGGGGGGTGTTCATTTCACGAACTTGTTCACGTGATGAAAAATATGATTGACGACTGGTACTCGTACTCGTAGACATGTTAACTCGATGTATTATTATTATTATTATCATTATTATTATTATTATTATAAGAATTTTTAAAGTGACAAGTGTACAGGTTGCGTGATTCTTCAAAAGAATTGTATATAACAGTTCTTCTTCATCTCGTTTTTTGTTACATTTCTATGAATTATTATTATTATTATTATTATTATTATTATTATTATTTTATCACAAACCTTGAGTGGTTTTTCTACAGGCTTAGATACAGCATGGTACCCACTAGCACCCTGGATACCACCGAAGGGTCCACCGCCTCCCATTGAACCGGGGTGAAAACTAGCCCCGCCGCTTCCCATTCCTGAAACCAGAGTAAAACAGAAAAACATATCTTACATCATGTAACCAAGTCGGCCTTTTAATTTATATCATGATGCAGTGAGGAAAAGTGCAGTTTACAAGTGTATACGTCATTTCCCTTATTGTTTCCTTAAATATATTTTCCTCGGTCGATGGGGCCCCCGCCATTGGGGGCTTGGAGAAATAGATTGGGCTGCATTTTGCTTCCATGCAAAATAACCGACCATCCCTGAGTTCTGGTAAACCGCCTAGAGGGCCTAAGCGCCCCCAGGCAAAGTGGCTCGAGTCGGACCGTCCCTAAATATAAACCCTTTTGGTTTGTTTGGGCTGGGTGCCATTTCATGGTAAAAGGCCCATGAATTTGGAAGCAACGTCTCCAAAATAACCTAAATAGTGTTGACGGGGACGTAAAACCTCAACACAAACAAACAATTTCCCTTATTGTTGGCTAAAATATATTTTCTTCGGTCGACGTCTGCCTGCTAAAATATATAGACTGTGGGTGCTCTTTAAAACCGCCTCAATGATGCGGTAGGCGGTTCTAAAGAGCATCCACAATCTACAACTATAACATGAATTAGAAACAAATACATTTCTAATCAGAAAAGATGGAACGTTACTGTCTCGAAGCGCAATGTTGTCCTTCGAGACAGTAACGTTCCAGGCCTTCGCATTGACTTTTGACAAGACAGAATTTTCTTGCACAGCTAAAATAGAAGAAATATTCATGTCACATGGGTCAGAAAATGGTCCGTGTTTTGTTTGTCCTACGTTAATGGACTTCCAGTCTGGGTCAAGAAAATGAAACTGAAATGAAACCAAATTTAGACTTAATCAGCCACGTGAAGCTAAAAGGTTTGGACATATTCGCCCAGCGAAGACTCAGATCAGCCTGCGCAGCCGCTCATTGTTCATTTACCTACGAACTTTTTCATGCAGACATGCTGTGGTGTATTTTGATTGGAATTAGGCTGACCGAGCGCACATGTACGGAAACATTGTTTGTTTGTTTGATTTGAGGTTTAACGTCCCCGTCAACACGGTAAAGGTCATTTTGGGGACGTTGCTTCCAATTCTGTGGGACTTTTACCCGATATTGAGATTAAATGACATCTCAAGCCCTGCCACCCAATGAAACCAATAGGGTTTATAAGCATGGACGGGTCGACTCGCATCGCTTTGCCTGGGCAGGCTTAGATCCTCTAAGCGGTTTACCAGTACTCGTGTGCGGGTCGGTTTCAGCTCTGCGAGGAAGCATCATGCAGCCCATATATTTCTTCAAGCCCCGATGTGCGGGGGCCGTGTATGGCAACATATTTGTGTTTGACATGACTAACAAGACTATGTCCACATGTCCAAGTTTTGTCAAATTCGACACTGTTAAATCCTTTACTTGCAAATCGAATAGACGACGTTATCGTTGCATAATAAACTTGTCGAATTTGCCTAAGTCCACTTTTTTAAACGAGTTGTGACTGTGTCACAGTTTATAAGGAGAACGATGTATTTGTATACAGCGAAAAGCGAAATTACTGAAGGATTTGCGCATGCGTGTACTGATATGAGTGTGCATGACATGAAATTACATAGCCGTTACGTAAACTGTGTACCTGGCATTCCGTATCTTCCTCCCCCAAATACGAACATCTCTGAAATTAGAAAATAAGGGGGTATATATATTTACCGGGTGAGGGTAAAGGGTTCGTCTAAGAGATTGTGCGATCTTGCTGACGATTGCGAAAAACAGTATAAAAAGTCGTTGTGTTCTCTATCTCGCACAATCTCGCTGGTTCATTTTTATTTGGTAATTGGTGTCAGGCGTGATGTTTAGAGGGAGTTGGCAGTTTTTGATTCGCCGGAGTTGTTGATTGGCTGAATCGAAATCACGCGAGATGACATCAGTTATTCGACCAACGAAATAGAGCGGCCACCACTTTTGAATACAGAGGTTTAATGTTCCAACATGTACTCTCTGCTACTAGCCCAGTTATGCTGGAAAATGGAACGGACAGAAAGCTACAAATACTTCTCCCATAAATGCAACGAATACGATTACAATACAACTTGCAAGGGCCCCTGTGATCATCATAAAGTTAAAGACCGTTCTCAAGCCTACCTAAAAAAGTGGTGACTACCAACGAAGCTGGTTTTTACCCTCCGCACGCCAGTATACACGCCAGGCACATGTAAACGAACTCCCACGCCACAATTACACTACTTTTGCCCTCTCGGCAAATCGATTGGATGAAAAGATGTAAGTATAATTTGAATCGTGAATTATTTTGTATGAGCATAGTGTACCATTATTGGCAAATCTTTAAATTAGAAGTTGATCATCTATATTTGTTTTTATTTGAGCCAGTCGAAGCTCCCGTTACATTTATAGGACCCTCGCCGAACACTTACACTTATCAACGCCATGATGTTACGAGGTAAGTTTTTTTATTTTTTTATTTCTGGGCTGGAGCTTTGTCATGTAACAACGGACATGTTGGAGGCCGGCTTTGGACGCACTTTTCTCATTTTCGTTCGCATTTTTTTTTCAGAACCATATTCTTATAGAAGCTACCATTCACACCTAAATTTTGGAACAACAATTTGCATTAGTGGCCAAATCTTTGTGAAGAATATGGAGTATAACATCGTCTTTGCAGCCAGTGTTCGCTGGGATGGTTGGATGTTTGGATGAGGCGAAGCTCAGGTGTTGTGTATCTTGCATTACTGGGGCGCCCAAATGATACTGGCTTACATCTGGGCAAGGCCTTGTGTGCTTGCAGCATATTCGGGTAGAATAGGATGTTGTTCTTTCTTTTGTTTCTACACTTCCACTAACATGTATTTCCTCGTTCTCGATTGTCCCACATTTTCATCTCCTCTGTTGTATCTTATATCTCTTTTCTCCTTTTCTCTGGTTTGACGTTTCGTTAACCCATTGTATGCGGGAACCCCTAAAGGGGTACCTTGGCAAACAGTGCAGGCCCAGATCAGACGCCGCAAAACGCGGCGTCTGATCTGGACCTGCACTATTTGCAAGCAGAATTTTCTGTCAAAAATAGAATAAAAACGAAAAACAAAAATAGGCCTGACACACCTTATCTGATAAATGGACTTGTCCAACATATAGCAATGGAAACGTCTACTAGTATACAATGTGTTAAACTCCAAAACAATCAATCACGGCTGCCAGTGTTCGCTTACTACCGGGAATAGTTGGCCGTATGGTCAATATCCTGTTATCAACTTTTCGGTTGGGCTCATAAAAGTGGACACATGTCTCCTCATAAGTTACGAGACTATCAAACACTTTTTCCAATATTTTGGGTATTTCTTCAGCAATTGTTATGTCATTTGCACATCGTATGTTTTCTGCACATCGGTGAACAAATGGGGGATCCAGTGAGCATTTGTCTTCGTCACCTTATGAATTTTCTCCAAAATGAAGTGGACAGCTGCTAAACCTAAGTTTGTTATTTGTACCAGCTGTCTTACATTTCGAAAACACGCCTATACAAATGCATTGTAAACTTAACTTCCGAAAAAATGAAAATTTTGAGATGAAAAGTGTGATTTTTTTCTTATTTCTGCCCAAAATATAGATTGTGGGTACCCGTTTGAACCGCCTCATCGAGGCGGTTCGAACGAGTACCCACAATCTATATTTTAGAGCAGAAATCAGAAAAATAAGGTTTACCCTGTAAACCCAGGTTTTACTGTATAAAAGTGGGGTCCAAGGTATAGGCATGTTTTCGTGATGCAGTGAAACGCGCATCTTTCTCAGTAATGGACTTGATCTTATAAATGTTAGCTTTGTTAAATACAGAACTGTGTCTTTCCGAAAAAGGGACATCGACCGGAACTGGTTTTTGCAAACAACATATAAACTGTGGAAAATGACATTTGTTTGACTACATGTAATACATTTCTCTTCATGTCAAATAGTTTGACACTCAATCATAGCTTACTGCCATGCTTATCAGCTTTTATATAACCCCTGATTTCAGAGTGGGTGTCTTTTAGTTTTACGTCCCACTAACAGCTAAGGTCATACGGAGACGGGACCTCGGTTTAAAGACTCATCCGAAAGTCTGGAGAAGCCCGGGTTAATCCTGCAATCCCTGGTTTATAAGGCGAGTATTGTAACCACTACACCACGGAGGCTTCTCCCCTGATTTCAGAAAGTTTCTTTTTGTTTTTTTTTTCTACTCGTTTTCAACGCATTGTTACACATAAAATCAGTGGAAAGTGCAAACGAATAAGAATTGGTTCGTTAATTTCAAGTATATTTATATACAACATCACGAAAACACACCTATATAATTTTGACCCCCTTGAACCCCTCTTTTATATAGTAAAAAAGGGGTTTACAGGGGTAAACCGTATTTTTCTTATTTCTGCTCTAAAATATAGAGTGTGGGTAATCGTTCGAACCGCCTCGATGAGGCGGTTCTAACGTTTACCCACAATCTATATTTTGAGCAGAAGTAAGAAAAATATAACAATGTTTCACCGTAAAAGTTTCCTTTTTTTTCGGCGGCATAGTTTACAATGCATTTGTAAAGGTGTGTTTTCGTAATGATATACAGCGATGATCAGTCACCACTGTACGGGTAACTTATCTGATTGTCGAATAATCATTGCGTTTGCAAATGTTTTCGACCCCCTCTCGTATATATTCAGGTGTAATAAATACCGTATAGTTTTATCACTAGAGTCTGGGACCAGTCTATCTTTTACCATATGCGGTAGAATATAAGAATCTTATACGGGGTTCTGTTGTAGAATGGCGTTTCCGACCCGAGGGATGACCGTTTCGAGCGGAACCGAAGCTACGCCGAGGTTCCGCTCAGCACGGTCATCCCGAGGGTTGGAAACCCACATCTACAACAGAACCCCATATTGGATTCTTTTTTCTTGCACAACACCTCCCAAACAGTTCTTTTTTATTTTGTAGCAAAAAGCAGAACTACAGACAGTATTTCGTTTCTTCTTTTTAAAATTTCATACAAAAGTCCGGTATTCAGTGTCCTTTTGGGGGGATTTGACAGCTCGCACATGTATTGTCTGTTGTTTACAAAATAAAAGTAGTGCGTAAGTAGCTCCGGCAGTTGAATAGAATTGAAGCGCACTTATGTTAGTTGCCTGGGTCGGAACACCAGGGTCAGAACATAAATTTCTATCCCAGGGTAAAATTACGGATTTCCTTGTCTGGTGTGCAAGAAAATGAATGAGACTTACGAGGTCCGCACGCACAGGTTTTACAGCCCCTCTCGTCTAAGCCCACACATCCAGGTATACATTCTACATGTAACGGGCACATACTATAGCCGGCTGGAGAGAGAAAAATAAATAAATTAGAGAATGACATAGCTTAAATGAATAACAGCATTTTTTTTTTCAGTCATAATAAAGACGTAAATAAGGTATTCGCCAAATAAGAAAGTTTAAAGTTTAAAGTTAATTAAGAAAACAGGAAAGCCCTAATGGACATACTAACGTGAAAGAATGAAACTAGATTAATGCAAAGAAACAATGAAACAAGGAAAAACATACAATAACATGTATCACGACCTCCCTATAACACGGCTCATTAAAGATGGAGAGGAAAAAAAATAAAAATAAAAATAAATAAAAATATTTTTTTTTTCTTCCTCCCCTCTCCTCCCTCTTTTGGATCTCTATAACCGTGCTATAAAGTGGCAGTGGGACATGTATACAGTTACCGCAAAAATACCCAAAAGTCTGGACGTACATGTACATATACTGCAATCACAGTCTTAGTTTACAAATATGGACATGTTTAAACTAGTTAGAACAGCAAAAAGTGAAGACCCTGAAAGAAGCTGATCAATCTGGGATTACCGAATAGGATAAAATATTATAAATGGTATACAAGTACAATAAAATTAATTTTCAGTTACTTCACTTTTAAAATCTGTAAGTTAATATACTTCTATTTTTTCTAACCTGAAAGATGCCCACGGTTGTCTGCACTGTATGTGGTCTAACTGTATAAGGCATCAGGGGACAGTTTCGCATTTGAGGGTGGAACTTTTATTCAAAGTATTATAGTAGTAGGGTCAATAATGGAATGGTTGCTCATAGAAATTGTGACATGTGGATATTTTTGCCTATGTGGGCTTGTTTGCTGAGTATCTGTACTTTTCTGAAATTGAAGACGAAACTGTCACTCCAGCTGTCTGGATGATGTGCAAGTTCAAGGTGCAGCGGCATATCTGAATTTACGGCGGTAGCTTTGGCACTAAAAAGTGGCTTTTTTGAAAGGGGATTCCTGAAAAAGTTTACTGGTTGTGGTATACTTTTCTGTCTATTTCATTGCATGTGACTGAGTGTGCATGACATTTCAACATGTGTCAAGTACTGGTGTTCTGGGAGTAAATTCACAGGATCTGTCAAAGTGAGCTGGAGTCATGCTTTTTTGTATGTACAAATAGTGGGTGGGGTAAGTGGAATGATGCTGCTGTCAGCCTATGCAAAACAGAAGTGTTTCCTTGGTATTCTGTTTTGATTTTGTGCATGTATTGAGCATTTAGAAACCAGATCAGAAGTTAACGCTTTCTCCAGGCGTTGTCGATAAAGATTAAAAAAGTTAGTGTGGCGCGGAGAAAAAAAGTGCTGCGATTAACTGTCCCCTGATGCCTAAGGCAAATCAAAAAGACCGAGTTGCACTATTTCACGGGTTAATTTCGCGAGAAAATTCTAGACGAACCGGTTGTCACACATTTCATAATCAAACTTCATCATGAAATAAACTGCATCAGATTTATTAAACTGTTTTTAAGTTCATCTTATCTATAATCATAGTTTTAGTATTGTTTTTTTTTTTTTTTTTACTTCAACGTATTATATATTCGGAAATAATTCTGCAACCCTCATATTGACGTCTTTTGAAAGAAGCCCACTTGTAATTTTCTTTTCAACATAAGGCATCAGAGGCAGTTTCCCATTTGAGGGTGGACGTTTTTCACAATATTATAGTAGTAGAGTCAATAATGGCATGGTTGCTCATAGAAATTGTGATATGTGGATATTGTTTTGACAATGTGGGCTGAGTATCTGTACTTTTATGAAATGGAATACGAAACTGTCACTACAGCTCTCTGGATGATGTGCAAGTTCTAGGTGCAGCGGCATATCTGAATTCACGGCGGTAGCTTTGGCACTAAAAAGTGGCTGTTTTTCAAAGGGGATTCCTGAAAAAGTTTACTGGTTGTGGTATACTTTTCTGTCTATTTCTTGGCATGTGACTGAGTGTACATGACATTTCAACAGGTGTCAAGTATTGGTGTTCTGGGAGTAAATTCACAGGATCTGTCAAAGTGAGCTGGTGTCATGTTTTTTGTATGTAAAAATAGTGGGTGGGGTAAGTGGAATGCTGCTGCTGTCAGCCTATGCAAAAACAGAAGTGTTTCCTTGGTATTCTGTTTTGATTTTGTGCATGTATTGAGCACTTTGAAACCAGATCAGAAGTTATCGCTTTCTCCAGGGGTTGTCGATAACGATTCAAAAAGTTAGTGTGGCGCGGAGAAAAAAAGTGCTGCGATTAACTGTCCCCTGATGCCTAAGGCAAATCAAAAAGACCGAGTTGCACTATTTCACGGGTTAATTTCGCGAGAAAGTTCTAGACGAACCGGTTGTCACACATTTCATGATCAAACTTCATCATGAAACAAACTGGATCAGATTTATTAAACTGTTTTCAGGTTCATCTTATCTATAATTATAGTTTTAGTATTTCTTTTTTTTTTTTTTTACTTCAACGTATTATATATTCGGAAATAATTCTGCAACCCTCATATTGACTTCTTTTGAAAGAAGCCCACTTGTAATTTTCTTTTCAACATAAGGCATCAGGGGACAGTTTCGCATTTGAGGGTGGACGTTTTCAAAATATTATAGTAGTAGGGTCAATAATGGCATGGTTGCTCATAGAAATTGTGATATGTGGATATTGTTTTGCCAATGTGGGCTGAGTATCTGTACTTTTATGAAATCGAATACGAAACTGTCACTCCAGCTGTCTGGATGATTTGCAAGATCAAGGTGCAGCGGCATATCTAAATTTACGAAGGTAGCTTTAGCACTAAAAAGTGTCTGTTTTTCAAAGGGGATTCCTGAAAAAGTTTACTGGTTGTGGTATACTTTTCTGTCTATTTCTTTGCATGTGACTGAGTGTACATGATTTTTCAACAGGTGTCAAGTGCTGGTGTTCTGGGAGTAAATTCACAGGATCTGTCAAAGTGAGGTGGAGTCATGTTTTTTGTATGTAAAATATAGTGGGTGGGGTAAGTGGAATGATACTGCTGTCAGCCTATGCAAAAAGTGAAGTGTTTCTTTGGTATTCTGTTTTGATTTTGTGCATGTATTGAGCACTTTGAAACCAGATCAGAAGCAGTCGCTTTCTCCAGGAGTTGTCGATAACGAATAAAAAAGTGTGGCGCAGAGAAAAAAGTGCTGCGACTAACTGTCCCCTGATGCCTAAAGACGCAGTTTTAACGCCATTAATAATCAGTATATTACACATGCTCCGCTGACAAGCAGGATGAGTCAGCACATGTAGCTCTCTAAGACTGAATATGCCATTAAGCTATTTTTAGTGATCTTGTCTCAAGGGAGTTTGCTGAGCCTGTTGTATAAACAAGTATAGCTTTTTACAAAAAACTAGGTCTATGCTTAGCACATTATTAAATGTGAATGCCTAGAGTGTCTTTGACAATATTCTTATTGCCATCCTGCGGACTTAAGTAAAGTGTCCTCAAATGTCAAAGTAGAAGTAAAACAAAGATCAGGAATCGATACAATTAACTTACTCCACCCATCAAAGACACCAAAGGGAAAGAAATACAAACATTAAGCGACCAGACCATAATGGAAACCTAAACAAAGGAAGGCCATAAGGACAGATACTTTCCCACGAAATGGCCATATGGCCATCAAAAATTAAAAGACACAAGTGATACACACAGTAAGTAACAAACAACAACATAAATAAATCACCACAGAAGAACCGCCTTGGAACGGTCAGTGGAAAGATTTCCACTGGGGAGCTTAAATCGATTTTACGTGGCCACAATCCTCGCCCTTACTTCCGTCGCGATTTAGACAAATAATTTGTTCAGTCCGCATGAAGGCCTCCTAACTCATCAGTGCAACATCTCCGTGAACACAAAAAATCAAAGAACCAACATAGGTGAGACAACAGTGAGGACTCGACAGCAAGAAACCACTGAAATGCTGGAGCAAAAGAAAACCAACAGTTAGACTCCGATGGGCCCGACCAGAGACAGAGCATCAGGCACCAACCAACATTACCAAGAATTAGATCTCTCTAATTCTCAATAAGCCTTTACGCTGGAGCCGTCATAGATTCTGAGGCCTGACCCACCGGCGTGCAATTAAAGAGGGAAGCAAAGTTGCCAACCGTGATTGGGTTAACTACCATGCATGCAGTCTGTCGTATAACATCCATGTTGTACCCAATATTTTTATATCGAAGAAAGATTTTACGAAATTGGGTGCTGAAGTCATTGCGGTTATATATTTTTCTGAATTTATATACTAAGTCACCATAAAATTCGGGTTCCGATAGAACTTGTTGCAGAAGAGATTTAAGTCGAATTTTGAAATTAAATCAGAATGGCGTCTATAAAATTTTGAAAATGCTTTGCGTAGTTTATGGTACCGTTATAAATGCTGTAATTTTGTCCCCCCCCCCCCCATCCCCCCCCCCTCCCCCCCCCCCCCCCCCCAAAAAAAAAAAAAACACGCACAAAAACTATGCGTCATTAAAAAGGCACACAGAATGCTTGAAAACTGTTGGAGAAGTTAAGTAGACATTTGTCCTACACTTTATAGACGACTAATTGAAAAAATTTGCTAACGACGAGGCAAGTGTTTTTTTTTTTGTTTTTTTTTTTGTTTATTTATTTATATTCATTTTTTGTTATAGCTCAACACAGCCGAAGGCTCCTGGTGAGCTTATAGGTAGTCGTGGTTGAGCGTTTGTAGATGCATATTTTGTATTAGCCTGTACACATATGACAGCAAATATGGGCTTGTACAAATGTGATAGCAATCCAGAGCTCTGCCCGTGGGCCTCTTTTTGTGTGTGAAAGCTTATCTTTTTATGGGCCGCTTTTGTCTTCTTGAGAAAGCGTATACTTTTTGTTGCATAAACCAGCATTGTGGGTAACTATTGGGTGTACTTCCGTGTTAAACCCTATCTGTATAATGTCTACGCCCATGGGCGCAGACAATTAAGTAATCAGTCACTCTTATTGAAAAAATGCAGAATTACTGAAAGTATCAACTATCGGCAAATGTGGCTCACATCTATCATTTAAGGTGAAGGCTTATGCGGTCAGTTTGTTTCTATTTATAGAGATCGTGATGCATGGCACCGAAATCACGAAGTCTGAGAATAATAGAATATTGCTCGTCCTTGTATTTCTCATTTATCTTCTTTACCAACAAAATATTAGTATTTACATTAACGTATGTTTGTTCATATATACTGTCGCTAAATCTGGCGTGTTGTCTAGCGAGACATACCACGTGAAATACCTTTTTAAACGCTACTTCATACAGGGACAAGTGGGGTTTACAAGGGAATACAATATTTTTCTTATTTGAGCTCCGAGACATATAATATCGGTACGCAATGTGGCGGTTCAATCGAGCACCCAAAACCCATGTTTAGAGTGTAAAAAAGGTGTTATCTTAATTAAATAGAGTTATCACAAAACACGCTTTATAATTTTGACGCCCTTGAAACCCCACTTTTATAAAGATAAACTGGGGTTTGTAGGGGTATGCATTATTCTTTCTTATTTCCGCTCAAAAACATAGATTGGGGGTACTCGTGAGAATTGCCTCGCTGAGGCAGTTCTAACGAGTTCCCACAGAACCGGTCTAACGAGTTCCCACAATCTATGTTTGGAGCAGAAATATGGAAAATATCAGAAGTTTTAATTACGTCTAAAAATTTTCATTTTTAGTGGTAAAACTTTCAATATATTTGAATAGGCGTGTTTTCGTAATGTTATCTGGATTTGCATTTGGTTCATAATTTTTCATGAGGTTTTTGTTTATTTTAAACTTGTTCATAGTTTCATCCTCCTGTGCGTTCTTTCTTAAAACGCCTATGTAAAATGTTCTGCTTTATGATTACATGCCATACAAAAATCGTTCTGTTTAATAGAGCATTTTTCCACAGGCTTGTTTATACAATGTCAATATATTGCACTGATCAAATACCCTTTTTCGCAGATATTAGTGTTACTAAATACATTTTTTTACGTTTAGTTTGGTACGGAGTTTAACGGCCGGTAAACACTATTTCGGTCATGTCGATCGAGTCATTTACCTAACAATACTTTTCCTGTGCAGGCTTATCCATAAGCGGTTAACCAATATAGTGCACATTCTTGAATTAGTAGATATTAGAAAAGATTTGATCATCAATCAGTTTACCGAAAACACACACACATGCACAAAAAAACAACAACAAATATTCATCAACGTACCCGCACTGGTGACAAATAATCCAAAAATACACACGGCCAACATTTTGGACCTTTCTCTGCGTTTTCTCTGACTGAAATGGCCGTCACAAGCTTATATCACCATTTTAAAAACACCTGCCTTGAGGGGAGATAACTTGTATTTTATCACCTATGACGTAAGGAAACGATCAATTCTGCCTGATAATACGCCTTTTGTAGGAAGTTATAGTCCCTTTCGTGTCCTGTGTGACCGATAAAAAGCATGAGCGACAGGCAGATAACTTTCCAAGAGAGAGAGAAAAGAATATTTGAGCCCCGCCAAGCGAATTTGTGTCTTCGAGCATTACGTCATGACAAATTTTAACTGCGCATTCCCAGCCATTCAGAAGAGCCAGGGATATGGCTTTCTGTCTGACGGTTCCTCTTGATTCACTGCTTGTATGAGCGAGCATCGAAGGTTCTTACGAGACTGCGCGGATGCGCAGGCTCGCCTGAACCTTCGCTGCTCGCATTGGCGATAAGTACCAAAATCGCTTGACGGGGCCCATATGTTGCACTTTACGAGACTGGATATACCTTCAAGTGCGGCAACTGTTTCAAAAAGGTTTTTAGCTCCACTGGCCGAAGGCCAGCGGGGCTATTGTCATGGCCCTGTGTCCGTCGTGCGTCCGTGCGTCCGTGCGTCCAGTCGTCCGTGCGTTAACTTTTTTCTTTAAACATCTTCTCCTCCTAAACTACTGGGCCAATTGTAACCAAACTTCACATGAATGTTGCTTTCATAGTCCTCTTCTAAATTCCTTCAAAGAATTATGTTACACCCAGAACTCTGGTTGCCATGGCAACAAAACCACAAAAAAATAAAAATCTTTAAAAATCTTCTCCTCCAAACCCACCTGTTGGATTTCATTTTTATTTTGCATGAATGTTCCTTGGGTTGACCTCTTTCAGATTCTTTGAAGAAATTTTGATCCGACAAAAACATGGCCACCATGGGCGGGCTTATTTTTCCCTATTTAACATATAGTGTAATGCTAAAACATCTTCTCCTCCTAAACTTTTGGGCCCCTTGTAACCAAACTTCACAGGAATGTACCTTACTTAGTCCTCTTCTAAATTCCTTCAAAGAATTTTGTTACACCCAGAACTCTGGTTGCCATTGCAACAAAACTACACAAAAAAATAAAAATCTTTAAAAATGTTCTCCTCCAAAACCACCTGTTGGATTTCAATTTTATTTTGCATGAATGTTCCTTGGGTGGACCTCTTTCAGATTCCTTGAAGAAATTTTGATCCGACAAAAAACATGGCCGCCATGGGCGTGGCTTATTTTCCCTCTTTAACATATAGTGTAATGCTAAAACATCTTCTCCTCCTAAACTATTGGGCCCATTGTAACCAAACTTCACAGGAATGTTCCTTACTTAGTTCTCTTCTAAATTCCTTCAAAGAATTTTGTTACACCCAGACCTCTGGTTGCCATGGCAACAAAACAACACAAAAAATTAAAAATCTTTAAAAATCTTCTCCTCAAAAACCAACTGTTGGACTTCATTTTTATTTTGCATGACTGTTCCTTGGGTGAACCTCTTTCAGATTCCTTGAAGAAATTTTGATCCGACAAAAAACATGGCCGCCATGGGCGGGGCTTATTTTCCCTTTTTAACATATAGTGTAATGCTAAAACATTTTCTTCTCCTAAACTACTGGGCCAATTGTAACCAAACTTCACAGGAATGTTCCTTACTTAGTCCTCTTCCAAATTCCTTCAAAGAATAGTGTTACACCCAGAACTCTGGTTGCCATGGCAACAAAACCACACAAAAAATTAAAAATCTTTAAAAATCTTCTCCTCCAAAACCACCTGTTGGATTTCATTTTTATTTTGCATGAATGTTCCTTGGGTGGCACTCTATCAGATTCCTTGAAGAAATTTTGATCTGACAAAAAAAAACATGGCCGCCATGTGCGGGGCTTATTTTCCCTATTTAACATATAATGTAATGCTAAAACATCTCCTCCTCCTTAACTACTGGGCCAATTGTAACCAAACTTCACAGGAATGTTCCTTACTTAGTCCTCTTCAAAATTCATTCAAAGAATTTTGTTACACCCTGAACTCTGGTTGCCATGGCAACAAAACCACACAAAAAATTAAAAATCTTTAAAAATCTTCTCCTCCAAACCCACCTGTTGGATTTCATTTTTATTTTGCATGAATGTTCCTTGGGTGGACCTCTTTTAGATTCCTTGAAGAAATTTTGATCCGACAAAAAACATGGCCGCCATGGGCGGGGCTTATTTTCACTATTTAACATATAATGTAATGCTAAAAAATCTTCTTCTGCAAAAGTACTTGTGGGATTTCATTGTAATTTAGCATGAATGTTCCTTGGGTGGACCGTTGTCAGATTCCTTAAAAAAATTTTGATCTTACAAAATAACATGGCCACCGTGAGCGAGGCTTATGTTCACTTTATAACATATAGTGTACTGCTGAAAATATCTCCTTCTGCAAAAGTTCTTGTTTTATTTCATAGTTATTTGGCATGCATGTTCCTTGGGTGGACCTCTGTCAGATTCCTTGAAGAAATTTTGATCCGACAAAAAACATGGCTGCAGTGGGCGGGGTTTATTTTCACTATATAACATATAGTGTAATGTTAAAAAAGTCTTCTCTTCTTCAAAAGTTCTTGTTTATTTATTTATTTATTTATTTATTTATTTATTTATTTATTTATTTATTTATTTATTTATTTAAATGTACCTTCCTGTATCTGAATTAATCTCCTCCAATTTTGCTGACTATCACATATCTATAGAGGTCCACCTACAAACTGTCATTCTACATATTCAAAACATCAGAAATTTCACTTGCCCATCACTCTCGTGATAGAACTGATGTTTTCAACACAAACTCTATTTATACGACTTTATGTTTCAAAATAAATTCAAAATACTGAGGGAGATTGATTTATTAGACCTAATTATACTACAGTGTCAACAGTTCTCCAGATCCCTGAGGGTTAAAATGGTTTAGTTGAAAAGGGAGGCATACAGAATCCGACGGAGGAAGGGAATAAATAAATAAATAAATAAATAAATAAATAAATAAATAAATAAAAACATAAATAAATAAACACAAACAAGCCTGTTCATTTTTTAGCTCCACTGGCCAAAGACCCGCGGGTCTTATGTTTATGTTATGGCCCTGTGTCCGTTGTGCGTCCGTGCGGTCGTGCATCCGTGCGTTAACTTTTTTCTTTAAACATTTCCTCCTTAACTACTTGGTCGATTGTAACCAAACTCCACAGGAATGTTTCTCACATAGTCCTCTTCTAAATTCCTTCAAAGAATTTTGTTACATGCAGAACAAAATGGCATCGAAACCCAAAAAAATATTTAAAAATCTTCTCCTCCAAAACCGCTCAATGGATTTTATTCTTAATTTGCATGAATGTTCCTTGGGTGGACCTCTGTCAGATTCCTTGAAGAAATTCGGATCAGACAAAAACATGGCCGCCATTGCCATGCCCCACATGACTGCCATTGCCATGCCCCTTGGCTCATTAGCTTTCAAAGGGGAAAAGTTTTAAAAACCTTCTCCTCCAAAACCGCTCAATTTAATGGATTTCATTCTTACTTTGCATGAATGTTCCTTTGGTGGACCTCTGTCAGATTCCTTGAAGCAATTTTGATCAGACAAAAAACATGGCCGCCATGGACACGCCCATTGGCTTATTAGCTTCCATAGACTTATAAAGGGATCTTTTTTTTTTTAATCTTCTCCTCCAAAACCGCTAAATGGATTTCGTTCTTATTTTTCATGAATGTTCCTTGTGTCTACCATTGTCCGATTCATTGAAGAAATTTTGATCAGACAAAAAACATGGCCGCCACCTTTGGCTCATTAGCTTCCATAGACCAATAAAGGGAAAAACTTCTTCTCTGAAACCATAAAGCCTAAAGCTAAGACATTTAGCTTTTAGCAAAGTTATGTGGTCACCTACTAAGTCCTGCGAACTATGCCTCTGGAGTCCAAATTGGCAACGCCCCGGTGCTTAGTAGCTCCCATAGACTAATAATGAAAAAAATCTTGAAACTTTTCTCCTCTGAAACCATAAGGCCAAGAGCTTAGTATGTAGCAACTTGAAGTATTCAACTGCATAAATCCTGCCAATCATGCCCCTGGGGTCCAAATTGGCCACACCCTGAGGCCCATAAGCTCCCATAGACTTATACTGGGAAAAACTGACAAAAATCTTCTTCTCTGAAACCATCAGTGCCCAGAGCTTAGATATTTAGTATGCAGCAACGTCAAGTGGTCACTCAAATAAATCCTGCCAACAATGCCCCTGGGGTAAGGCTTATTAGTTCCCATAGACTTATAATAGGAAAAACTTAAAAAAAGTCTTCTTCTCTGAAACCACAAGGTCCAGAAGTTTTGGGTATTTAAAACGGAGCAATGCCAAATGGTCACTCACATAAATCCTGCCAACCATGGCTCTGGGGTCCAAAAATATAGAATGGACATTCCTGGGGTGGATCACTTGTTTATTTTTACCCCTTGCATGCGGGAAAACCCTGAATGGGTACCTTGGCAAACAGTGCTGGCCCAGATCAGACCCCACAGAACACAGTGTCTGATCAGGGGCTGCAAACAGAATTTTCCATCACAAATTGAAAAAATAGGCCTGACACCCCTTATATGACAAATGGGCTGGTCCAACATATAACAATAGAAGACTCCACTAGTATACAATTGAATATGACAATTGTCTGAAGTTAGCCGGTGGAGCAACAGGCCCTCTTTAGCCTCTTGTTTTTTTTCTGTCTTATCCTTCGGAGTCTCTTATTTAAAAAAAGAATCAACTCCTTAGTTGCCTTAAGGGTCTTCTTTTAATGGAAAGAATTTGCTCCTTAATTGCCTTAGGAGTCTGTTCTTTAAAGAAAGAATTTGCTCCTTAATTCTCTTAGGGGCCTGTTCTTAAACGAAAGAATTTGCTTCTTAATTGCCTTAGGGGTCTTTCCTAAAGGAAAGAATTCGCTCCTTAATTGCCATAGTGGTCTGTTCTTAAAGGAAAAAATTTGCTCCTTAATTGCCTTAGGGGCCTGTTCCTAAAGGAAAGAATTTGCTCCTTAATTGTCTTAGGGGTCTGTTCTTAAAGGAAGAAATTTGCTCCTTAGTTGCCTCAGGGGTGTGTTCCTAAAGGAGAGAATTTGCTCCTTAATTGCCTTAGTGGTCTGTACTTAAAGGAAAGATTTTGGTCCTTAATTGCCTTAGTGGTCTGTACTTAAAGGAAAGATTTTGGTCCTTAATTGCCTTAGGGGCCTGTTCCTAAAGGAAAGATTCTGCTCCTTAATTGTCTTAGGAGTCTGTTCTTAAAGGAAGAAATTTGCTCCTTAGTTGCCTCAGGGGTGTGTTCTTAAAGGAGACAATTTGCTCCTTAATTGCCTTAGGGACCTGTTCCTAAAGGAAAGAATTTGCTCCTTAATTGTCTTAGGAGTCTGTTCTTAAAGGAAGAAATTTGCTCCTTAGTTGCCTCAGGGGTGTATTCTTAAAGGAGAGAATTTACTCCTTATTTGCCTTAGGGGTCTGTTCTTAAAGGCAATAATTTGCTCCTTAATTGCCTAAGTGGTCTGTACTTAAAGGAAAGAATTTGCTCCTTAATTGCCTAAGTGGTCTGTACTTAAAGGAAAGATTTTGGTCCTTAATTGCCTTAGTGGTCTGTACTTAAAGGAAAGATTTTGGTCCTTAATTGCCTTAGGGGCCTGTTCCTAAAGGAAAGATTCTGCTCCTTAATTGTCTTAGGAGTCTGTTCTTAAAGGAAGAAATTTGCTCCTTAGTTGCCTCAGGGGTGTGTTCTTAAAGGAGACAATTTGCTCCTTAATTGCCTTAGGGACCTGTTCCTAAAGGAAAGAATTTGCTCCTTAATTGTCTTAGGAGTCTGTTCTTAAAGGAAGAAATTTGCTCCTTAGTTGCCTCAGGGGTGTGTTCTTAAAGGAAGAAATTTGCTCCTTAGTTGCCTCAGGGGTGTATTCCTAAAGGAGAGAATTTACTCCTTATTTGCCTTAGGGGTCTGTTCTTAAAGGCAATAATTTGCTCCTTAATTGCCTAAGTGGTCTGTACTTAAAGGAAAGAATTTGCTCCTTAATTGCCTTAGTGGTCTGTACTTAAAGGAAAGAATTTGCTCCTTAATTGCCTTAGTGGTCTGTACTTAAAGGAAAGAAATTGCTCCTTAATTGCCTTAGGGGCCTGTTCCGAAAGCAAAGATTCTGCTCCTTAATTGTCTTAGGAGTCTGTTCTTAAAGGAAGAAATTTGCTCCTTAGTTGCCTCAGGGGTGTGTTCTTAAAGGAGAGCATTTGCTCCTTAATTGCCTTAGGGGTCTGTTCTTAAAGGCAATAATTTGCTCCTTAATTGTCTGAGGGGTTGTTCTTAAAGTTAAGAATTTGTACAAGGTGTACACCTTTCCCTTAAACGTTGAAAATGTTAAGAATTTGCTCCTTAATTGCCTGAGGGGTCTGTTCTTAAAGTAAAGAATTTGTACAATGTGTATACCTTTCCCTTAAATGTTAGAAAATGTTAAGGAGTCGCATAGCCTAATGTCTGTTGGCCAATGGGTTATTAGATCCTTATCGTGTCTTGAGCACAACATATGAAAGGCGGCACCCAGTCCTCTCCGTCCTGTACCGTATGGGGCGCCGTTTTACAATTTATTCCCTATTTATAGGTAGCCATAATTATTTATGGATATCCAAAATTCGAATTATGAATATCCATAATTATTTATGGATATCAATAATTATTTATCGAGATCCATAATTCGAATTAATGATATCCATAATTCTAATTAAATATATCCATAATTCGATTTATGGATATCATTAATTCAGATCGATTTATGGATATCCATAATTCGAATATTTGGATATCATTAATTCAAATTATGGACATCCATAATTCGACCACTTTATGGATATCACTAATTCGATTAATGGATATCCATAATTCATGTTTGCAAATAAATACAATAAATAATGACTGAAACCAAAGGCTTTTGCGATTAATTATGGATATCCATAATTCGAAATATGGATAACATTAATTCAGCCCGATTTATAGATATCTATAATTGGATTTATGGATATCCATAATTCGAATTATGGATATCTATAAATCAGCTGAATAATGGCTATCCATATTTTGATTTATTGATATCCATAATTAGAATTAGTGATATCCATTATTCGAATTATGGATATGCATAGATCGATTTTTTGATATCTATAATTCGAATTATGGCTATCCATTATTCGGCTGATTTATGGTTATCCATAATTGGAATTATGGATATCCATAAATCGAATAATAGATATGTATAAATATGGATTAAATAGTAAAACGGCACTCCATATCACCGCATATATAATCAAGTACTCAAGTCACTGCAAGATGAACAGCGAGTTTTATTTTCAGTCACTTACCAGAGCAAAGCTAACTCGAACTCCAACGGTCAAGATCACTCATCGATCTTTGTCCAGGATCACTCAGATATTATATTTATTAGTTAGCAATATTATTTTTGTTGAAAAAAAAATGGGCAAATTTTAGCCATATTTAATATGAAGCCTTTTTGGGGGGAGAACGAAAGATTGTTCTGATGGTTAAGGTCGCAATGGTTGCTAGGGTAAAAACTTTTAAAATCTTCTCAGAAAACAAATGACTCCAAAAACAATTAGCACTAAGATGAGCGGTTTAGGACCATTGGTCTTCTGATTTCATGAGCTAACTCAACACGTTCACAAAAGAGTTAAAGGTGCATTATTGAGCTACCGGGTCTCAATTTTTTAGCTCACCAAAGCCGAAGGCTCCGGGGGAGCTTATAGGATAGGCAGTTGTCCGTCGTCGTCGTCGTCGTCTGCGTCTGCGTCTGCGTCTTCGTCAACACTTTCAAACGACATCTCCTCTGAAGCCGATGGGCCAATTGGGCCCAAATTTTATCTGTAGCATCCTTGAGCTGGGGAATTGAAAGTTTGTGTTTTTTTATTAAAATCGGCACATTAGTTTGGTTGCTATGGCAACTTGTAGTTTCCATAGACTTATAATGGGGAAAACTGAAAAATGGCATTTACTTCCAAGCCTCTGCGAATATTTTGACAAAACTTTCATAGAAATGTTCCATAGGCAATCTGCTATCTGCCTTATGATTTTAGGCCTTCTGCTCATTTTATTGGTTGCCATGGAAACCAAAATGCCAAAAAATAGACAAAAAATACTTAAAAAATCATCTCCTCAGAAACCATATGCTCTAGGAGGCTGAGACTATATGAAAATATTCACCATATATGCCTTTTACAGGTTTTGTGTTTTTTGATGAAATTTAGCCTTTTAGTTTTGTTGCTATGGCATTTCCATTTACTTATAATGGGGAAAACTGAAAAATGGCATTTACTGCAAAGTCATTGCAGATATTTTGACAAAACTACATAAACATGTTCCTTGAGTAAACTTCTCTCAGCCATATGCTTTATGTCAACCTGGGGGTCCCCTAGGTTCTGCCGGGGCCATGCCCCACCCCCTCCACTTCATAAAATGCCTTATATCTCAGAAACCTTACAGATCCCAACCCCTAAACCATATATATTCTTGTTCCTTATGATAAGATGCATTAAGTGACACCAACCCGGGGGTCCCCCGGGATGTGCCGGGGACATGCCCTGCCCCCTCTATTTCATAAAATGCCATTTATCTCAGAAACCATTCAGATCCCCACCCCTAAACTATATATATTCTTGTTCCTTATGCTAAGATGCATTAAGTGACACCAACCTGGGGGTCCCCCGGGGTGTGCCTGGGACATGCCCCACCCCCTCCACTTCATAAAATGCCATTTATCTCAGAAACCATTGAGATCCCCACCCCTAAACCATATATATTATTGTTCCTTATGATAAGATGGACTCAGTGACACCAACCTGGGGGTCCCCTGGGATGTGCCTGGGCCATGCCCTATCCCCTCCACTTCATAAAAGGCCCAATATTCCAGTAACCTTACAGATCCCCACCCCTAAACCATATATATTCTCGTTCCTTATGATAAGTCGCATTCAGTGACACCAACCTAGGGGTCACCAAGGGTGCGCCCGGGCCATACTCAACCCCTCGACTTCACATAAGACCATATATCTGAGAAACTGTTCAGAGCCCATCCCTTAACCATATATATTCTTGTTTCTTATGATAAGATGCATTAAGTGGCACAAATCTGGGGGTCTATGCCCCACCGCATCCACTTCGTATAAGGCCCAATATCTCAGAAACCGTTCAGATCCCCACCTCTAAAACATATAAATTCTTGTTCCTTATGATAAGAGCATTCAGTGATACCAACCTGAGAGCCTCCCAGGCCGCACGGGGCTGTGCCCCACAACTCCACTTCATAAAAGGTGATATGTCTCGGAAACTCAGATCCCCACCCCAAAACCATATATTTTCTTGTTTCTTATGATAAGACGAATTCATTGAAACCAACCTGGGGGTCCCCTGGGATGTGCCTGGGCTATGCTCAACCCCCTCCACTTCGTAAAAGGCTCAATATCTCAGAAACCATTCAGAACCCCCACCCCTCAACCATATATATTCTTGTTCCTTATGATGTGACACGTTCAGTGATACCAACCTAGGGGTCTCTGGGGGTGTGCTGGGGCTATGCCCCATCCTTCCACTTCATAAAATGCCATATATCTCAGAAACTGTTCAGATCCCCACCCATAAAATATTTATATTTGTGTTTCCTATAATAAGACTCATTCACTCACATCAGCGTGGGGTTTCTATGTGCTAGGGCAACATGCTGATGCCATGGCCCACCCCTCCACTTCATAAAAGGCCATATATCTCAGACACCATTAAGATCCCCACCTCATATTCATACATATTCTTGTTTCTTATGATTAGAGACATTCAGTCACACCAACTTGGTGGTCCACAGGGGCCATTCCTCTCCTCATCATTTCATAAGAGGGTCTCGTATCTTGGAAACTGTTCATATCCCCACCCCTAAACAATATATTTTCTTGGTCCTTACTATATAACACATTCAGCGACAACAATCTTGGCTTTCCTGGGGTCTGCCAGGGCCATGCTCCAACCCCTCCGCAGCTTAAAAGGCCTCATATCTCAGGAACAGTACACATCCCAACCCCTAAACCATATATATTCTTGTGTCTTATGATAAGATGGATTCAGTGATACCAGCCTGGGCTCTGTTGGGTCCATGTCTCATCCCTCCTCCTCATAAAAGGCCTAATATTTCAGATACAGAGTCCACATGGGTGCTCATTTGGAAATGGGGGTTTGTTTGGGAGACTTTATAATCAATAAATTAAAACCTGAAACTATACATGGCTGCCAGTGGGCAGTGCCTGTCTGAGCTCTGGTGAGCATTGTGGCCCATGGGCCTCTTGTTTCAGGTTTTTATCTTCAATTCATACTCCTTTGTCATGTGTACACTTTTGGAGCCAAATACAGCTTCAGAACTTTGTGAAAATGGTCGTATTCATTCGTGTTTACCCTTCGCTCTGAACATGTGATCGGAATTTCTGCTCTAAAAATAAATCTGTCACTTTACACATACATGGCGACAGTATCATCTCTGAGTGTCGTTACTTATGGCATGGTATTCAGCGTTATATTTGTTTCCGATTCAGGCATAGCAAACAAGGCCAAAAATCAACGTCGCATAACGTCATATATGGGGATTCTATTTTTGTCACGAACTAAAAATGTATCTAACTGGTGTTCGAAACCTAGTTAGGGAATCCCTCTCAAACTCGTTTAACTGTCATCATAATTGTTCCCATTTGTGCATAAAATGCATTCATTTGTATTGTTTTAAAGAAAAATACCGGCTATATGTATTTTATTTTTGGAAGCATTTTTACCGATAGCTCAATCATTGAATGCACCTTTAAATGATAGAGATACTTAACCCATTCAGTACCAGACACCCCTAAAGGGGTACCTTGGCAAACAGTGCAGGCCCAGATCAGACGCCGCAGAACGCGGCGTCTGATCGGGGCCTACACTGTTTGCTAAAAGTTCAGTCATTTTCCAAATAAATTTTGAAGAATACACAACCTGACACCCCTAAATTTTGAAATGGACTTATGCTTTATATAAGGAGGAAGATTCCATTTGGTACAAAAAGTGTTAATAACGCAAGGCTGACGAGAAGAATCATTACTTTAACAATTGCTTGCCCCTTGCAAAACCCACTGTTTTACAAGGGTAAACATTATTTCCGTTATTTCTGCTCCAAGGCATAGATGATGAGTATCGACTACAATACAGAATGTTGCATACCCATGCAGCTTCATTATCTCTTTAAGCTGATTGCATACACCTTTCAAATTCACAGACAATAATGTTTTTTTTAAAAGATTAACAATTCCACTTTTTACCATACAAAAGCACAAATGGCCCCTGATTTTGTTATAAAAGTTGTCAATGTCAACCCAGACTCGTCATTTAAACAAATTGTGAGTGACCTGAGTTCTAAGTCAACCCTTTTTGTTCCAAATGGAATCTTCCTCCTTATATATAGCATAAGTCCATTTCAAAATATAGGGGTGTCAGGTTGTGTATTCTTCAAAATTTATTAGGAAAATGGCTAAACTTTTAGCAAACAGTGTAGGTCCTGATCAGATGCCGCGTTCTGCGGCGTCTGATCTGGGCCTGCAATGTTTGTCAGGGCACCCGTTTTGGGGTTTCTGGTACTAAATGGGTTAAGAGAAGAAGATTTATGAAGATTTGTTATATATGGTCAATGTGGCCATCTTTGTCACATGACCTGAGCCAATTGAACAACTTTTCTTGTCCTCCATCCCATAAAAGATTCATATGAAATTTGACTTAAATTTTTCCCAGTGGCTTTCGGGAAATTAAAAGTTTTAGTTTTGATACCAAGGTCAAAAGGTTCCCAAAGTGAAGGAATAACCTTGACCTTTGACCCGTGTACCTTCATTTACTCATTTCGTTGATTGCATACGCAGGATACAATATATAGTTTCCGAAAAATTGACAATTCAACATTTTCACATACAGGGTCAAGACAGAGTCACATTTGAACAGACTATGGTGGCATTGGGTCCACAATGCTACATATCAAGTTTCAAGGCAATCGGCTCATTGGAAGAAGTTTTGAAGTGTTTTCCCATATTTGGTCATGTGACCAAAGATATATTGATTAGTTATCATTTTCTTGTTCTGAAAAGCTTTCATATCAAATTTGGTTAAAAACGGCTCAGTGGCTTCTGAGAAAAAAAGTTTAAATTTTCATATCTGAATGATCTTCGGCCAAGGTCAAGGAATGGTCGTGACCATGAATATTCAATGTAATTTCATTTACTCATTTATCTTACTGCATCTACCGATTTTTCAATCCACAGGCTGCAATAGTTTCCGAAAACAAAAAGTAAAATAGTTTTGAAATTTTCCTATACAAAAGCCTAACTGACCAAATTTGACCTTGGCCTAAAATAGGTCAAGGTCATAAAGGGTCATCATTTGAACAAACTATGATTGGCTTTAGTTCTCAATGCTACATTACAACTTTCATGACAATCGGGCCCACTAGTGCTTTAGAAGAAGATTTTTGAAGGGTTTTTACATTAGATGGGCATGGTGGCCATCTTGGTCATGTGATCTGAGCCCCGAGACCAAACTTCCAATAACCCATTACATGGATTTTTCACACGAAATTTGACTTCAGTCAGCCCAGTGGCTCCAGAGCGGAAGATGTTTGAAAATGCTGACGGATGACAGACGACATGCACACAGACAGACAGACAGACTGCGCCTCGGTTGATATTCACATTCCTCAGGGAGACATATTTCACTGTCGCCCTCTCAGGAATGTAATATCGTATGTAATATGACATCGCGCCCGAGAATGTAATAACGCAGTATATTTAAATTCGATAATCCACTAGTGGATTAAATATGGAAATTAGTTAGATGCGCCCCGTTACATTACATGTACGACGTCCTTAACGACGTCGAACCTTGCATTCGTGCTCATGTATTTTTAGATTTCAGAAACTCGTCGAGAAAATGGCATTAAATGCTCGGCAAAGCCTCGCATTTTATACATTTTCCTCAGCTCGTTTAATAAGTTCAATAAGACATGGACACTCATGTAAGATTCTCTATATCATTAACCTTTCACCCTAAATGTCCTGGAAATTATACATTTCCGTGTTTAGACGATAGTCATATACAGGATATTAGGCAGTGTATTTCTTGATCAGATGCCCCGTTTCGAGCCGTCTTTTCTATGTCTATATTGTTTGCTTAGGTATGTTGGAAAACGTAACATCTTGTTAACAAGTCCAGTACATTAAGTTGTGGGTACTCATTAGAACTGCATAAACGAGGCGGTTCTTATGAGCACCCACAACCTTTGTTTGGGGTATAAATAAGAAAAAACAATCACAGATTTTCATCAGAAAAGTTACTAGTTTGGAGATGCTAAAGAATGCATGAGTTATTGTAATGAATCGTATCATATCAAAGATTGTAATATACTGAACAGCAGAATATAGAAGTTTATGGGTAAAAGATGCACTTTCAATGGCGGTAATGTGTTAACCCTTATCTTGCTGAATATTCATTTAAGCCACACCCATTTCTGTCTATCAACCGATCAAATAACTTGATGTAATTTATTGCTACAAATTCATAAACTGAATGCCAAACAGTGTAGATCCTGATCAGATGGCTTCTGAAGAAGCCATCTGATCTGGATCTACACTGTTTCCAAAGATAGGGGTTGTCGTGAACAGGAAGATAAGGGTTAAAGATTGTTTTGTCTGTTTCACCAATAGGGGACTTCTCTTTTAGAAACGATTGTACTCAAAGTGGAGGCAAGTATTTCTTCTAAGACTAGGTCCTCGTATCGACCCACAAGAAAGCATATAAGGCGCAACAAAAGTAAAATTAAGACAAATTCTTCTTTAAAAAAGCACATCTAATAGGTTACATATTTTGAACAAGGAAATTCCGCTACTAAGACTACCAAAATCTTCATTTAAAAATGTTTAAAATTAAGACGGTTTTAGTTTTCTATTTTCCTTATGTGTTTTCTACATCCAGTGTCGACATTCGGAGCTGTTAAAGTGGTCTAAAGGATAAACTACACCTTGGGACAGTGGTCATCTTTAAATGATTCTTTCTCAACCTTAACTAGGCACAATCCTATTATAATAGATTAAATTAAAGGTAAGAAACTGAAGTTTAATATGAGCTATTTCATATATTGTAAAATAAAGTTGTAGTGATGTTATTAACAAAATGAGTTTTTACATTTCATTTTTTTTACCATTTGCTTAAAAAAAGAGTCATATGCCTTGGATAGGTGTCATAAGTTCATGCTCCACAATAATGTATCGCAGATGTTTTCTAACCTTGTTCAAAAGAAAGATTTTGCAATTTTATTTTCTGGAACGAAATTGATTGGTCATTCTGAACAAAAGTTTAATTTTATCCAAAATGGAATGAGATATCAAAATGCCGTGATATATTCAAGATGTGACTTCAAAGATCATTTGCGCCAAATACGTACTATGCAATTTGGGCGCTAATGTAAGAAACTGACTCACTTTGAAAACAGGCACCCACACAGATTTTTCATTTTTCAGGAAAGCTGAAAAACGTCTACTATTTTAAAAAGGATCGAATGGGCTGATACAGCAGCCCATTGTCCAATTTACCAATCGACGTCCACTACAATTTATCGGTATTATTCTTGGCGTGTTTTAATTCATTAAATATGCATTTTGCATTTTGCTTAAAATTTTAATTTTCTACTCATACCCATTCATCAACTGCCAACAGGTAAATGATTGACTATGATGCTAAATGGGTGCATAATGGCTTCACACCTTGTTAAAGACTTGTAAATTTATTGAAGATAAACAAAGAGAGTTTATGGCAATTATAACCAAGGCTGTGTCTAGCCTTTGATGTGCAATATCTAATTTGTTCCAACAAACAAGTCTCTGAGAGTTACTCTTTAAAATTGCAAGCTTATTGAAAAAGACAGAAAGTGAGGCTTTTGACAAAAGATGTGCATCAGAAAAAAGGATTTAGAAAATGTAAATTGTGAAAAATGCAGAAAATTTCGATATCATGGTGTAGTCTAACCGTAAAACTTTTTATAGAACATTACAGACCATTTTTGAATACTGCAAAGGGTAGTGTTGACACTGTAAAATCCTGAAAATTCTGACACAAATTTGCTAAAAGTTTAGGAGAATTACTTTTAGCAATACTTGTTTCATGATCCAGCAGGAGTCCAAAAGGTGCAGACGGGATGGCAAACAGTGTAGACCCTGGTCAGACTGCTACTTCAGAAACAGTCTGATTCATGGTCTGCACTGTTTGCTTAGGCCTATATGTCCCTGTACATAAGATCAGTAGTAGTTTTGCTGTATCTAGTCATATAAATATGGCCATGCAAAATTTATGGTAAATCTGTTGGAATAGGTGCACACTGACACTTAGGACAACCATTGGTATCCATTTCAAACCCTGCATAACAATCTAAAGAGCAATTAAATATTCCAGGACAAAGAAATGCCGGCTGTGTTGTCGTCGTTGGTGGAAGTGACGTTGCTGCAGACGGCACAGGCGTGGTAGCAATATTAGGTAATTTTGTGTTGAATGTTATTTTTGTCGTCTTTGCTGGAAGTTTTGTTGAAACAACAGTTGGCTTTGGTGTCGTCACCATCGACTTAGTTGTTTTTATTACTGCTCCTGACGAGCTAGATGTCGCTGAATTCTTCGTCGAAACTTGATAAGAAGTCACGTGATTTGTTTGCTGGACTCGTAATGGTGTCGTGTTTGGTGAGCTGGTGACGGAGGGGGAAGTCTGGGGATTATTTTGTCCTGAAATTATATAAAATAGAAACTGGTCTTAATGGATTATACTTAGACAGATATGGATAGCCTGCATAACTTAAGCGAAGCTGTAGTTTGTTCGTTTCTTAAATAATTAATTACAAATTGAAATGGTTGTTGATCTGGTTGTTTTGGAGTGTATGTCAATTCATTAATTGACTCATTAATATCAATACTTTGGCTTTAAGTATTCACTGAAATGGAAAACAAATGCCTGCATGTGTTGATCTGAGTGTTTTGTCTAGGGCTGGCTAATCGGAGCTGAAAGGATAATCGATTATCAGTCTGCCATTGTGATCGATAATCGATTAGTAATCACTGAAGATTTGATAATAATTTTACCTGTCTGGCTTTGTCAGAGCCTGACTCGCAGCATATGTTGCACTTTGCCATAAGTATATTTGAACAGGCAGGCCGGAGCAAACAGTGTAGACCCAGATGAGACGCCGCAAAATGCGGCTTCTCGTCAGGGTCTGCACTGTTTGCCACTGATCCAGCTATTTTAGGCACAACTTTAGGTAGTAAATTGCACTTATCAAATAATCGATTACAAGCAAATCAGTACTGATAATCATTCTTGTGGAATTTATCGATCGATTAATCGATTATCAGATTTATCGTGCCAGTCGTAGTTTTGACATATGTCGCTAGTGAACTTTACATGTCTATATCGTAATAATTATGCACGCCCATTACGATAACACGTTTGGGCTGAAATAGCGTCTAACTAGCATTTTACAGAAGAAAGTGTTTGATACGTGCAGGGGTGTTCTTTACACGGACTTGTTAACGTGCTTTAAAATAAAATGAAACTGGATTACACACGAAACTTACCGCATTGGCAGAGCAAACATCCTGAAGCAGCATCAACAGTCGGTGCGCATGCACAGTTAAGCCAGTTCGTATTACAGCCGGTACTTCCCGGCATGCTACCACCTACAGATACAGAACAGAAAGATTACTCAGTCGTATAACACAACAGAAATAAAGGATCTTACGGGATTGGTCATTTCATGTAGAGTTTATGAAGCGAGTCTTTTGCGAGTTTCATAAATTTCATATGAAATGACCATGAGTGTAAGATCATGTTTGTCATATAATGATTTTTAATCAGATTCCTTTGTTGAAGAAGTTTAAAAGAATTTAAATAGATAACACAGGGTTGCCACGGCTGGCGCCATCACGTTATACGTCAGTAACCATGTAGTATTACATGTGCGGCCATATTCTGTGACACGATGCTATCCATTAAATAACAGCGACTTTAAGAATAACAGGCCTCCGTGGCCTAATATATAAGAGTGCTGACTCTTAGGTCTCTCATCGCTATGGTTTGAGCCTGGCTCGGTTCACAGGTAAGACGGCAGGTTTTTCTCCGGTACTCCAATTTTCGCCCACTTCTGATTACCGACCGGTTCGATATAATTGAAATTATCTTGAAAGAGCTGCAAAACCAAAAATAGCATGCAATAATAACAGCAAAGGCTGAAAATGAACAAGCTTTAGCATTCTGATAAGAAGCAATTATCTTCGGCCTCGAGAACCGAAAAATTGTTTTAACAGTGAGGCGGATTTAACGATCACCCACAATCTACGCGTGTAACAGCAGTAACGACCACCCACAGTTTACGCTTACAGCAGCGGTGATGCGGTTCTTACGACCACTCATAATCTACGCTTATAGCTCTATCGACCACCTACAATCTACGCATACAGTAGCGGCTAGGTGATTCTGACGACTACACACAATCTACGTTTATAGCAGCGGTGAGGTGGTTCTGACGACTACCCACAATCTACGCTTATAGAAGCAGTTAAGTGGTTCTAACGACTACCCACAATCTATTCTTACAGCAGCAGTGAGGCGGTTCTAACAACCACCCGCAATCTACGCTTATAGCAGCAGTGAGGCGGCTTTAACAATCGCCCATAATCTATGCTTTTAGCAGCAGTGAGGCCGCTCTAACGACCATCCACAATCTACGCTTACCGCAGCAGTGCGCACACACAGACTATGCTTATAGCAGCAGTGTGACGGTTCTAACAACCACCCACAATCTACTCTTATAGCAGCAGTGAGGCGGTTCTAACAACCACCCACACTCTATGCTTATAGCAGCAGCGAGGCGTTTCTAACAATCACCCACAATCTACTCTTATAGCAGAAGTGAGGCGGTTCTAACAACTACCCCCGGCCCCGCCCATAGGGGCTTGAAGAAATATATGGGCTGCATGATGCTTCCACGCAGAGCTGAATCCGGCCCGCACACTAGTACTGGTAAACCGCTTAGAGGATCTAAGCCTGTCCAGGAACCGCGGTGTGAGGCGGACCGTCCATGCTAATAAACCCTATTGGTTTCATTGGGCGACAGGGCTTGAAATGTCATTTCATCTCAATGTTGGGTAAAAGTCCCACAAAATTGGAAGCAACTTCTCCAAAATGACCTTTGACGGGGACGTTAAACCTCAAATCAAACAAACAAACAAACAAACAAACTAACAACTACCCACAATCTACGCTTGTAGCAGCAGTGAGGCGGTTCTAACAACCACCCACAATATACTCTTATAGCAGCAGTGAGGCGGTTCTAACAACCACCCGCAATCTACTCGTATAGCAGCAGTGAGTCGGTTCTAACAACCACCAACAATCTACTCTTATAGCAGCAGCGAGACGGTTCCAACAACCACCCACAATCTACGCTTGTAGCAGCAGCGAGGCGGTTCTAACAACTACCCACAATCTACTCTTATAGCAGCAGTGAGGCGGTTCTTACAACTACCAACAATCTACTCTTATAGCAGCAGTGAGGCGGTTCTAACAACCACCCACAATTTACTCTTATAGCAGCAGTGAGGCGGTTCTAACAACCACCCACAATCTACTCTTGTAGCAGCAGTGAGGCGGTTCTAACAACCACCCACAATCTACTCTTATAGCAGCAGTGAGGCGGCTTTAATAACCGCCCATAAACTACGCTTTTAGCAGCAGCCAGGCCGCTCGATAGCGCTGTGGTTAACACGTTCGACTCTTGATCGAGAGGTTGTGCGTTCGAGTCCGGCACCCGGTATCGAGGTGTGTCCTTGGGCAAGACACGTAAAGACACTGCCTCACTCCGCCCAGGTGTAAATGGGTAGCAGTTGTGTAATAGTCACTGCCTCTCCCTCGCGCGCGTGAAAACATCCGGAATGAGTGTTCGAGAGCGATTAAATATGCTTGAAGCTTCCATCGCAATCGAACTAAAATAAATTAGTATAAACTGGTGAGACCGCTCTAACGACCATCCACAATCTACGCTTACAGTAGCAGTGAGGCCGCTCTAACGGCCAGCTACAATCTATGCTTTTAGCAGTAGCGAGGCCGCTCTAACGACCACCCACAATCTACGCTTACAGCAACAGTGAGGCCGCTCTAACGACCACCCACAATCTACGCTTTTAGCAGTAGCGAGGCCGCTCTAACGACCACCAACAATCTACTCTTATAGCAACAGCGAGGCGGTTCTAACAACCACCCATAATCTACGCTTGTAGCAGCAGCGAGGCGGTTCTAACAACCACCCACAATCTACTCTTATAGCAGCAGTGAGGCGGTTCTAACAACCACCCACAATCTACTCTTGTAGCAGCAGTGAGGCGGTTCTCACAACCACCTACAATCTACTCTTATAGCAGCAGTGAGGCGGCTTTAACAACCGCCCATAAACTACGCTTTTAGCAGCAGTCAGGCCGCTCACTGCTGCTATAGGCACTGCCTTACTCCGCCCAGGTGTAAATGGGTAGCAGTTGTGTAATAGTAATAGTCATATAGGCGATTAAATATGCTTGCAGCTTCCATCGCAATCGAACTAAAATAAATTAGTATAAACTGGTGAGGCCGCTCTAACGACCACCCACAATCTACGCTTACAGCAGCAGTGAGGCCGTTCTAACGACCACCTACAACCTACGCTTTTAGCAGCAGTGAGGCCGCTCTAACGTCCACCCACAATCTACGCTTACAGCAGCAGTGAGGTCGCTCTAAGGACCACCCACAATCTACGCTTTTAGCAGTAGCGAGACCGCTCTAACGACCACCCACAATCTACGCTTACATCAGCTGTGAGGCCGCTCTTACGACCACCCCCAATCTGCGATTACATCAGCAGTGAGTTCGCTCTAACGACCACCCACAATCAACGTTTACAGCAGCAATGAGGCCGCTCTAACGACCACCAACAATCTACGCTTACATCAGCAGCGAGACCGCTCTAACGACCACCCATAATATACGCTTATAGCAGCAGTGAGGCGGCTTTAACAACCGCCCACAATCTACGCTTATAGCAGCACTGAGCACCCAAAGTCTGCGCTTGTAGCAGCAGTGAGGCGATTCTAACGACCACACACAATAGCAGCGAGGGCACGCATAATATAGGCTTGTAGCTGAAATAGGAAAAATATCAAACTTTTTTTTTCTTTAGAAAGTGAAAATTCCATCACGTGTAGCTACATTAAAGATCGAGTAATCACACACAGATGTGTTTGGACTGTTGAAGTGCCTTCAGATTCAGACTAGACTTCACGTGCATTCACGTGCGAAAAGTGATAATAAGTGTCATTTCAAAAGCCTAACTGGAACAACAATGTGATGTACCACGACCAAGAGCATTTATATCACACTCCTTTAAAAGAGTTATTACGTAAATTACAAAATTGCATACACATACCATTCAATGGGCTCGCCGGGTTATTCCCACCACCTATATTTGAAGACGGATTTGCTGGATTTATTAGGTTGTTTGATGGGTCCATTGGCATGGCAGGGTTAATGTGTGTACAGTCACAGGTAACACAGCCAGAGGAGTCGGTCTTTCTACACATAGGAGGGCAGAGCATGGATAACCCTGAGCATTTGTGTCCATCCGACATCTGGTCAAATAAGAAACCTAAATGGGAAACGATTTATTTATGCTCAATGACAAAACAAATTTTATTCAAAACGTTGACGCAGCGGTGAATCAACGTTCGAACAACGCTTGTTTTCCATCCGTAACATTTTTATTTGTTTACTTGTCCACCTTTTTGGGGCGATTGTTTGACAATCGTCCCAAAGTTACTTATGACAGAATCTGAATTAGTGGTGTTGTCCACGTGACCATCAGTGATTTGGGGTAACCAAGGCTATGGTTATAAATAGAAAATAGTCACGCCATTTATATCGATGTTACATATAGGTCAGCTGGACGCGTTTGGTAAAAAGGTGTATATACAGATACAATGCGGCGTCTGCTCAGGGTCTACACTGTTTGCTTCAAATACTAGTATGTAAGGTATGAGTCTCGGCTGTCAATTTAATAATATACATGTATTCTTAGTTACGTTTTTTATAATCTAAAGGGAATTAGCTCAAAATTAAAATTCAGCATTTGAAATAGATGACGGCATGTCTATGCATGTTTGAAATAGATGACAGTGTTCCTTCTTAGAATGTTCAATCTACGGTTTCAAATTATCCCTTTCGATTCCGATGTTTGCTGCTGCGTAATAATTAAGTAACAACAAATGTTATCCCTTTCAGCCCTAAAGCCCGGTTTAGATACTAATGCAAACAATGTAGATCCTGATGTGATGGCTCTGAGCCATCTTATCTAGATATTTTTTTATCATTCAGCAGGGTACCATTTTTAGTAGAATGGACATGCCCAACTTAGGTGACGGAATAGTGAACTCTAGAAACTCAAGGATGAGAGGGGCTTGATGGAAAATAATATAAGAATCTGATATGGGGTTCTGTTGTAGATGAGCGTTTCCAACCTGAGGGCTGACCGTGCTGAGCGGAACCGAGGCTATGCCGAGGTTCCGCTCAGTACGGTCATCCCGAGGGTTGGAAACGCCCATCTACAACAGAACCCCATATTGGATTCTTTTTCTTGCACAACACCTCCGGTTAGTTTTGACAGCTCGCACATGTATATTGTTTACAAAATAAAAGTAGTGCGGAAGCAGTTCCGGCAGTTGAATAGAATTGAAGCGTATTTATGTTAGTTGCCTGGGCCGGAACACCAGGGTCAGAACATTTTCTATCCCAGGGTAAAAACACGGATTTCCTTGTCTGGTGTGCAAGAAATAAATTGTCGTCTCTGGCTGGGAAAACGGTCTGGACTGTTTACCCCTAAGTTCTTGTACATAATGCAAACAGTGCAGACAATGATCAGACGCCGCGTTGTTCCAGACGCCACACATAATTCAAGTCCAGATTTTACAGATGACTTTCTTACATGTACGCAACACTCTGACCTCAGAGTGGAAATTTTGGGTCGATTGCCAAGCTACTAAACAGAAATGCTCTTCAGTGCTAATTTCCACGTGACAATCACTGACGTGTCGGAATATTTTTATAGAATCCAACCGCAGCGAGGTAGCAGTGTTGCGTAAGAGGATTATCTTGGAATCACAGGTTGGGCTTGGCAAACAGTTTAGACCTAGACCAGAGGCCACAGAACGCGGCATCTGGTCAAGATCTACAATATTTGCTTACTACCCAGAATTTCAGGATTAAATGAAACGTTTCAAATCACAGTCCAGGACTATTTCTTATATCTCCACTCAGTGCTTTGATTCACATTGCTGTGGGGGTGAATGGTTCTCTGAAACGTTATCATTTTAAACAGATTTTAAAGCAAAATAATCTCAATTATCAGAAAGCATAGTAACGAAAATATTCCAGAAATACACGGAACATTGATATAGATCTCTTGTAAGTCTTTGTCATATGTTCCAGGCTGATTTAAAATAATTGTGTGCACATTTGGTAAGGCCAATAGCAGAATAGCTTTGTTTTCCTGGTGAAGGATTGTCGAAGGACGTGTCACCAGTAAACAAGCTTGAGTCTGATTCAGTTCCGGAAATGGAGAACTTCAGCGGAAGTGAGGGCACGCCAGTATTCTCAAAACTGATTAAGTGCGCACCAGGGGACATAGGCAGTCATGCAAAATACAATAATATCTCTTCTTAAGAAATTCAATAAAACCGACGCTCAAATTGTCTGACTGACCTTTTTATTGTTTTATTTGGTTAACTACATTGCATCACTATGCTAGTAACTGTGAAGCATTCTAAAATGCAAACGCGCGCGACACAGGCTGAGAGATGTGTCTCGTTTTCAATAATGGCGACCAGCCACAACAACGTCGATTCGACATCGATACCACATTGAGCAGGCTAGGTATATACAAATGAATGTGTGCGCTTAGCATCTACAATAAAATTCCTATATTAAGACTACCTTTGAGACTGTTCAAAAGTGGTCTCTAAGACAACTTTTGAACAGTCCCAAATGTGGCCCCTAACCAGAGGACATTTTGTGCAGAAAACATGAAGACAGAGTAACTGAAACCTTCTTCATATTTTTTTTACAAAGCAGAATTAGTCTTAATTTTAGGTGATCTTAATAGTGGAATTTCACTGTATTTTGATTATCAAGGCGTTGTTCACTCATATAACATGTGGTTGAAATTGGGCAACACCCAATTTTTAATATCAACGTTTGTTTATTTCTCTCCATGTCAAATTTAAGTCAAAAATATAATTATTTACAACCCATCTGTCTAACATACCCTGAATAGTTCCTACAATAGCGAATACTAAAGCTGACCGAATAAAGTACGCCATTTTAACAGAAGATCGAAAAAAGGGAATTTTTACAAGAAATTGGCACCATTTAAGGTGATTCACAATAATCTGCACCTGTCCGCCTCCATATCAGGAACGAGTCGGGTCCCAACAAAACCTGGTAAGATGGCTTGTGTGAGCCAGTCTGGTCTGCCTTCGCTGCTCTCATCTAAAAGGAAACTACAAGTCACCTGGCGTATAAACTACGGAGACTGACCAGTCTGTGCTAAAGTTCAATCTGAGTACGAGTCATCCTTGTTCGCACATGGCAGTTTTGACAATTTCATCGTGTCTTCATGGTACAACGATTATGATAGTATGTCACAACGTTTGAAGATGGACGACACCAATGAACATGGCTAATTTGCTAGGTTGTGTGCAGTATAATTAAGGCATCAGCAAATTGGACAAAACTGGACTGGCAAAATCAGTTTGAAGACAACCATGTTAAAGACGAATGCTGTGTGTGTTGTGGGTGGGTGGGTTGGGAAGGGAGAGGAGTTTTTCATATTAAACTGTCAGACATCGTGAAGACTGCGTGGTGGAGCTTTGTACATTCATTTGAAAAACGCACCATGAGAAAAAACAAAACATGGCCCTAACACAGGTACTTGTTTAAGATGAAAATTTTTGAAAACTTGCTGAACCAGTACCAACAATCTATGCTTTTATGACGAAAAATATATGTAAATTTGAAATGTGAATTTAACTTTTCTGTGCGTACAATAGGAGGGATTTGTAAAGTAGAGGGGATATAAATGAACAGGACTCGTTTACCTTTCACCTTCCGTCCAAGGCACCCAGCGGAAAGACTATGGGCACATATAAAAGTACGATAAAAAAAGCAAAAAGAACTTTATTTCAGGTTATAATGTTATTGATCAAGTTATGTCGTATTGACCCAGTTGTGAACGGGCCTCCGTGGCTTAGTGGATAAGAGCGCTGACTCTTGATCATTAGGTCTCTCACCGCCGTAGGTTCGAGCCTCGCTCGGGCCACGTGTGAGACGCCAAGTTCTGCAACGGAAGGTCAGGTGGTTTTTCTCCGGGTACTCCGGTTTTCGCCCACCTCTGATTAACGGTCGGCTCGATATGAGTGAAATAATCTTGAAAGGGCCGTAAAACCCAAACCAAAAAAAAAAAAAAAAAAATTGACCCAGTTGCAGGTCCGAGGTATGTTGTATTGTCCGAGGCCGAAGGCCGAAGGCCAAGGCCAATGCAGCTGACTGAGGACCTGTAACTGGGACAATACGAAATTACTTGATTAATGACAATTTTATTAACTGACACCATTAAAAACATGACTATTGATTTTTGACCTCAGTGTTAATTGGGATGACCTCCGAACAATACAGGATAGTCAATTAATAAATGGACTTTTTAAAATCTGAATGTCTCAAGGAAATGCAATGCTTTGTACTTATATGCGTTTATAGGAAACTGAGAACCGCCTAAATGTTTGCTATGTATACGAGTGCAGTTGTCACGATTCTATCCCCCAGTGTGGCAGACTGACCTTACCGTGTGAATGTATTTCGTACATGTTGAGGTCAGCAGATTAGGAATTGGTCTTCCAGATAAGAGGAATATATATTTCTTTGATACTTCTTATATATTGGTTTTTAGTCGGTGAGACTCTATCTATCGTCCTATGATGGAGTTGCTTCCGCCTTATTACTTCTTAAGATGTAGTGCCTGCAGTTTATTAGTCCGGTATTTACTGTAATCCTCCGCCTGCCTAATTGTAGATTGTAGTCCATGAAAACATTCGTAATACAGCTGTGTTATTTTTAGAAAAAGTCGTCTTCTGCATGAGAAAATTCTTTATCAGCATCAATGATCCGATAATCTGATTAAATCTGGCAGCTCATAATTGCTTTATAAACGTGCAACCCAGTATCATTCTGTCCCAAATTAAAGAGCAAACATGTGTAAGACCCATTAGGTCAACAATCCTATGTAATGAACACCCCCCATATACCCCTTTTTTCAGAGAAAAATAGGGTCTGCAGGGCATACATTAGTTTTCTTATTTCTCTTCTAAAACGAGAATTGTGGGTACTCGTTAGGACCTCTTCATTGACGCAGTTCTAATGAGCACCTACAATCGATTTTTGAAGCAGACATAAAACATCACCAGAAAAATCTAAGTGTGTGAGCTGTAAAAGGAATCGTCTACTATGAATGTTAGAAGCAGAAATACATGTAACAGTGCAGAATCATACCTGCAACTCTTTTGTCAAGGAGACGTCTTAGACGAAAATCAGATAACAATATCAAATGCGATATGTTAACCGTTATAATACATAGCGTTTCTCCACAAACAAATGCTGGTCACTAGCAAATAGTGTAGATCCGGATGAAAAACCCTGTAAATTACCGACTTTGAGGCTTCTCAAGCCTTTGATTGGTTTTGGTTTTTTCGGTCCTTTCAAGATTATTTCTTAATCAGAGGTGGGCGAAAACCGGAATACCCGGAGAAAACCACTTGACCTTCCGTTGCATAATTTGGTGTCTCATATGTGACCCGAGCCAGGCTCGAACCACAGCGGCGAGAGACATAATGATTAAGACTCGGCGCTCTTATACACTAGGCCATGGAGGCCCGTTACCTCTTATATGTTTAAGGTGAATTCCTTTTTATTCGCCAGGCCTATATTGTTAACATTCACAAAATGATTCATCTCTTCCTTAATACGGGTATTTAGACTGTTTCGTTTAACTCGTAATTTCCTGTACTACAAGCAAACAGTGTAGGCCATGATCAGACGCCGCCTTCTGGATCTCAACGCATGATTCCAGCCCAGATTCTATTGATATCCATCTTACGCTAAACTCTGACAGCACAGCGATAAGAATAGCATGGCTAATTTCTGTACCTGAGATTTCCGACTCGTCAAAGATAGTCACGTGGACTTTGAACATTGAAAAGCTACTGCGCTTTATAACTTCGGGTCGACTGATAACCAATCGATACCAAAATGCCTTTTTTATACTGCAATGAATGATAGTTTTAGCTCGTTTTGGTATACTTTTGGGTTGATTGTTTGTCAGTTGACCCGGAATTACTGAGCACAAAAGCTCTTCAGTGCTGATATCGATGTCCACGTGACTATAACTGATTCGTAGGAAATCCAGGTAACGGTTATTTATAGAAAATATCCGCATTGTTCTTGTCGTTGTGACGTCGGGGTGCTGCTTAAAAGAAAGCTTATTGTAAAACAGTGACTCGGCTTTTGCATATAGTTTAAATCGGGATTAGATGCTGTAGAACGCGACGTCTGATCACGGTCACCACTGTTTGCACACAGTACAGGAATTTACAGGTAAGGGTTAAATGAACATTACGAAAACACGCCAATACAAATACATTCTAACCTTTATCGCCGAAAAAAAAGAAACTTTTACGATGAAAAATTGTGATATTTTTCTTATTTCTGCTCAAAATATAGATTCACGGGCTGTAAACATTCAAATTGACCTCCGCCAGTAGTCAATTGAAAACAATTTGACTTATATCCGGAAGTCAATTTGAACGTTTCTTGTTACTGGTATTCGTGGGCTACAGTAAAGTCACAGGTTAGATTATTTTTGACCAAATTAATATTTTAAAAATCGGAAAATGTTATTCTATCCGTTTTTTTTTTTGCACCTGCATGCTCATACCAAGTGTTATTGAAAGGTTTTAAGTTGTTTCGACGCAATCATCTTTGTCCCGCACGTTCAGTGGTGAAATCGAAAGTAGAAATTCAGCAAACACAGGTGAATTTGCTCTGATTGTCCAATGACAAGCTACAGTGAACTATTATTGTTGCAGTCAGATACGGCGATACCATATCTTCTTCCAGAACATACTTTTATAAATCTACACGTTTTCCCCACAGTGTTCAGGCCATTTTTGCATCGGAGGTCAATTTGAAAATGAGGTGGTCAATTTGACTATTGAAGATTATAATGGAAAACGATTTTTGAATGAAAATCATGAAATATTATTATTAATGCCGTTTTGTGGTTATGTTTAGTCATTATGTCATTGGGCGCGTTTTCTGGCAAGAGTACTAGTCAAATTCAGGCTGTCTGTGTACTCAAATTTTACATTCTCTTTACAAATAGCCTCTTCGGAAACACAGTTTAGAATTTTTGTTTACAATTTCCCTTTCATCAGCCACCAAATTCGACCTAGTGCAGGATACATTCACATAAATTCCAGCGCACGAAAAATAAACTCGGTGGTCAATTTGATTTTCGATGTATTTGCCGACTGAAATGGCTTTGAACAATTATTTAGGTATTTGTTTTTGCCAGGACCAATCGGGAAAAGCCGGAACCATAGTCCGGGACTAAATGTTGTAGGGCCTAGCATGTGGAGCTGCATGGAACCATTTCAGCAACTTTGGTAGAGGGTCAAAAGTTTTAAAAAAAATCCGATTGAATACAGCTGAGAAAAAGTGGTGAAGCCATTTTCTCGCTTATTTTCATGCTCAAGGCAGGTAACTCCAAGCCGTCAGTCCTGTGAGGCCCAAATCCGAACACAACACAGACGCTTTGCCTCTCCTGGTTATATTTTTGTTTGTTTGACTTGAGGTTTAAAGTCCCCGTCAACACTGTAAAGGTCATTTTGGAGACGTTGCTTCCAATTTTGTGGGACTTTTAGCCGACATTGAGATGAAATGACATCTCAAGCCCTGTCGCCAAATGAAACCAATAGGGTTTATTAGCATGGACGGTCCGCCTCGCACCGTGGTACCTGGGCAGGCTTAGCTCCTCTAAGCGGTTTACCAGTACTAGTGTGCGGGCCGGATTCAGCTCTGGGTGGAAGCATCATGCAGCCCATATATTTCTTCAAACCCCTATGGGCGGGGGCCGTCCTGGTTATCTGCATGTTTGATAAAGATCAGATCGGAATGGCTGAAAAAAGCTGAAGACATCGTCGTTCAATTGTAAGCCTGTGGTAATTTTTTTTCACGCTAAAGGGAGCGTCATTGCGAAACCGGTTGTCAGATTCAAGCCAAATTCGAACTCATCTGAGATATTATTCGTGTCCTTGTTTACTACATGTTTCAAAAAGATCCAATGGAAAACAACTGAGAAAAATGTGGAGACACCATTGTGTGCGTATTTTATGCTCAAGGGCGGGTAACTCCAAAGCCGTTGGTCCTGTGAGGCCCAAATTCGAACTCGACGTCGACTGTATGCCTCTCCTGCTTATCTGCAAGTTCGATAAAGATCAGATCAGAAACGGCTGAGAAAAGTTGGAGACGTCGTTTTTCCATTGTACGCCTATGGTGAAATTTTTCACGCTCAAGGAAACGTAATTGCGAAACTGGTTGTAAGATTCGAGCCAAATTCGAACTCATCTGAGATATTGTGGTTGTCCCTGTTAACTAAAAGTTTCAAAACGATCCTATCGAAAACAGCTGAGAAAAAGTGGATACACCATTTTTCGCTTATTTTTATGCTTAAGGGCAGGTGACTCCAATGCCGCCGGTCCTGGGAGGTTCAAATCCGGACTCAACGTAGACTATATGCCTCTCCTGGTTATCTGCAAGTTTGATAAAGATCGGATCAAAAACGGCTGAGAAAAGTTGGAGATGTTTCCCCATTATAAGTCTATATGGAACGGGTTTGTTTCCATGACAACCACAGTTCTGTTCAAAACTGGTCCTAAACCTAATGCGATCAATCCCCGAACCAAGTGATGCTGCACATAAAATTTGATCAAGATTGGCTAGCTAGTAACTGAGATATTGAAGTTCAAACGTGTGGACGACGGACGGACGCTGTGTGAGCCATGGGCTGAGTTGAGCTAAAACAGTCATTAAAAAGGTCAGATCACCAACATCTAATCAAATTTGGTAGACTGTAATTAAATATTTACCGGGTTTGACTAACATTGGTCAATTCTTAAATGGTATAGCGTACAGAAAGAACAGGTTTCGGGAGCCCGTGACCTCGAGTTTAAGGACAAGGTCAAAAAAATCTGAACAATTATTTGGTATGTTGTTATACTGTTCCGAGTTTGGCCACATTTCATAAATTCTGCAATGAGACAGTGTGCAGACAAGCCAAAATCGACAGTTTTGGGGGCCTTTGTGCTTGCAAATAAGATCAAAGTCACCAATCAAATATTTTGTTGATTTCAAGAATATGTTGTACCCATTCGTCCATTTCTTCATGATATAGGGTGCAGAGCAGCCAAATTGTATAGTTTTGGGGGCTTGTGCCCTTGAAAATCAGGCCAAGGCCACAAAAATCTATATCAAATCTTTGGTAGATTGCAAGCAAGTTTGAGCACATTTCATGCATTTCAAGGCTATTTGAGAATTTACGAATGTATCGAGCACCAGTTCGAGTTTGGTGGCTGATTAAAGGGAAATTGAATACGAAAATGCTAAACTATGTTTCCGAAGAGGCTAATTGTAAAGATAATGAGACGTTTGAGTACAATGACGGCCTGATTTTGGCTGTCACTCTTTCGAGGAAACGGACCAAATGACTGTATACTAAACATAACCCCAAAACGACATTAAGAATAATATTTCATGATTTTCATTCAAAAATCGTTTTCCATTATATTCTCCATTAGTCAAACTGACCACCTCATTTTCAAATTGACCTGCGATTCAAAAATGGCCTGTACATTGTAGAGAAAACGTGTAGATTTATAAAAGTATGTCTTGGAAGCAGATCTTGTATCGCCATATCCAACTGCAACAATAATAGTTCACTGGAAGCTTGTCATTGGATAATCAAAGTAAATTCACCTTGCTGACGTTCTACCACTGAGCGTGCGGGACAAACATGATTGCGAAGAAACTAGTGAAAACCTTTCAATGACACTTGGTATAAACATGCAGGTGCAAATAACATTCTCCGATTTTTAAGATATGCTTCTCGTCAAGAATATTCTTACCTGTTACCTTCCTGCAGCCCACGAATGCCAATAACAGGAAACGTTCAAATTGACCACCGGATATAAGTCAAATTGTTTTCACTTGACAACCTGCGGAGGTCAGTTTGAATGTTTACAACCCGTGTTAATTGTGGGTACTCGTTTGAACCGCATCACCGAGGCTAACGAGTACCCACAATCTATATTTTAGAGCAGTAATAAGAAAAATAAGGTTTACCCCTGCAAACCTCAGTTTTACTATATAAACGCGGGGTTCCAGAAGGGGGGAAAGTTATAGGCGTGTTTTCGTGATGAACAGTCCAATTCCTCCGTTCGGGACCATTTTTACAGCCTACACTAAAACAATCGGCCCACCAGCGCTGGCGGTGTTTTGGTTCTAAATGATGTTAGCATTCCCATATATATGTAGCTGTCATGTTTGTGGCATTATACGGAGGACCTACATATGGAATACTAAGAGGATAGGAGAATAAAGACAAGCAGGTTTTAATTCACAAGGACATGTGAGCACAGTCGGCATATTATCCAATATATGCCTAGCGTCCAATGATAGGAACATTGACAGATGTACATTCCCATATCTCGGCTCCCGCCCATTGGGGTTTGAAGAAATATATGGGCTGCATGATGCTTCCACGCAGAGCTGAAACCGACCCGCACACGAGTACTGGTAAACCGTTTAGAAGATCTATGCCTGCCCAGGCAAAGCGGTGCGAGTCGGCCCGTAGAGGTTATAAACCCTATTGGTTTCATCGGGCGACAGGGATTGAGATGTCATTTCATCTCAATGTCGGGTAAAAGTCCCACAAAATTAGAAGCAACGCCTCCAAAATGACCTTTACACTGTTGTCGGGGACGTTAAACCTCGAATCAAACAAACAAAACTTCCCCAGATCAGACCCCGCCGAATACACACCATCAGTTAGCAAAGGGCAAGATATGTGATGGATTGCAAGACATTGTTGGCCAAACAGTGAGACATTCTGACAGCGGACAATGGAATTACAAAGTTACAAATGATAAGTTCCGGTCCCCACGCATCGGGGCTTGACGAAATAATTGGCTGCACGATACTTCCACAAAGAGCTGAAACCGACCGCACACGTGTACTGGTAAACCGCTTAGAGGAGGCAAAACGGTGCGAGTCGGACCGTCCATACTTATAAACCCTATTGGTCTTATTGGGCGACAGGGCTTGAGATGTCATTTCATCTCAATGTCGGGGAAAAGTCCCACAAAACTGGAAGCAACGTCTCCAAAATGACCTACACAGTGCTGACAGGGACGTTAAACCTCAAATCAAACAAACAAAGTACACATGAATAGTGATATTGTTTGTGGATTTTTTCTTTTAATTTTAAGAAAGCTTTCATGCAAGAAAGGCAAGTTCCAGATATTTCTATTATTATAAATGCATACATATAGTTTGAAAAAAAAGACAAGAAAGGGAAGTCACCCCTAATGAAAGAGGAGGGAATGGATTTCCTGAATTAGACATTGAAATTAGGCATTGATTGGTCAATCCAAAGATGTGTTCAATAAAACCGAGTCAGTTTCCAATAACTAGAAGACTGGTCCCTTTTATGTATTATGTCTTCGGAGGGAGCGATCAAGTTACTAAGAGGATCGAATGCCTCTTACCTGTTGAGCTTCATCCTAAATACATGTAGCAAAGAACATGGTCCAGTATTTGCATCTTTGTTTCAACAAACTTTTGTTCCCGGAGAAATCTTCTTGCGAACTATTCTCAACCCTTTTAAATGTATTACCCTGTGTCCATGACATACCCAACATACAGTTTGCTCAAATATCATGACCCACTTAGACTAACACAAACTTTAGTTAGATAGGCGACGTGCATTTAGGAAAGGTACATTGGATATTGCTATCAATCTTAGGCAACTGGGGGTATGCTGGAATCCGGACATGATTTTGATACCACCCCACCCCTCCATGAACTACTCATAAGCAAATTATTTGGTTATGACATTGGCAAGAATGGAAGAGGTTCCTTTGTTTTCATAGAAAACAGCCAGTTGTTCTTCGGAATAGGTCCCAAATTTCTCTCGTGTCCCACACGGGGCCGTTCCTGGTCTATTGTTGTTCTCCTTGTAAATTAATGCCATGACCCTGAATCGGTCACCTGAGGGCTTTTGAAAGTCATGTGGATAACTGACAGCCATCTTATTCCATGAAGAATCACTGTTGCACTTTGACAAATTGTCACCTGAGCTACATTCTTGCCAAGTTTTAACAAGACTGGCTTAAGAGTTTAAGAAAAGTTGTGATTAACTTTTGAATAAATTCCGAAATAAAAAAAAATGAGTTACGGTCCTTTGTAAATTTGAGCATTTGTACATTGCATTCTTCGTGATGCATAGCAAAACTTTGGAACCATGTATATCACACTGGTCATTGCATACGTACATGTTGCTTAGCAATCGCACGGGCTTCGTATTTTGGCTCCACAGGCTTCTAAGAAAAATGGCAGATGACAGAAGATTACAGCAAGTAAGAAACGGTTAAACATTTATTTACATCACGATAACATTGTCCGTTAAATGAACACCCTCCTAAACCCCACTTAATATAGAGAAAACTGGGGTTTACGGGGGTATACATTAATTTTCTTATTTTTGCTCCAAGACATAGGTTGTGGGTACTCGTTAGAACCGCCTTAATGAGGCGTATCTAACGAGCACCCACAACCTATGTTTGGAGTAGAAATAGGTTGTGGGTACTCGTTAGAACCGCCTCAATGAGGCGGTTCTAACGAGCACCCACATCCTATGTTTGGAGTAAAAATGAGAAAAATATCGCAGATTTTCATCAGAAAAAATAGCTATTTTGGAGATGTGAAAACATGATCTATGTTTCACGGATGTGTTATCGTAATGAACTGTCTTGTAGCGATGCCGAGCGCTGTGATATGTCTTACAGACCACTATATTATTTGCAGCTAAGTATGTTGCAAGAAAATGTTTGAAAAATGAAAAACAGAAAAAAAAATTGACCAAAACAGAAATTTGGCAGCCAACAAAGAATTACCTGCATGGTCTTCCTTCGAAAATACATGTTTTGGCTGCTGATCTGACCGATAGATTGCGAATTAAGATTATGCAATCGAAAAGTGTCGATGCAGGTTTTGTCAGATCTCTTAATATTGATATTTCGATACAACGCTCCTAGCTTCGTAGTTGACTACAATGCAGAGGCCGCGAACAAAATTTTAAAGATTTTAGCTTCCTCGATACATTTAAACCACATATTGTGGCTAATCACGAAACAAAGACTGACGATTCAATTACCACATCTGAGCCTTTCCCTGAAGCTTGTCAGTACAGTGTCTATAGAAAAGATAGGAACTCTCATGGCGGTGTGGTGATGTTGCTCATTCACAGAGACATCCCTCACATGCCTTTCATGGAACTGGAAAATGACAAAATCGGTCTGGATTAAGGTTTTTGCAAATTAAACTTCTCACTTCATAGCAAGTTGGTATTGTTATGCATAAGAATTTATTTTTCTGATTCCCACTGGGTGGCCTAATAGTGCTGTAAATACCTTGTTAATCTTTTTATAGAAGATTCTCAAAAACTGAGTCACAGATTAATTTCATTTTTGTAAACATCTTACTTACAAGGAAAAGTACTTTGGAACCTTCTACAAAGTTCAGGTTTGCATTATTTTTAGAAAATTACATCATCTTATTCCACAGCCCTGTGGAACATTCTAGAGTAATCCTAGGGTCTACAAAAGAGCTTGATTTTTCTCATTGAGTCAGACTTTGGAGTTTGAAGTTTGGGCTTAAGTAAAGTTATTTCTAAATTCTGTGTTGGATTGTTAAAGGATATTATTTTTCATTTCGGACTGTGAATTCTGTGGGATCAAGGAAAATAGATTCATTCAAGGATTTTTCTTAACAGGGCTAAGTACATTTAATTTTCTTACTTCTACAGAGTGAAGATACTTTGTAAATAAATTTTGTTAAATTTTTCCAAAAGGCTTGTTTGCTTTTTCTTTCTGCTACGCCTGGCTCGTAACAGTATCGACCACCAAATGGTACAGTCGAAACTTCCAGTTGTTTAAAGATCAGCTTGATTACATTAAGTCGCAGCATAGGGGTAAAAAAACCTCCCAGCTGTACATGTTCTGGGTGACCTCAACTTCAGAGACATTGTTTGGCCCAACAGGCTCAGCAAACAATGCACAATGCTGAGTCAGTCCGAAGGACAAATATTATTTGGCATTATGAACGATCATGGCTTAGATCAAATTGTTAACTTCCCCACTCGTGATAAGAACACATTGGATCTGATTCTTACGACTTTGCCAGGACAGTTTGAAGATATTTAGTCTCCAGATAAACTAAGTGATCATGAAATTGTCTCCGGATATTAAAAAAATATATACATTTCACCAATAAAGAAACTTCGGAGGAAGGTGTAATAGTATCAAAAAGGTGTCTATGAAATTATGAGGAATGATGCTCTCAGATTTGCAAAGGAGAAATACTTTAATGGTCATTCAGATGCTCGGTCTACCCAAAGAAGAACTTTGATTTTATAACATCTTTCACCCATACTTCGGCCGAAAATCATATCCCCTCAAAAACCAGTACGTCTGTATCTTCGATCCGGAGATAAGAAGAAAAAATCGCAGAAGGAATAAGATTCGTGAAAAGGCAAAAAGGACGAGAAGTGGTAAACTCCGGACAAAATTTGAAAACTTGAGACGTGGAATCAAGAATGATATATAAAATTCAGCATGATTTTTATGTGAATAAATTGATATGTGATGTAAAGGCAACTGCCAGAGACTTCTACAGATATATCAATAGCCAATAGAAAGACAGGCAAGGTACCCCACCCATTAATAAAAGAAGAGGGAATGGGGTTGCTGAATTAGACTCTGAAAGGGCAGAGGAACTATTTGTTCAGTTCAATGACGCATTTAATAAAACTTAATTCATAGCGGTTCCACTGACTGGAAGATCGGCCCTATGGATAATGTTGTTGTGTCAGCTGAAGGAGTGATAAAGTTACTCATATTTTTCTTATTTATACTGCAAACATACATTATTTTTCCTATTTCTGATCGAAGACATAGGTTGTGGATACTCGTTAGAACCGCCCCAATGAGGCGAAGAACCGCCTCAATGAGGCGATTCTATCGAGTATCCACAACCTATGTCTTGGATCAGAAATAGGAAAAATAATATATAGCCCATTTACCCTAGATTTTTCTATATAAAGTGGGATTTAGGGGATGTTCATTTCTTCACGTGATGAAACCAAAATACTTATATGCATTGGGCAGTCTGACTCACACCGCTTTGCCTGGACAGGCAAAGTCCATCTTAGCGGTTTACCGGTATTCATGTGTGGCCAGTTTCGGCTCTGCGTGGAAGGACCATGTCTGCAAGCCCCGATTGGCGGGGCGAGAATGTTGTAAATATTTCGAGACATAAAGAATATTATTTTCCTTATTTCTGCTCAAAACATCGAGTGTGGGTACTTGTTAGAATCACCCCACCGAGGCTGTTCTAACGAGTACAGAACCATACTGTGTGTTTTAAGCAGAGATATGGAAAATCATCACGTGAACAAATCCTTGAACTGAACATCCCCTTAAACCCCACCTCATATAGAGAAAATTGGGGTTTACGGGGGGTACATTATTTTTCTCATTTCTGCTCCAAGACATAGGTTGTGGGTACTCGTTAGAACCGCCTCTTTGGGGCGGTTCTAATGAGCACCCACAATCTATTTTTGCAATATAAATAAGAAAAATGTCACGGATTTTCATCAGAATAGTAGCCATTTTGGAGATGTGAAAAATCCACTATGTCGCACGGATGTGTTATCGTAATGATCAGGTTTTTATATCATTACGAAATAAGCCTAGTCGAGTATACTGAGAATTTAGCAACCCTAAAATGAAAATTTTCCGATAAAACAAAAAATCCCACATTATTCTTATCTCTTCTCCAAACAAAGACTGTAGGAACTCCATAGAACGCAGTACATACATGTACAACCTATGTTTTTGAACAGAAATGCCCCTGTTAACGCCAGTTTGACTAAATAAAATTCCAGTCTGATGCTTCTGCAAAATGCCTAAATGTATTGATACCATGATTTGCTGTGATAATCGTAAGTGCAAATTTGGTTTCATAGAACATGTTTAGGTCTGAATTCACCAGCAAATCAATGGCAGTGTCCATGTAGTGACCATCCATACAAATCTAACTTTATACAGAACATGTAGAATTTACACGGGTGTGCATTATTTCTTTCGTATTTCCTCAAAAACATGGTTGGTGTTTTGTTAGAAGAGAAAAATGGGGTTTACAGTGATACATGATATTATTCAGCAGCAAATAGTTGGCAATTTCCATCTTGTGAAAAGCAACATGAGTGACATCATGTTAAACTTGAAAGTCCGTGAACCCTAAAGAAAAGTAGGGTTAACAGGGGTATACATTATTCCTATCATATTTGCTCTAAAACTTGGGTTGTGAGTTCTCAAATGAGAAAAGGGTGGTTTACAGTGATATATGATATTCTCCTACCTTTTTTATCAAAAAGGGTTGTGGGTACTCATTAGAATTGTCTCAATGATGTGTATAAAAAGACAATATTTAATATTCTTTTAGATTGGTGCTCAAAATTGTATCTGATACAATTGTTATCAATAAGTGACCACCACAAGTCGAGCTTGTATGATAGTGCACCACCACCCCACACATCCCAGACACAATCCGAGAGCATCCCGGACAAATCAAATTCCAAAATGACCCATAAGAGGTAAAAAAGGAAAATTATTTAATGATCTTTTAAAATGGATCTTAAAATTTATTATTAGTTTCTGACTTTCACAAGTCGAGATATTAAGGAAAACTAACCACTACCCCCAACATCCAGGACACAATCCGGGTTGTGGGTACTCAATAGACTGTGACTGCCTCAATGAGGTGTATAAAAAGATTTTTTTAAACATTCTTTTAGAATGGAGCTTAAAATTTATCTGAAACAATTGTGATCAATAGTGATCACCAAAAGTCGAGATAGTATGATAATGCACAAAACCCCCAACATCCAGGACACAATCTGGGGATTTCCCTGACAAATTAACTTCAAAATTGGACCCCTAAAATGTTACGAATGAAAAATAATTTAATAATATTTTAGAATGGAGCTTAAAATTTTATTTGATACTAATTTTATCAATTTCTGACCATCCGAAGTGGAGATATAAGGGATAACGCACCACTACCCCCAACATCCAGGACACAATCTGGGAATTTCCCGGACAAATTTCACTTCAAAATGGACCCCTAAAGTGTGAACAAAATAAAATTATTGTTCACAGTCTTTTAGAATGGAGCTTAAAATTTTATTTGATACTGATTTTATTAATTTCTGACAACCAGAAGTCGAGATATTAGGGATAACGGACCACTGCCCGCATTTTTCTCGGACATTTCCGGACAATTTCCGGACATTAGTATATACCGGTGAACTGTCTTGCTCCCCACGGCGTCCGACTCAATAGTCGGGCTATTGTGTACTAAAAAAGGTCGGTTTTCTCAGCTTTGAGCCGTTTTTTGGTTTTGTTTGTTTGATTTGATGTTTAACGGACCGTTTAACGTCCCCGTCAACACTATAGAGGTAATTTTGGAGACGTTGCTTCCTTTTTTGTGGGACTTTTACCCGACACTGAGATTAAATGACATCTCAAGCCTGCTGCCAAATTAACCTGTCGCCCAATTGTTGTTGTTGTTTCCAGTTTCCCCGTGTCACGGGTCGTCAGCTGGTGGGGTCCCAGGGAACGAATCCATTCTGACACTACACCGTAGCCATTCGGTGGTATCCTCATTCCACGTTGCCGGTGAATGGGGAGAACATCGCTCGGCTCCAGCCCCGTCCGTCCGTGTCTATCGTAAGTCCGCTGCAGTCGGTTCTTTTGTCTTCTACTCGACGTTATAATTTTTTGCTTGTCAATATGCCGAACCGTGTCAGAGCAGGAAAGAGTCAATTTTGATATTGGTATTTTTTTTTTTATTTTTTTTTTTTTATGTAATATATGTTTTATATATGGTCGCCCACCCAGTTTTCGACTACACTCGGTTTTCGACGATACAAGCGGCTGCGAGATTTTCGCGTGATTTGTGACGTCATTGGGGTTCTTATATCAAACTAAAGGAAATTCCATATGTCTGTCCTAATGAATAACCGAAAATATACATAAAGCCTGTAAATTGGAGGTTTTAGGAATTCCGTTTATGACGTCATTCTTGCGCATGCGCAAAGTACTGGCCGTCAATTGAAACGGCCATCGCTATTCAAATGTATTGGCGGAACTTAAAATGCTAACAATATTCAGACATTTTGAGAGAAAATAAACCCGTTTTCATTGAAATAATGCCTCGGGAAGGAAAGAATGATATTTTACTTTCATTACCGAAATTCATTTATCCTAAATCCGTTTTTAATTGACGAAAACCTTTTCGTGTCGGAATGACCCATGTCAATGGCTTGAGATACCGTTATTCACAAAATAAGTTTTTACGTAACTTTCGTTTTATTCGCTATCTATCTATCTATCTATCTAAAATAAGTTTTTACGTAACTTTCATTTTATTCTCTATCTATCTATCTATCTATCTATCTATCTATCTATCTGTTTGTCTGTCTGTCTGTCCAACGATCTGTCTACATGTGCAATTTAAATGTCCATACTGACAGTCGAAATAAATCTATCTTCTCATCTATCTTCTCATACTGAGTCGGTCATATTTGGCCATTACCTCAGTTGGGTGCTGATAAACTAATGGGTGGACTGACGGAGGGGCGTTGAGTCAATGTTGGTTCGACGTCATGCCGTCGACACCCGCTCCAACTCATTTCATTGTCACATGACCGTTGGCATGAGAGAGAGAGAGAGAGACAGAGAGAGAGAGGGGTTTGACTGACAGACTGGCAGTAGACAGACAGACGACACACAGATCGACTGACTGAATGACTGACTAACAGACGAACGGACAGACAAATAAACATACTAGCAGTCGAAAAAGAAAACAATCAATGAGTGGCATTACAGACGGGGGTCGAGTCAACGTTGGCTCGACGTCATGCCGTCGACAACCACTCCATCCCACTTCAATGGCACGTGACCGTTGAGATGGTTTGACTGATCCCTGTATCAAAGAAGCCCATAACCCTTTTCGTACCAAATGGAATCTTCCTCCTAATATATAGCAGGAGTCATTTTCAAAATTTATTTGGAAAATGGCCGAAATTTTTACAAACAGTGTAGGCCCTGATCAGACGCCGCGTTCTGTGGCGTCTGATCTGGGTCTGCACTGTTTGTCACTTACTCCTTTTGGGGTTTCCGGTACCAAATGGGTTAATTTAGACTTAAGGGCTGGGCAAGTTGAACCAATCTACAAATCTACCAGATTTTACTGTAAAATCTTGCACTTGCGAATGAGTGTTTAACATTCTTATGCTCTGAAAGGGTGTTCTACGTTTGTTTTGCATTTAATGTTCAAATCCCACTGAGTCTTGATGGGTCCAAGCACTGGGCAAATGACATTTTATCGCCAACGAAACGTTGTGACGTTTCATCGACGTTGCAATGTCAAATTCAATGTATCGCTTTGAAATTGGTTTGATGTAGACACGACGTTGTTGACACGCTACATGGCGGTTGGCGTAGCGTCATTTAATAACAAACTGTAATTTATATTTGCCTGCGCTCGCTAATTGTTGGTGCACAAAGAGAGAGAGAGAGAGGGAGAGAGAGAGAGATCGTATATACAATTTATCATTTTCGTAATGCGAAATTTCACATCTGGCAGCATATCGGTGTTTCTCCCATTATCTTACATTAGAATTCCCCAAAAGTTTAAAAGAAATCCACTGTTTTACGCTGTAATTAACACTTTATCCGTCCCACTGCCTTTGAAGCAATACAACAGATGACGGCCAGGGCTTTTCCCGTACTATTTATAGAACCGGAAGTACGTCACGAAAAAATCTCCTATATTATCAGATTAATTACACTTTTTTAATTGCCTGTAATTGTTTTAGTAATTGGATTCTGTCCAAAAACACATACCAAGCCATTGTACGCAAAGTGATAAATTCGTTGGTGTTCCAAATGAGTGGGTTTGCAGAACGGCATTATCTGGTGGGTATTGTAACTGATTTTGTATGGACTGACAAAAATAGTTATTTATACATGCTTTTCTATTTTTATGATGATGCTAATTGTCCATCGTCGAAAACTGAGTGCTGACGTCATGACATTTTGACATGCCATGTGATCAAATATGACGTCCGGTAGCAAAGCAAAGCGGCATGAACCGTTACAATGATTGGTTGTAACTGGTATAAAGAGTGTATTTTCATATTTTAGCGCACCACAGTAATGTTAATTATTTTCCTTTTATCCGCTACATAAGTGGTAAAACTTCGATCGTCGAAAACCGGGAGTGGCGGCATATTTATGTAACGTATGTACATTTTTACATTGTTTGGTCTGTTTCCCCAGCTTGTTGAGTGGTCTATTTTTTAAGTATATATATGCGGGCTGATGTGCTTCCCCCACCACGGACCTGTTTTGTTTGTTTTTCTTGTGCCTTAAAGGTGGTGTTGTCCGTTTTAGGGCAAGCCCACCCGCTCACAGTTGCTGGGGGTGACAGTTTTTGCACCTGCAAGATTGTGCTAGTGGTTTATATATTGTGTTTTTTTTTTTTTTTGTTTATCTGTACATACAATATGTAACATAATAACATGAAGTGCCGGCCTACGCGGTCTCGGGCTTGAATTCATATTTATTTTGTTAGTGAGTGACTTCTATCGCGGAGGATGTGCAAAGTAGGTCAATCCCTTTTTATGCATTTGCCATTTTAAGTTAAGAAAAAGTGATGCCTTCCTCGAGGTAGGATGCAGCACTCTGCGGGACCATAAGTGGGTCAGTCGCCATGTTTGCATATCATTTACGCATCCTACGTGAAGGGAGGCACCATAGGAGGAAAGTGTATTCCTGCCTAGCCATTTGGAGGCCCGAGACAACGTTTGCCGATCTCGTTTGTGTTGTTGTCCTTTTTGGGACAAGCCCATCCGCCCACAGTTGCTGGGAAGGACAATTTTTGTACCTGCAAGGTTGTGCTTGAAGATTATATTTGTTCTTGTTTATTCTGTACATACAACTGAACATATAACATAGTAACATGGTGTGTTGGCTTCCGCCGTCTTGGGCCCTAATTCGTATTTATTTTAGTTAGTGGGTGACCTCTATCGCGGAGATGTGGAAAGTAGGTCAATCCCCTTTTATGTTTTTTCGTTTGAAGTCAAGAAAAGGTGATGCCCTCCTCGACGCAGGATGTCTTATTCTGTGGGACCGTAGGAGAGTCATTTTGTGTCGCCATGTTTGCATATCACTATCGCATCCTACGTGTAGGAAGGCATCATAGTAGAAAAAAAAAGTACTCTTGCGTAGCCGTTTGGGGACCTGAGACAACGTTTGCCAATCTCTTTAGTCAAAGTGGTTAGTGCAAATTGTTATATAATCATGTAGGTCGCATACAAGCATCCGCCTGCGCACGTGCGCAGTCGGGCGCTCCTATGAGATCTTGTTTTTAATGTTTCATATTTACACAAATAAAAATGTTTGAAATCGCTTTTTGAGAAAACTCTTCTTCTTCTAACTCCAGGTTTTTGATCTCTCTTTTCTATACTATCCTCTCTACTGTATTCCCATCCTACAACTATCGCTATATCTACCTATCTAGTGTGGTTGTATGTTGTTTTAGTTTCGCGTGGGTGGTTGTGTGTGTTAAGGGCCTTCCTTCAGGTCGCGCTAAGTCATGCCCTAGTTAGTTAGTTAATTGCCCTTGTCTGTATTGATATGTGGCCATCTTGACCGTCTGTCTTTATTACGGTCATGGCGCAATTTGCTGTTTTTGGTGATTTTTATGTTATGCGACAAGGGCAGTATGGAGGGCTCCTAAGTGCAAAGTCCAAGGACCGCAACCACAGCGCTACGTCTCGTTCTGACTTCCCGTTTGCCTCACCCCCTCAGGAGGGGCTGGGCGACGGATTTTCCTTGTGGTGGGTCCATGCCCAGTCCCGGCTTGCTTTCGTGTGGTCCTCTTTCGGGCTGTGTGGCTCCCGATCAGCTAGGGCTTTGGTGCAGCGTTCATAAGTGCAAAGCCAGTGGGCCGCAACCACAACGCTACACCTTGTCTTAACTTCTCGCTTGCCACACCCCCTCTGGAGGCTGGGTCGGGGCCATGGATTTTCCATGTGGTGAGTCCATGCCCCGTTCTGCTATGGTCTTCTCACAGTGATCCAGGGATCGCTGTCACCGATAGGCACTCCTAAGTGCAAAGCCGAGGCCGCATCCACAGCGCCTATCGTTGACTTTGTTCCCCTTTTCGCTGTGAGACGGCTGCCCTTTGATCACTACGCCCTTTTTGGTTGGTAGCGTCTAAGGTGCGGTTCGAATATTTATTTTTACTGTTCTGAACTCGGGTCTCTATAGATTTTGGTTTAAAGTATGTATACTCGTACGGGGTGTGTTTTACGGTACAATGCGATTAAATTTAGTCTGCGCCCTTAGTTTTCCCCTATATTTTGTCCAGGTAGTTTGTTTTCTCAAAGAATTTGAAGACCGCGTCCCTCATTTCCTGTGAATTTAGATTGAGCAGAGAAACCGTGTTTATCTCCCCTTGGTATCCTAATGTTGTAAGTTCTCCCTTTAGTTCCCTTCTGGCAGGGCCGTGTGCGGGGCACTCTGCGAGGTAGTGTTGAACACACTCCACCCCGCCACAGTGCCCGCATAATGGATCGGCCTCGTTATAGAAGATGTTGTGTGCATTTAGTCCGTTGACCCCGAGTCTTAGTCGTGTATATATGCGATCGAGCTTTCAGTTGTCGCTATATTGTACCAATTTCGGGGTCAAGGACTGACAGATCGAGTGTCTAAAGCCGTGTTGTCCCTGCCATATGCGCGCCCATTCCTTTTTGATGCTGGCCTTAATGATTGCGTATACTTCTTGTGGGGTGGGGAGGTAGTCAAGTGCCTTTCCCCGGGTCAGAGCTTCTTTGGCCAGTGTGTCTGCGCGCTCATTCCCCTGCACGTTGCAGTGGGAGGGGATCCAATCTATGTTCAGGGTGATACCTTGTTTTAGAATTTTGTGTATTAGGATATGAATGTCCTGCAGTATATCTGGTCTTGTAGTGCTATTCCCAGAGTTTATGCTTTGTATTGAGCTTAATGAGTCTGTTAGTATAACAACACTATCGGGTTTTTGTTCCTGTATCCATTCCAAAGCTTTTTGTATGGCTATAAGTTCTGCAGTGTAGACTGTGAGGTGCTGGTTAAGTTTGAATTTTTGGTCGAAGTTTAATTCTGGTATTGTGAAAGCACACCCCGTTTCTTTTCTGTCAGCATCTTTGCTTCCATCAGTGAAAATTTTAAGCGCTTGCTTATAGTTTTCACGGTCGCGGGTCGTTTCGGTCCTGAGTCGTTTCGGTCCCTGGGTCGTTTCGGCCCTGAGTCGTTTCGGCCTGGGTCGTTTCGGCCATATTGGTGGGTCGTTTCGGCCATATTGGTGGGTCGTTTCGGCCTGACTTTTTTATCACACTTTATTTATATGTATATATATTTTGTTTGTCGAAGATCAGCCTGTGCTTTTGCTATCTTCTCTCGTTAACACCTTAATAGGTCAGAAAACAGAGGGTTTTTTCAAACTATGTAGACTGATCACAATGGACAGATTTATAGGTCATAATGTCTTTGAAGGTATCAGATGCAGGCTGATCATATAAAATAATTACAGCGTTCAGATATTTATAGCTCAAAAAAGTGGGCTTTTTTAAACTGCGCAGACTCGGATCACAATGAACAGATTTATAGGTTATTTAGTATTTGAAGGTATCACAAAGACAGATGGAGGCTGATCATATAAAATAATTAGGCTACATTTCGCAAATATTTCGCATGCTGTTCTCAAAATGTGCGTGCCATTGATACTAGTAAATCCTGCAAGTCAGTGCCGTGTGATCAGTATCTGCTAACTGCAGAAGCCTGTTGTCGCCCAGGGCTATTTAGAAAAGAAAAAAAACCCTAGAATGGATGCGCACCATGCATGTCTGTATGTGGTACGTGAAATAGACCATTGTGCGATAGCGTGCAGTCTAATCATACCATTGAGCCGAACTTCACAAACCTTCAAAATCTTTGGGAACATTCTGCAGACACAGCGACATACAACATGACGAAAATACGCCTATATAATTTTGTCATTATCCCCCAAAGAGAAAGACTCAGACAATCCGGCGTAAGAGTAGTGTGCAGTCTAATCATGGTCTTCAAAACTATGAACCTTCTGCAGCCACCATGACACCCCAATTGTTATATTTTTATTTATTTATTTATTATCCCCAGGTTTTTAATAAAAAGTGGGGATATTGTTATCGCCTCCGTCCGTCTGTCTGTCTGTCCGTCTGTCTGTCCGGCTATCTCCTCCTAAACCGTTAGCCGGAATTCAACCAAATTTGGTATGCGAGTTGCTTACATGAATGGCTTGCGCAAGAGCACATTTTTTTTGTCCCCGCCCCCAGGGGCCCTGGGGAGGGGTCAAAAGGTCAAATATCAATAAAATTCAATTACAAAGTCAATTTTGAAGATTTTGATGCCAAACTGTGCACATGTACTTAGTTATGAAAAAAGTAAAACATATTGAACGGGATTTTGGCTGTGACCCCTAGGTCACGCCCTGGGGGTCGGACTTGGGGGGGTCGGGGGTCAAAATTAAAGTTTTTCAGAACATAGTCATGTTGCATATCTATGCGAAGGGGATAATGGGTAGAATAAACTACAAGTAAAATTTTGACCCTGGGGTCAGATTGGGGCCCTGGGAGAGGGGTCAAAGGGTCAAAATTTAAGTTTTTTGGAACATAGTCATGTGGCATATGAAATTGAAGGGCATGATTAGTAGAATATAATACAGGTAATATTTTGACCATGGAGTCAAATTAGGGCCCAGGGTGAGGGGTTTTCGGTACTTGGCCCCTCTGTAGAAAACGTGGGGATTTGCGATGGCGCGCCATCGACAGTATTCTAGTTTATTTATTTATTTATTTACAGACTTTAAAGTTCTTGGCTTTTTTAGAAGTAATAATATCATCACATGATAATGGCCCGTTAATCAATCACCCGTTAATCACTTTGGATGGGGTTAGCTAATCCCCTTATTTTTGTATACATTGATCAACTATGTGGCGGTGTAATTACGTTAACATAACAGTTTGAAAACACACGTTAAATGCGAGCGTCATTAATTAGCAGCCCTTTGAGTTCGGCGGGAAATGGCGGTTCTGTTAATTTACAAAAAAAAAAAAATGTTATGATTGATATGTTTTAAAATTTGTTTCACTGAAGTCTCTTAAATGTCGGCGACCAATGTATATAAGGTGCTCCGAGACACCACCCCATCACTTATCTTTGAAATCGCTTATGTGCGGTCGGTTTCAACCCTGCGTGGAAGCATAATGCAACCCAATCTATTCTCCAAGCCCTAATTGGCGAGGGCGATTTGTTTGTTTGATTCGGGGTTTAACGTCCCCGTCAACACTGTATAGGTAATTTTGGAGACGCTGCTTCCAATTTTGCGGGACTTTTACCCGACATTGAGATGAAATGAAATCTCAAGTGCTGTCGCCCAATGAAACCATGGATGGATGGATGTATGTATGTATGTTTTGTTTGATTTGAGGTTTAACGTCCTTGTCAACACTGTAAAGGTCATTTTGGAGATGTTGCTTCCAATTTTGTGGGACTTTTACCCGACATTGAGATGAAATGACATCTCAAGCCCTGTCGCTCAATGAAACCAATAGGGTTTATTAGCATGGGCGGTCCGCCTCGCACCGCGGTTCCTGGACAGGCTTAGATCCTCCAAGCGGTTTACCAGTACTAGTGTGCGGGCCGGATTCAGCTCTGCGTGGAAGCATCATGCAGCCCATATATGTATGTATGTGAGTGAGTGAGTGTTTGAGTTTTACGTCCCATCAACAGCTAAGGTCATACGGAGACGGGACCTCGGTTTAAAGACTCATCCGAAAGTCTGGAGAAGCCCGGGATCGATCCTGCGATCCCTGGTTTACAAGGCGAGAAGCATAACCACTACACCACGGGGGCTTTTATATGTATGTATGTATGTATGTATGTATGTATGTATGTGATTTTGCTTACTGATTGTGTTACCAAATTCAAATTGTAGAAAGAAAAGTATATAACCGTTATCCTGCTGAATAAATTAAATTAATTAAAACACTTTATTTGGGCTATCATAACCATGACATAACGTGAGAGGGCGTTTAAATAATAACGTTTTATACAGGAAAAATGCTATCTAATAAAATCAGGCCGAAACGAACCAGGGCCGAAAAGACCCACCGAAATAGGCCGAAACGACCCAGGTCCAAATTTAGGCCGAAACGACCAGTAGGGTTTATAAGCATGGACGGTCCAACTCGAACCGCTTTGCTGGGCAGACGAAAATAACTGTGTTTTATTTTACAGCAAATCAAGGCAAGGAAGAGCGTGATGAGTGACGTCATTAAAAACTGCCAATTTATGACATCACTAGTCGATTTCCATGATGTTAGACTGCGTTCTCATATTCTCTCATCGAAAACGTTAGAAAAGGATATAAATGCATGTGTTTCAGTCGATAATTTTAGGGGGATTTCTTCTAACACTTTTCTCACATCACATGCACTTTTCTCATCATTACTCATGACGCGTGATTTCACGTGCTTTCCAGAAAGATGGAAATATCAGTCAAGTTACACGTTCATGTGTTTAATTTAAGGATGGTGTTAACTTTATTTTTTCTTTTTATTTTTTGTTAATTGTACTCTGTTTTTGTTATAAATTTTTTTTTTCAGTCCAGACAAAGTACTCGTGAAACTATATATTGCAAACATAGTTTGTGAGTGCTCATAACAGCCTCCATATTGAGAACCCACAGCCTATGACTTTGAACGGAAATAATTAAAACTAGAGCGCGCAGTCGATGGCAAGCCATCGCAAATCCCCACGTTTTGTCCACAGTAGGTCAAAATTTGACCTTTTGACCCCTCCCCAGGGCCCCTGGGGGCGGGGACAAAAAAAATGTGCTCTTGCGCAAGCCATTCATGTAAGCAACTCGCATACCAAATTTGGTTGAATTCCGGCTAACGGTTTAGGAGGAGATAGCCGGACAGACGTATGGACGGAGGCGATAACAATATCCCCACTTTTTCGTTGAAAAACGTGGGGATAATAATGAAGACCCCCTTCAACCTCAGTTTTCTCTATATAAAGTGAGGTTAAGGTGTGTGTTTTTGAATAATTTTAGTGTAACAAGTCCTAGTCACACGTCCCCGAAAGGCAACTTTCCAGGCCCGGTGCCGGCCGGTAGCTAAGGATAAGTTATCCTTAGGCTGACGTGAAAGGGCGATGATGCTTCTTAAATATTTGCCTCTTCTCACCTCTAATAAAAGTGAAAATTAGTCTTACAGTGAAAAGTGGGCAAAACGACAAGGGGGTCGAAACGACTAGGGGGGAAATGACCAGGGAGGAAACGTCTTGGGGCGAAATGACTAGGGAAGAAAAATGGTTTGGGGGCGAAATGTCCCGGATCCCGTGGAAGCTTCATGCTGCGAATTCCCCCCCCCCCCCCCCCCCCCAACCATTTCGCCCCCAAGACGTTTCCTCCCTGGTTGTTTCCTGTCTAGTCTTTTCGCACACCCTAGTCGTTTCGTCCACTTTTCCCTGTAAGACTAAGCTTCACTTTTATTAGAGGGGAGAAGAGGCAAATATATAAGAAACACCATCACCCTGTCACGTCAGCCTAAGAATAACTTATCCTTAGTTACCGGCCGGAACCAGATGTGACAAGGACTTGTTACACTAAAATTATTTAGGCTGTTTTCTTCAGAAACATCCACCTTAACCCCACTCTATAAAGAGAAAACTGAGGTTTACGGTGGTGTTCATTATTTTACTTATTTCCGTTCAAAGTCATAGGCTGTGGGTACTGGGTAGAATCGTCCCAATATGGTGGCTGTAACAAGAACCCACAACCTATGTTTGCAATATATAGCTTCACGAGTATAAAATGTAAAAATGTTATAACAAAAACAGAGTACAATTAACAAAAAATAATAAGAAAAAATAAAGTAAATACCAACATTAAATTAAACACTTGAACCAGTAACTTGACTGAGAAATAAATAAATCAATAAATCAATCTTACCTGTCCCACATAAGCGATGCTGCCATCGCTCACACAGACACACATCACAAGAACTAGAATGGCGGCGGCTATCTACTTCCTTCTGACTTGCTGTTCATAAAACAGACATTATTCTACTTCAGAAGACTTGGCTAAATGTATGTGGCGAATTCAAAGATGAATGGTGTTGGGATTATATGTTCCTATCGTTGGCATTTGAAAGATTTTCTAGAAACTAAAGATAAACCAATTATGACAATTTTACCATTTTCAACTGTTGCTTGCCGACACTGACAGAGACAAAGGGAGAGAAAGAGAGAGAGACAAAGGGAGAGAAAGAGAGAGAGAAGAACATGTAATTTAAATGAAAACGTTAGTTAGGAATTATGATAAGTATTACCTGTTTTGATCAATACCGTTAAAAGTACCGACCAATTTAAAGGTGAAAAAGAGGTAAATAAGGACAATTAATTTCTCATAGAGCACGTGTTTTCACACCTCACCATTAATCTTTGCTGGCCGACTCTGTTAACGAACCAACCGACCAATTTAAAACAAAACTGGTAAAGGGGCTTAAGCGATAATTAAAGACGTTCAACTTTGCAAAGAGCGCATGTTTTCACACCTCATCATTATCTCACTAATTGCGTGATTAATGTGTCAAATCAAATAAACAATGAGATTAACGGTATTGATCAAAACAGGTAATACTTATCATAATTCCTAATTAACATTTTCATTTAAATTACATGTTCTTCTCTCTCTCTCACTTTCTCTTCCTTTGTCTCTGTCACACATGGAGATAATAAATCTTTTATATATATATAAAAAATATAGCAAAATATTTTGGGGGCAAAACGACTAGAGTTGGGGGCGAAACGACTAGGGGCCAAAAAAGGAGGCGAAACGTCTTGTTACCGTTTAGGCCAGCAGGGTCGAAATTTGGTCTTATTCACAAGACATCTGATCAGGCTCTACACTGTTTAATTGTCATTCAGCATTTTTTTTTACCCCTGCATCTAGGATGCACAAATAGGACTGAGGACACACAATCAAAAAATTTCATGGCCGAAAAATCCAACTTCAGTTTGTGAATTTGAATGAAAACATTATACATGTATCATGTAATCTGACTGGCTGATAGTCAGAAATGGGTGTGACTAATAAAATTATTCAACTGGAATAAAGGTTAACGGTTTAGGAGGAGACAGACGGACGGACGGAGGCGATAACAATATCCCCACTTTTTCGTTGAAAAACGTGGGGATAACTAGCTCTAGGCATGATTAGTTTTGAAAACTAGACCCAGACAAGCAGGAGCAACAAGGATTTCTTTATTTCATGTTAGAAACGTATCTTGTTGACACACCACATTGAGGTGGTTAAATCTAACAAGTACCTATAACATCTCGGCTTAACCCTTCTCTTGCTGAGTATTAAATTTAGCCACACCCATTTTTGATTTTGAACCAATCAGATTACTTGATGTAATTTATTCCTACAAATTCATAAATTGAATGTAAAACAGTGTAGATCCTGATCAGAAGCCATCTGATCTGGATCTACACTGTTTGCAAAGATAGGGGTTGTCGTGAACAGCAAGATAAGAGTTAACCAATTGCATGCAGGAAACCCCTAAAGGGGTACCTTGGCAAACAGTGCAGGCCCAGATCAGACGCCGCAGAACGCAGCGTCTGATCAGGGCCGGCACTATTTGCTTACAGAATTTTTCTTCAAAAATAGAATACAAACAAATAGGCCTGACACCCCGTTATATGACAAATGGACTTGTCAAACATATAGCAATTGAAGAGTCTACCAGTATTCAATTGGTTAATGGAGTACAGTCTAACCTGTATTAAGCAAGCATCTAAGGGCTAATCAAAATGTACTTGCTTAAGACAGGTGCTTGTTTAATACAAGTGGAATTTAATGCATTTGCCTTTATGGGCAACCAAATGCATGCTTGCTTAACCCTTTTTGTACCAAATGGAATCTTCCTCCTTATAAATAGCATAAGTCCATTTCAAAATTTAGGGGTGTCGGGTTGTGTTTTCTTCAAAATTGATCAGGAAAATGGCTGAACGTTTTGCAAACAGTGTAGACCCTGATCAGACGCCACATTCTGCGGCATCTGATCTGGGCCTGCACTGTATGTCAGGGTACCCGTTTTGGGGTTTCTGGTACTAAATGGGTTAAGACAGGTTGCTTGCTTGGAAGAGGTGGCCACTAAGACAGGTTTTACTGTATATCCTCATATGGCAGGCAGACATTGCATCTTCTTGTTTATAGCTATGATTGCTTGAATTTTAGCAGTCTAATAACAGACCATGCTGACCTGGAAGTAAGACTGGCACGATAAATCTGATAATCGAATAATCAATCGATAAATTCCACAAAAATGATTATCACTACTGATTTGCTTGTAATCGATTATTTGATAAGTGCAATTTACTACCCAAAGTTGTGCCTAAAATAGCTGGATCAGTGGCAAACAGTGCAGACCCTGATGAGACGCTGCATTTTGCGGCAACTCATCTGGGTCTACACTGTTTGCTCAGGCCTGCCTGTTCAAATACATGTATACTTATGGTAAAGTACAATATATGCTGACAGTCAGGCTCAGACAAAGCCAGACAGGTAAAATTATTATCAAATCTTCAGTGATTACTAATCGATTATCGATCACAATGTCAGGACTGATAATTTATAATCTTTTCAGCTCCGATTAGCCAGCCCTACCTGGAAGTTCTCTTGAGAAACATTAAATGCAGTTATAGTTTGAACTATCAACAAGGAAAAAGAACTCGGAGTGCTCATTGAAATCTATGCAATATGCTGTTACCGTACTTGGAGGCGTTGAAGGATCTTCCGGGCTACACACCAATCTTGAAAGCTGTGTTGAAGAGCCAAATACAGATGTTGGTGAGTGAAATGTTCGAGAACTTTTCATAATGCCTTTTCATTAGGTTTAGACACAAGCAGTGGAAATCTTACAATAAAAGGCAGCAGTTATTAACAAAAATAGCATATTTTCCGACGTTATCAACTTTTTACATCTCCCTAATTGTGCATCTCTGAAAATTCTTCAAAAGATATCCCCCAGAGCTTAACTCTTATCATGCTGTTCACAACAACCCCTATCTTTGGAAACTGTTTGACATTCAATTTATGAATTTGAAGGAATAAATTACATCAAGTAATTTGATTGGTTCAAAGTCAGAAATGGTTGTGGCTAATCTGAATATTCAGCAAGAGAAGGGTTAAAAGTGGTGGCATTAAGGGAACATACACATTCCTGATTGCTAAAGGTAATCTTATCTAATACTAATTGCCAGTTAGCCACTGCACAATGTGACATATCAGGTAAGCCATTTCAGGCCCACTTGGGCCTCGAGTTTTCTGGGCAAATTCTAAAAATATTGAAAAATAGAAGTGAAGGCAATGATCAGGAGTCGATACAATTAACCCACAGCTCCCATCAGAGACACCAAAGGGAAAGAAACACAAACATGAAATAGCAAGACCCTAATGGATTGGAAACATCAACAGCGGAAAGCCAAAATGACAGTTACTTTTCCACAAAATGGCCAATTGGCTATCCAAAACAAAATAATATAAGCGATACACACACTCAAAGACAAGCCAAGAATGTAGCATTTCGCATGGTTTAAGATAAGGGTAATAAAAATACCCTCTAGACTTGCACATTCCATCGACAAGTAGCCAATGTCGGTAGCTCAGTCGGATGCACGTCTGACTGGTGATCAGGAGGATGCGGGTTGATACCTGCAGGGTCGGCAACATTCTTTCGTGGAGATTGATCATGAAATCTTTCCTTCAGTAATTCTGCCCCTTCCGCTGATTCAAGAAGGGCAGTTGTCATTTTCTGATGAAAGAATGTGCACTGTACTGGTTAACAGCTTTATACGTATAAGCTTGTCCAGGAAAAGTGTGGATAGGTAAACTGACCGGTTCAAAAATGACCTAAAATAGTGTTGACTGGGCCATTAAACTCTAATACAAACAAACAGATCCAGTGACAAGTTGTTTGGGAAAAACTGCTATTTTCTGTGTTTTTACCCCTATATATTCCATTTGTTTGCAATTTTCAATAAAGGAACCTAATATTTAAATCCAAGAACCACGAAATTAACATTATTTCACATTGTTCAATAATTGTACATGCAAATCTGTATATTGACATTCAATATAATGTCAAAACTCATTAAAGTGACAGTTTTTTTGGAACACATCCTTGACACAGATACATGTACATGAGTATGTTATATTTAATGCACCTAGAAACCAATGTCAACATTTGTTAGTATTCCCTTGGTAAATATCCACAAATTTGTTTCTTGGAATAATTAACCCATTGTACATGTATGCAGCAAACCCCTGAAGGGGTACCTTGGCAAACAGTGCAGGCCCAGATCAGACGCAGCAGAACACGGCGTCTGATCAGGGCCTGCACTATTTGCTAACAGAATTTTCCATCAAAACTGGAATAAAAATGAAAAAATAGGCCTGACACCCCTTATATGACAAATGGACTTGTCCAACATATTGCAATGGAAGAGTCCACTAGCATACAATGGGTAAAGTGAAAGGGCCCTTTATCAACTATTTCTTTTTGTAGCAAATGGAATCTTCCACCTTATATACAGCAGGAGTCCATTTCAAAATTTAGGGGTGTCAGGTTGTATTTTCTCAAAAATTTATTTTTGGAAAATGGCTGAACTTTTTGCAAACAGTGTAGGCCCTGATCAGATGCCACGTTCTGCGGCATCTGAACTGGGCCTGCACTGTTTGCCAAATACACACTTTGGGTTTCTGGTACAAAAAGGTTTAAATACATGTTCTAATAAAAGGCATCCTTTGGAAGCAAGGAATACACCACAGAACGGGAAAATATGGAGTGTACGTGTTTTCTGGGATAGACTAGCCTGTTTGGGCAAATAAGGCCTCATCAGTGACCCTCAAATATATTTGAAAAAATATTTTTTGAAAATTCTACAATGGAATCAATGATCCCAAAGGACAAGAAAATATAAACTTCACTATCATAAAGGGCAGAGAGCTTTTTACGGTCGCCACACATTTCCAAACACCAGCTGTTGTGATCAATATTAAATATGTTCTATGAAAGGGTATCCTTTGGAAGCAACGAATGCACCACAGAACTGGAAAATATGGAGTGTACATTAGGGCCGGCTAATTGGAGCTGAAAGGATAATTGATTAACAGTCCTGTCATTGCGATCCAAAATCGATTAGTAATCGCAAAGGTTTTTGTCATTATTTTACCTGTCCGGCTTTCTGGCTGAACTTGACTCTTACCATATGTTGCTCTTTACCATATATGTATATTTGAACAGACAGGCCTGAGCAAACATTCTAGACCCTAATGAGACGCTGCATAATGCGGCATCTAATGCGGCGTCTCATCAGGGTCTGCACTGTTTGCCACTCATCCAGCTATTTTAGGCATATCTTTGGGTAGTAAATTGTAGGGGTGTAACGATGCATCGATAGTTCGATGCATCGCGATAGGGACTACTTCGATAGCAATGCATCGATAGTACTTTTGACTATCGATAACTATCGCCGATAGTTCTTTCAACTATCGATAGTTTCGATTGTTTTTTTTTCTTGAACAGACTTTGAAAATATACCTGTACTGTTGTGTAATAACGCAAGTATTTTTGCTTAGGATATCAATTCAGTTGTAATCAGGACAGACTGATAAGCCGTCACATATGTGCATGATGATCCGAGTCTTCGCTGGTCGCATATGTGTATCATAGTTTTATGCCGTGTGGTGAATTTCTCGCGGCGATGAATTTCCCGCTGTCTTTTTTGCACGTGCAGTTGAGGCAGTCAGAAATTTTTCCGCGTTTTTCAATAACAACACGTCAACGATAGCTTGCTCACGCACTTGTTGCATGCAACTTTTTGAAAACATGACAGTGAAACCTGTCCGACATCTGAAGGCTCAGATCAGCCTGTGCAGTCATATATAAATGTTTGTTGTTTGTATTAGCTTTGCGTAGTATGACTTCTGGCACCAACGCCATTTCCCTGTTCAGTTTTGAAGACATTTGCAAGATGCACAAGCTGATCTTATGTATGAAGAAATGTTTGTTTTCGCTGTGTGCTGACACATTCACATAGGTAAATGTATAATAAACGACGGTATAATGCAGTTAAACTTGTTGCATATGTGACTCGTTTTGCGTCGGCAAACACGATTGCTAATGAGTATTAGGGCCACACTGTTAAACCGCACTTTTGTGGTCGCATTAGAAATGTTTCTCGAGAAATGCACAGAATGTGCATGCGAGTACATGATAGACTCAGATTAGTCGATAAGACTAGTATGCACAAATACATCAATGACGATGTCATCAGTCGGCTGGCCGGACCGATTGGGATTGAATTCTTGGGGGAATATTTATGCTGACAAAGTTTTAGTTTCCTGTCGTCATTCTGTAGGAAAAAAAAAACGTGCAGCACGAGGCCTTAGGTCTCTGTCTATCAAGTACTTTCTTAAGGTGATTCCGGATGTTTTGATGGTGGACACTGGACAACCTGGGACAAATTGACGTTTTTATTTTTCGTGTGTCTTTCTTATTTTATTTTTGGTTGTCTTTGTATTATGAGCCCAGGTCGATCCCTGTACATATTGCTAAACGAAAACACCGACTTGATCATTGCTTTACTTCTAGCTTTTGATGGTTGGTTGATTTTAGGTTTAACGTCCCTGTCATCACTGTAAAGGTCATTTTGGAGACGTTGCTTCCAATTTTGTGAGACTTTTACCCGACATTGAGATGAAAATGACATCTCAAGCCCGGTCGCCCAATGAAACCAATAGGGTTTATTAGCATGGACGGTCCTCCTCGCACCGTGGTTCCTGGACAGGCTTAGATCCTCTAAGCGGTTTACCAGTACTAGTGTGCGGGCCGGATTCAGCTCTGCGTGGAAGCATCTAGCTTTTGATGCTAACTTCAAATAAAAAATATGTAAATTCAAGTTTTAATGCAGTTTGTTAGATTCATGTCGCCCTTATAGAGGTGCTAAAATGTCGTGCTGTGATTACGTAATACTATGTAATAAATAATCGGGTTACCTAATTAACTGAATATACAGATTAATTTACCATAAGCGGCAAACATCAAACAATCGAAGACCGATCAGCATGTGTCCGTTTCCACAAGCAGAACATCTCAAACAATGCAAAGGTATTAAAGCTATGATAACCATCACTTACACGCATATATACTGGAAGCAGCAAGCTATTTTTAGGCGGTGGGTCCTTCTGCAGGTCGTGGGGATATGTAAAGAGCCGTCTCCCTATTATGTTTTTTTCTGGAATAGCCCCGAGGGAATGAATGCTGATATTGAAACACACAATAAACATACAATTTCAGGCCATGCCAATTTTCCTAACTCGTTCTGTCACTCTTAGCCATTTTATGTGAGTGATATAACATCTATGAATCATAACAGTGCCCGATAGTATCACGATAGTATCGTGATAGTATGCCGCGATAGTGATAGTATCGTGATAGTAGTTTCCACGATAGCAATACTATCACGATAGTCAAAATTGGCATCGATAGTCAGCCCTAGTAAATTGTACCTATCAAGTAATCGATTAAAAGCAAATCAGCAATGATTATCATTTTTGTGGAATTTATCGATCGATTATACGATTAATCGTGTCAGCCCTAGTGTACATGTTTTCTGGGCCAAACTAGCTAGTTTCAGCCAATTAGGCCTCATCAGTGACCCTCAAATATTGCAGCTTCTTAACCCTCGCCCTCACAATGCTGAGTATTTCAATGTTCTACACTCCTACCCAATTTTCAGCCATTGTATGATTTCAATTTTTACCTTGGATTCAGAAGCACAATGGAAAAGTATAGATCCTGATCAGCTGGAAGCCAGCTGGTCTGGATCTAAGCTTTCTGGGTTCAGCATGGCGAGGGTTAACCCATTGTATGCGGTAAACCTCTAAAGGGGTTCCTTGGCAAACATTGTAGGCCCAGATCAGACACCCCAGAATGCAGCATTTGATCAGGACCTACACTGTTTGCTAACAGAATTTTCCGTCAAAAATAGAATATAACTGAAAAAAAAATAGGCTTGACACCCCTTATATGATAAATGAACTTGCCCAACATATAGCAATGGAAGAGTCCACTAGCATACCAAGGGTTAATAATGTTAATATGTTAGGAAACAGTCATTACTACGAGGGTCCTCAGCAAAACAGATATGTGTTAATGGATAATTTTTGTCTTTTCTCCATTAACTTACTTCAGACTGGAAACCATTATACGGGTACCATGGCAAACAGTGCAGGCCCAGATCAGATGCCGCAGAACGCGGCATCTGATCAGGGTCTACACTGTTTGAAAAAAGATAAGCCAACCTGACACCGCTTAATTTTGCAGTGGAATGCTGCAATATACAGTAAAACCTGTCATAGTGGCCACCTCTATTAAGCAAGCAACCTGTCTTAAGCAAGCAGGCATTCAGTTCCCACTAAAGGCAAATGTGTTAAATTTCACCAGTATTAAGCAAGCATCTGTCTTAAGCAAGCACATTTTGATTATCCCTTAGGTGCTTGCTTAACAGAGGTTGGACTGTATAAGGAGGAAGATTCCATTTGGTACAAAAAGAGTTAAATACCATGTTGTGGGTATTCATCTGAATTGCCTCAGTAATGGGGTTCAGATGAATACACATAACAAAGTTTTTTTTTTAAAAAATAAGGAAAATTATCATTCAGTTATCATGAAATACATGCACTACCTTATCTGTTGCTCTGATTTGAGGTTTAAAGTCCCCATCAACACTGTAAAGGTCATTTTGGCAACGTTGCTCCAATTTTGTGGGACTTTTACCCGACATTGAGATGAAATTACATCACAAGCCCTGCCGCCCAATGAAACCAATAGGGATTATAAGCATGGCCGGTCCGACACTCGCACCGCTTTGCCTTGGCAGGCTTAGATCCTCTAAGCGGTTTACCAGTACTTGTGTGTGGGTCGGTTTGAGCGCTGCGTGGAAGCATCATGCAGCCCATCTATTTCTTCAAGCCATGAGAGGCGGGGGCTGAATCTGTTGCTATGGTCCACAGTTTAGTGTTGTATAATATGTATGTCAACTGATGATCTGTTTATACATCACGTGAACAAGTCCGTGAAATAAAGACCCCCCTAAACCCCTCTTTATATAGAGAAAACTGGGGTTTACGGGGGAAAACGTTATTTTCCTAATTTCTGCTCCAAGACATAGGTTGTGGGTACTCGTTAGAACCTCCTCAATGGGGTGGTTCTAACGAACACCCAAAACCTATGTTTGGAGTATAAATAAGAAAAATAACACAAATTTTCATCAGAAAAATACCTTTTTATGAGGTTTGAAAAATGCAATTTATCACAAGGATGTGTTATCCTAATGTAGGTGGAGCAGCTCTCAGAACAAACTGGTGAAGAATCTGTCATCCTTACAGCAAGTGTTGATGACGGAACACTCTGTCATCTTGGGTCTAATCGGGGCAGAAATTTCCTTGATGGCAGAGAGGAACTAAAGTCACAGTTCTTAACACACTGCATAAGTGGTAAGTTGATCCTGTTCTCAAAGCACCTGACTAAGGGCCCAGCTTTTCTAAACACTCGCATTTTTTATGTCCTCACATTCGAAGAATGGTGGAAGGGCATACAGTGTTGCCTGCCTGTCCATCCATCCGTCTACAGGGTCAATAACTTTCTTATTTCTGGATGTATTTTGAAATTACTTGGCAAGGCAAAAATGTTAACCATCATGAGACGATGTGTCGCACAAAACGCAGGTCCATACCTCCAAGGTCAAGGTCGTACTTAGAAGTCAAAGATCAAAAAAGGGATCGAAACTTAAGTACGGTCAATAATTTTCTTATTTCTGTGTAGATAATGAAATTACTTGGCAGAAATGCTAACCATATGTTGTGTATAAAACCCAGGTTGGTACTTCCAAGGTCAAGGTCGTACTTAGAGGTCAAAGGTAAAGAAAAATATCTTTTTATTGTGTCCAGTTATTCTAAATGGATTTGGAAATTACTTGGTAGAAAGGTTAACCATCATGAGTTGATGTGTCAAGCGCAAGACCCAGGTCAGTACCTCCAAGGTCAAGGTCATACTTAGAGGTCAAAGGTAAAGCATCTTTTTCTTGTGTCTGCTCAATTCCTTTTTGTTGTTCCTGGATGGATTTGGAAATTTGGCAGAAACTTTAACCATCATGAGGCAATTTGTGGCACGCAAGACACAGGTCCATACCTGTTAGGTTAAAGTCATACTTAGAGGTCAAAGGTCAAATACTAACGTATCAGCATATTTTCAGGTGGGTACATCCATGTCGTTTGGACGCATTTCTTGTTTAGCAGAAATGTTAGCATATATGCAAATATATTTGCCATTTAATATTTGATAGTATTAATTATACTTTAACAACATTGGCCCCCGCTCATCGGGGCTTGAAGAAACAGATGGGCTGCATGATGCTTCCACGCAGAGCTGAAACTGACTGCACACACAAGTACTGGTAAACCGCTTAGAGGATCCAAGCCTGCCCAGGCAAAGCGGTGTGTGTCAGTCCGTCCATGCTTATAAACCCTATTGGTTTCATTGGGCGACAGGGCTTGAGATGATATTTCACCTCGATGTCGGGTAAAAGTCCAACAAAATTGAAAGCAATGTCTCCAAAATGACCTTTACAGTGTTGACGGGGACGTTAAACCTCAAAACAAACAAACTAACACCATTGTTCATATTGAACATTTGGACCGAGATAAGAAGAATTTTTAGATGATTGTGTTATGGCCCTTTAGCAGTCAGGTGCATAACCTATACAAATTATTTTTTTATAACCTGTTAAGACTATAAAGTCACATACCGCCATTGAATTTCAAAGTGAGGCTATAGAAAATAACATGTTTAGGTTATGTCACAAGTTCTTTAGGATTTTGTTAAATTGAAAAATACAAAAATATTAATGTGAATGCCTTAATAATTTTCTCGTCACCCCACTCTTGTTTGTAACACGTGCGTACAACTTTTTAGACGATGCATACAAAGAATTTGGATTTCAATCATCAAATTAAAGTCTTCTTTCCATTTTAAAATTGTCACCACATGCTGCAAAATTGCGATAAGGTGGGAATTCAAGTTTTAAAACCATTAATTTTACGATTTTGGCGCTCCAAGTCCACTCAATAAAAAAAACAACAAAATTTCTGAATGAAAACTTGATCGTGTTGACGAATCCACCAACTTGTTAGAAAGAGCGCTTCTCGTGGAATCTTGCGATAATGTTATAATGCAGCAAAACACCGTGAATTTCAAAAAAGAAGAGAAAAACTATGCCGATTTGGACCGATTCTCAAAAAACTAAATATAGCGCAAATGTGTTATTTTTTTTAACTTGTTCAGGCTATGCACCTGACTGTTTAGAAAGAAAGGTTGTTATACACCCTTTTGAAAAAAGGTCATATTATGTGCAGACAAAATGACAAACAGTGTAGACCTGATCAGAATGTTCCTTCATGATCTGCACTATTAGCGCATTCCAATACTTAAGATCATTTTTGTACCTTGTGACAGGTTGGGGAGACATAATTTTGCCCTGAATCCCTCAGTCTGTATGTCTGTTCATCACAATTTGTGTTCCCTCTCATTTTCATACAATTTTGCAGAATAAGATGATGTGTATGGTTTTCTGCTGTGGGCTATGAAACCTTAAGGAAGACACCTCTCAGATAAGCACACAGTTCTGCTATATAACATTAGTACAACTCATGCCCATATTCCTTACTATTAGGATGACATGTCCATGAGAAATAATGGCATCCAACATCATGTCAGATATTACAAATAAAAATTAAAAATTGTAATATCCTTTCTATTTCTGGTTTCAACATAGATTGTTGGTGCTCATTAGTACCGCCTCAATGAGGTGGTTCTTAAGAGTACCCACAATCTATGTTTTTCAGCAAAAATAATGTAAACCCCAATAAACCCAGCTTTTCTCTATATAAAGTGGGGATAGAGGGGTCTTCATTTCACGGACTTATCATTATGCTATTTGCTGTTTACCATATGTACCTTTGGTAATCAGCTAGACAGGGCTGATCCAACAGTATAGACCCTGAGGGGATGCCACAGAATGCACTCTTTGTCAGTCTAGACTGTTTGCCACTCATCCAGCTAACATTGGATCATAAATTTTACTTGTTTAAAGTTCAGAACAAGTATGGTATGCCGGCTTCGGTAGCTTAGTCGGATGCACATCTGACTGGTGATCAGGAGGACGCAGGTTCGATATCTGCGGTGGTCGGCAACATTCTTTCATTGAGATTAATCATGAAATCTTTTCTACTGTCATTCTCTCCTTTCCCCTGATTCAAGAAGGGCAGTTGTCAGTTTCTGGCAAAAGAATGTGCACTATACTGGTTAACCGCTTAGGTATAAGCCTATCCAGGAAAAGAGTGGATAGGTAAACTGACCGCCTCAAAAATGACCTAAATAGTTTTGACTGGGCCGTTAAACTCCAGTACAAACAAACAAACAAAACAAGTATGGTATTAGTTGAGGTGTCTGAATATTTAGGGGTAAATATAGTATACATTAGCGCTGGCTAATGGGAGCTGAAAAGATAATCGATTATCAGTCCTGTCATTGCGATCGATAATCAATTAGTAATAGTTAGGGTTTTGTCATAATTTTACCTGTCTGGCTTTCTTCTGAGCATGACTCTTACCATATGTTGCACTTTACCATATGTTTATTTGAACAGACAGGCCTGAGCAAACAGTGTAGACCCAGATGAGACACTGCATAATGCGGAGTCTCATCTGGGTTTGCACTGTTTGCCACTCATTCAGCTATTTTAGGCATAACTTTGGGTAGTAAATTGTACCTATTAAGTAATCGATTAAAAGCAAATCAGAAATGATAATCATTTTTGTTGGATTTATCGATCGATTAACCGATTATACGATTAATCGTGTCAGCCTTAGTATAAAATATGTCATGTACCGTAAAAATCACGAAATTTCAGACACCTTGAGCACTTGCTGGTATTAATTCCCTAAAATTTACAAATTAGTTTCACGATCCCGCAAGGAGTCCAAAAGGTGGAAATGGAATGGCAAACAGTGTAGACCCTGATGAGACCAGTCTGAACTTAGTCTGCACTGTTTACTTAGGCCTATCTTTCCATGATCATTACGGTCTTTACACAGCTGATGACACAAGACAGTTACCTGCAGATACCGATGACAGTCCAAGGCCAGTAATAATGGGGCGTTATGAAGCTGCAAGCATCACCTCTCCAAGTATGTCTAGACGTCAAAAATCAATGATTATCACACCCAACCAGGAGCAGTCTTTACAGCATACAAGAAAAAATCCTCTATCTCCATCAAAAAGGAGGTCTGCAACAGTTACATCAGGATTCCAGACTGTAACAGCTAGTCCCGTCACACACGCCAGCCCAGTGTCTAAAGTTCCAGACACAAACATTAACAACATTGCTTTTAAACTCGATCTTCCTTGTGATGATTTAACTAGCAATCAGGATAACTCTGATAATGTGATGGAAACTGTTGTTGATGGCAGTGAAGCTAATCAAATTGAAGCACAGGTGCCTGTTCAAAACCTGGCAAAGAAAGGTAATAGTGCTGAAAATATTACTACCCAGATATTAGATAGTTCTCAAATAAAGACTGAATTTATAAAATCTGAGGAACCTGATTTTGAGATAACTGAAGTTGAAATGGGTGGTGTCGCAAACTGGAATACTGGACCGGCTCATAATTCTTCTGCTTCAGAACTGCAAATTGGAACAGGAACAGAGAGTATCCAGTCTGGAACAGGCAGTAAGTACATAATAAATTGGTTTTAATTTGTCACTCCAGATTCATTTGTATGTTTTTAGCTGACCCAAGCAGAAGTGCTAATGGTGAGCTATTGTGATCGGTCAATGTCCGTTTTGCGTCATGTTTGTGCGGCGTCAACAATTTGCTTTAAATGCGAACTCCTCCTGAACGCTTTGGCCAGTTTCAATCAAACTTCATAGGAATGTTGCTTAGGTAACACTCTACCAAAATAATCGTCCCCGCCCATCGGGGCTTGGAGAAATAAATTTGGCTGCATGTTGCTTCCATGCAAAGCTGAAACTGACCACTCACGAGTACTTGTAAACCGCTTAGAAGGACTAAGCCTGCCCAGGCAAAGTCGTGTGCCCAGTGCATATAATACTTTTGGTTAATTTGGCAGCAGGGCTTGTGATGTCATTTCATCTCAGTGTCGGGTAAAAGTCCCACAAAATTGGAAGCAAAGTCTCCAAAAATGACCTAGATAATGTTGATGGGGATGTTAATTCTCAACTCAAACAAACAGTTAAAGTTGTTCCGCTTGGATGAACAAGATTGTTGCTAGAGTTGAAAATAGAAAAAAATCTTTAAATGACAACTCACTATACCCTTTAGCCAATTCCATTCAAACTTTATAGGAATGTTGCTTAGGTGACCCTCTACCAGACTAGCTAAAATGGTTCAACTCTGATGAGCAAGATGTCCACCATAGCTAAAAATAGAAAAATGTCAACAATAGGCTTTGAATGCCAATTCCTGAACCTTTTGGCAAATTTTAATCAAACTTTATAGCAATGATCATTAGGTGACCCTCCACCAAAATAGTTAAAATCATTCTTCTTGAATGAACGAGATGGCTAAAAATAGAAAAAAATATTTTAAACAACCACTCACCCTGTATCAGCCAGTGTGATTCAAACTTCATAGGAATGTTGCTTAGGTGACCCTCTACCAGAATAGCTAAAACTGTTTTGCTCTGATAACCAGTGTCATGACTTCGAAATATAATGCGACTTTTGATTTTACGATGTCAAATTCAATGTTGATTTGATTGTTATTTTAATGTTATATGCCTGCTGGGTACCTGTGTAGTTTAATTGCATTGAAGGTACCTACATATATTTGTGTAATTTTTGTGTATGTGTTGGATGTAATATTGGAAGGTGATCAGAAAGTAAGTCACAGAAAAAAAGTCACGGAAATAAAGCCACAAAAAAATAGTCAATGGAAAAAATGTAACAAATAAAAAATATAGAAATCTTTCACCTAAAAAAAAAAGATGAGATCAATAAATAAAAATAGTGACAACACCTGCAAAGTAGAAGTAAAACAAAGATCAGGAATCGATACAATTAACTTTCTCCACCCATCAAAGACACCAAATGGAAAGAAACACAAACATGAAGCGACCAGACCATAATGGAAACCTAAACAAAGGCAGGCCATAAGGACCGTTTCTTTCCCACAAAATGGCCATATGGCCATCCAAAATAAAAAGACGCAAGTGATACACACAGTAAGTAACAAACAACATAAATAAACCGCCAGAGAAGAACAGCCTTGGAAGGTCAGTGGAAAGATTTCCACTGGAGGGCTTAAATCGATTTTACGTGGCCACAATCCTCCCCCTTACGTCCGTCGGAATTTAGACAAATAATTTGTTCAGTCCGCATGATGGCCTCCTAACTCATCAGTGCAACATCCACGTGAACACAAATAATCAAAGAACCACAGAGGTGAGACAACGGTGAGGACTAGACAGCAACAAACCACTGAAATGCTGGAGCAAAAGAAAACCAACAGTTAGACTCCGATGGGCCCGACCAGAGACACAGCAACAGACACCAACCAACATTACCTTGAATTAGATCTCTCTAATTCTCAATAAGCCTTTATGTTGGAAGCGTCATAGAATCTGAGGCCTGACCCACCGGCGTGCAATTAAAGAGGGAAGCAAAGTTGCCAACCGTGATTTGGTTAACTACCATGCATGCAGTCTGTCGTATAACATCCATGTTGTACCCAATCTTTTTATATCGAAGAATGATTTTACGAAATTGGGTGCTGAAGTCATTGCGGTTATATATTTTTCTGAATTTATATACTAAGTCACCATAAAATTCGGGTTCCGATAGACCTTGTTGCAGAAGAGATTTAAGTCCAATATCGAATTTTGAAATTAAATCAGAATGGCGTCTATAAAATTTTGAAATTGCTTTGTGTAGTTTATGGAACCGATAACCCTGATTAAGAAGTTTAGCTGTTAATAATTTATTATAAGTGTTGAAGTCATATACATGACTACACACTCTAGCAAATCGAATTAATTGCGAAATATAAACGCCATAGGATGGTGCACGAGGAACATCACGATCCAAAAAAGGAAAATTTACAATCTCAAAATCAAAGTCATCTCGTTTATCATAAATTTTGCACGAAACAAACCCATCTACAATAGATAGATGTAAATCCAAAAACGGGGCCTCGGTTTCAGAAGAATTTGCTTGACTTTTTAGCTCACCAGAGCCGAAGGCTCCGGGGGAGCTTATAGTATAGGCATTGGTCCGTCGTCCGTCGTCGTCGTCGTCATCGTCGTCTGCGTCGTCAACATTTTCAAACAACATCTCCTCTGAAACTACTTGGCCAATTGAAACCAAATTACATGTGGAGCCTCTATGGGAAGGGGGAACGAAAGTTTGTTCGGGAGGACTGGGTCACATAACCAATATGGCCGCCATGCCCATATATGGTAAAAACCTTTAAAAATCTTCTTCTCAAGAACCGAACAGCCGATGATCTTGAAACTTTATATGCAGCATCGGGGACTCGGGCCCTACCAAGTTTGTTCAAATGATGACCTTTGGTTGACCTTGACCTGTTTTACGTCAAGGTCAAATTTGGTCACTTAGACATTTGTATGGAAAAACGGCAAAACAGTGGATTTTTCTGATTGTATGTTAGCTAGTGGCATCAGAAATGGTATTTGCAATCAGCTGCATGGAAGTTTATCAGTTTCAGAGGTCAAGGTCATTTACTGACCTTTGTCCAGGATGGCTCAGGTTCAGTATTTTTTATCTTCTTCTTCACTTAAACTACTCGGCCAATTGAAACCAAATTACATGTGGAGCCTCTATGGAGTGGGGGAACGAAAGTTTGTTCGTGAGGACTGGGTCACGTGACCAATATGGCCGCCATGCCCATTTATGGTAAAACCCTTTAAAAATCTTCTTCTCAAGAACCGAATGGCCGATGATCTTGAAACTTGGTATGCAGCATCAGGGACTCAGGCCTTACCAAGTTTGTTCAAATGATGACCTTTGGTTGACCTTGACCTGTTTTACGTCAAGGTCAAATTTGGTCACTTAGACATTTGTATGGAAAAATGGCAAAACAGTGGATTTTTCTGATTGTATATTAGCTAGTGGCATCAGAAATGGTATTTACAATCAGCTGAATGGAAGTTTATCAGTTCCAAAGGTCAAGGTCATTTACCGACCTTTGTCCAGGACGGCTCGGATTCAGTATTTTTATCTTCTTCTTCACTTAAACTACTTGACCAATTGAAACCAAATTACATGTGGAGCCTCTATGGAATGGGGGAACGAAAGTTTGTTCGTGAGGACTGGGTAACATGACCAATATGGCCACCATGCCCATATATGGAAAAAACCCTTAAAAATCTTCTTCTCAAGAACTGAATGGCCGATGATCTTGAAACTTGGTATGCAGCATCAGTGACTCTGGCCCTTCCAAGTTTGTTCAAATGATGACCTTTGGTTGACCTTGACCTGTTTTACGTCAAGGTCAAATTTGGTCACTTAGACATTTGTATGGAAAAATGGCAAAACAGTTGATTTTTCTGATTGTATATTAGCTAGTAGCATTAGAAATGGTATTTACAATCAGCTGAATGGAAGTTTATTAATTCAAAAGGTCAAGGTCATTACTGACCTTTGTCTTGGATGGCTCAGATTCAGTATTTTTATCTTCTTCTCCAGTAAAAGTGCTGTGCTGATTGAAACCAAATTACATGAAAAACCTCTATTGGGGTGAGGCAATTAAACATTATTTGTGGTATTGTTGTCACATGACCAAGATGGGCCCCTTGCCTGTATATGGTATAAACCATATGACCTCTGGTGAGCGTAGTGGCCCATGGGCCTCTTGTTTCCTATATAAAACCTGACTTTTTTCGTATATAAAAAGGGAATTAAAGGGATGTTCATTACAGAGCCATGTAAATTAATACTTTCAACCATTAAGATAAACAAGAAATTGTCCCCTGTTTATACTCCTTAAATTTTTTGGGAATAATACTTTTACATTTAGTCAATCGGTGTGGACCCAGATGAGAGCAGTCTGAAATTGGTCCACACTATTTGCATATGACTTTTTAAAGTAACCAGTATGGCAATTGGCATCTCAGCTGTTAAATATGTTCTATAAAAGGGTTATCCTTTGGAAGCAAGGAATACACCACAGAAGTGAAAAAATATGGAGTGTACATGTTTTCTGGGCCAGACTAGCTAGTTTCTCAGCTGTTAAGTCAGTATGTTGTACAAAGCAAGCCTTTTCTTTCAGGACTTGTTTTCCTTCTTTTTCCATATTTTTCCTATTACTTTCTTACCTTCATTCAGTTGGATTACCTGCTCAGTGAAATAAGATATAATGGTCTTGAAGTTACTCTAATGTTATTGTTCTATTAACTAACTATACATGTTTTTCTTGATATTGTTGTCATTATGTCTCCCCCGAAAAAAAAATTTTTCGGAGAGACATATTGTTTTTCCCCGGGCGTCTGTCTGTCCATCTGTCTGTCTGTCTGTCCGTCTGTCACACATTCGTGTCCGCTCTATAACTTGAAAACCGTTCAAGCTATCTTCACGTAACTTAGTATAAATATAAATCAGCATTAGACAACCTGCAGTGCGCAAGAACTATAACTCTCGCTTTTCTACTTTTTGAATTATCTCCCTTGGAAGTTTGTTGGTATGTATATATGTATGGGCAAATCGTGTCCGGTCAATAACTTTCTTATTATGCCCCCAACTTTGAAAAAGTTGGAGGGGCATATTGCTTCTGGCTCGTTCGTCTGTTCGTCCGTCCGTTACGCTTTTGATGCATAGCATAACTAAAGAACCGTGTATGCTAGGGTTTTGAAATTTCATATATGGATTCCTCATGGAAAATTAGCTGACGCGTATTTTTTTTCTCGTCCGGATTATGCCCCCTTCAAGAGTTATTGCCCTTTGAAATTTTTTTAATAAAATCTTGTCAGCAAGATATCTCAAAAACTATTGGAGCTAAGGCCTTGAAAGTTGGTGATTATATTGGTGGTGATGAGTAGATGAACTGATTAACTTTTGACAAAATTCCGAAAAATACTTTGTGAGTTATGGCCCTTTGTCATTTTGGTAATTTGTGCCCATTGTAATGTATGCTAAAAGTGATGCATAGCACAACTTTAGAACCGTGTATTCTAGGGTTTTGAAATTTCATATATGGATTCCTCATGGAAAATTAGCTGACGCGTATTTTTTTTCTTGTCCGGATTATGCCCCTTTTAAGAGTTATTGCCCTTTGAAATTTTTTTAATAATATTTTGTCACCAAGATTTCTCAAAAACTATTGGAGCTAGAGCCTTGAAAGTTGGTGAATATATTGGTGGTGATGAGTAGATGAACATACTTTACTTTTGACAAAATTCAGAAAAATACTTTGTGAGTTATGGCCCTTTGTCATTTTGGTAATTTGTGCCCATTGTAATGTATGCTAAAAGTGATGCATAGCATATCTTTAGAACCGTGTATGCTAGGGTTTTGAAATTTCATATATGGATTCCTCATGGAAAATTAGCTGACGCGTATTTTTTTTCTTGTCCGGATTATGCCCCTTTTAAGAGTTATTGCCCTTTGAAATTTTTTTAATAAAATTTTGTCAGCAAGATATCTCAAAAACTATTGGAGCTAGAGCCTTGAAAGTTGGTGAATATATTGGTGGTGATGAGTAGATGAACTGATTAACTTTTGACAAAATTCCGAAAAATACTTTGTGAGTTATGGCCCTTTGTCATTTTGGTAATTTGTGCCCATTGTAATGTATGCTAAAAGTGATGCATAGCATATCTTTAGAACCGTGTATGCTAGGGTTTTGAAATTTCATATATGGATTCCTCATGGAAAATTAGCTGACGCGTATTTTTTTTCTCGTCCGAATTATGCCCCATTTAAGAGTTATTGCCCTTTGAAATTTTTTTAATAAAATCTTTTCAGCAAGATATCTCAAAAACTATTGGAGCTAGAGCCTTGAAAGTTGTTGAGTATATTGGTGGTGATGAGTAGATGAACTGATTAACTTATGACAAAATTTCGAAAAATACTTTGTGAGTTATGTCCCTTTGTCATTTTGGTAATTTGTGAAAAACATTGTCATTGTTCTAGCACCTACATTTCTTCACCAATTTCAATATAACTTCACAGAAATGTTCTTTATAAAAAATCTCAAGCGAGTTCGACTTTCAAGGTCATGACCTCAAGGTCAAGGTCACTGTGGCTATTTTTAGAAAAACTTTGTCATCGCTCTAGCGCCTACATTTCTTCACTAATTTCAATATAACTTCACACAAATGTTCCTTATAAAAAAATCTCAAGAGAGTTCGACTTTCAAGGTCATGACCTCAAGGTCAAGGTCACTGTGGCTATTTTTAGAAAAACTTTGTCATCACTCTAGCGCCTACATTTCTTCACTGATTTCAATATAACTTCACACAAATGTGCCTTATGATAATATCTCAGCGAGTTTGACTTTCAAGGTCATGACCTCAAGGTCAAGGTCACTGTGGCTATTTTAAGAAAAACTTTGTCATCACTCTAGCGCCTACATTTCTTCACTGATTTCAATATAACTTCACACAAATGTGCCTTATGACTATATCTTGAGCGAGGTCGACTTTCAAGGTCATGACATCAAGGTCAAGGTCACTGTGGCTATTTTTAGAAAAACTTTGTCATTGCTCTAGCGCCTACATTTCTTCACTGATTTCAATATAACTTCACACAAATGTTCCTTATGACAATATCTCGAGTGTTTTCCACTTTCAGGGTCATGACCTCAAGGTCAAGGTCACTGTAGCTATTTTTAGAAAAAATTTTGTCATCGCTCTAGCGCCTACATTTCTTCACCGATTTCAATATAACTTCACACAAATGTTCCTTATGACAATATCTCTAGCGAGTTCCACTTTCAAGGTCAAGGTCACTGTGGCTATTTTTAGAAAAACTTTGTCAGTGCTCTAGCGCTTACATTTCTTCACTGATTTCAATATAACTTCACACAAATATTCCTAATGACAATATCTCAAGCCATTTCAACTTTCAAGGTCAAGGTCACAATGGCTATTTTTAGAAAAACTTTGTCATCACTCCAGCGCCTACATTTCTTCACCGATTTTAATATAACTTCACACAAATGATCCTTATGACAATACCTCGAAAGAGTTCGACTTTCAAGGTCAAGGTCACTGTGGCTATTTTTAGAAAAACTTTTTCATTGCTCTAGCGCTTACATTTTTTCACCAATTTCAAAATCGATTCACACAAATGTTCCTTATGACAATATCTGTAGCGAGTTCCACTTTCAAGGTCAAGGTCACTGTGGCTATTTTTAGAAAAACTTTGTCAATGCTCTGGCGCTTACATTTCTTCACCAATTTCAATATAACTTCACACAAATGTTCCTTAAGACAATATCTCAAGCGATTTCGACTTTCAAGGTCAAGGTCACTGTGGCTATTTTTAGAAAAACTTTGTCATCGCCCTAGCGACTACATTTCTTCACTGATTTCAATATAACTTCACACAAATGTTCCTTATGACAATACCTCGAGTGAGTTTGACTTTCAAGGTCAAGGTCACTGTGGTTATTTTTAAAAAAACTTTGACATGGCTCTAGCGCTTACATTTCTTCACCGATTTCAGTATAACTTCACACAAATGTTCCTTATGACAATATCTCGAACTTTTTCGACTTTAAAGGTCAAGGTCACTGGCTATTTTTAGAAAATCTTTGTCATCGCTCTAGTGCCTACATTTATTGATGGATGTTACTAGAACTTCACACAAATGTTTCTTATGGTAATATCTCGAGTTGCTTTGACTTTCAAGGTCATGACCTCAAGGTCAAGGTCACTATGGCTATTTTTAGAAAAACTTTGTCATTGCTCTACCGCCTACATTTATGATTTTAATCTAACTTCACACAAAAGATGCTTATGATAATATCTTGAGCAAGATCTACTTCAATGCAAGTATCCATTTCTGACCTTGACCTACATTTTATGGTTCACTGACTTTGTAAAATAGTGTGACAACCCTAACTTTCACCCTGATGTAAGAGTCTGTTTTTAAGAGTTTCATTGATGATGCTTGGTACATGCTTGCAACTAGGAGTGAAATTTTTATGCAGGCATCCATGTTTGACCTTGACCTAGATTTCATGGTTTGGTGACTTTGCGCCCCCACAGGTGCGACATAGCCTTCAGGGGAATTCTTGTTGTATGTTTTTGAGTCTTTAACAATATTTGTTGAATATTTTGCCATCTAAGGACAAGCAAAGGTTGGGGGCATTGTGTTTTACAAACACCATTTCTAGTTTTCAGATGGATTTTAAAATTACTTGGCAGAAATATTAACAACCATAAAACGATGTGTGGTGCGCATGAATCAGGTCGGTACCTCAAAGTCAAGGTCATACTTAGAGGTCAAAGGTCAAAAAAGGGGCCTTTTTTGTATTTGGTCAATAACTTTCTTATTTTGAGATGGATTTTAAAATTACTTAGCAGAAATATTAACAACCATGAGACGATGTGTGGTGCGCATCAGGCAGGTCAGTACCTCGAAGGTCAAGGTCATACTTAGAGGTCAAATTTCAAAAAACGGCTTTTTTTCGTGTTTTGTCAATAACTTTCTTATTTTGAGATGGATTTTGAAATCACTTGGCAGAAATGTTAACCAATATAAGATGATGTGTTGCGTGCATGACCCAGGTTGGTACCTCAAAGGTCAAGGTCATACTTCGAGGTCAAATGTAAAAAAGGGGGCCTTTTTTCGGGTTTTGTCAATAACTTGCTTATTAGGGCCCCGCACTGAAAGAGTGGGTGCCCTATACTAATCACTCTGTCCGCCCGTCTGTCCGTCCACAAATTTTTACTCCTCTGATAGGGCTGCCGGGGCCCTAGTCAGTTTCACTGACAGCTCTAGTTTTTAGATAGAATTTGAAGTTACTTGGCAAAAATGTTAACTATCATGAGACGATGTGTTGCATGCATGATTCAGTTTGATACCACAAGTGTCAAGGTCATACATAGAGGTCAAAGGTCAAAAAAGGGGCCTTTTTTCGTGTTTGGTCAATAACTTTCTTATTTTTAGATGGATTTTGAAATTGCTTGGCAGAAATGTTAACCACCATGAGATGATGTGTTGCACGCATGAGTCAGTTTGGTACCGGCAAGGTCTAGGTCATACATAGAGGTTAAAGGTAAAAAAGGGGCCTTTTTATGGCTCCAACTTTGAAAAAGTTGGAGGGGCATATTGGTTCTGGTTCGTTCGTCAGTTCGTCCGTCCGTCCGTTACGCTTTTGATGCATAACTAAAGAACCGTGTATGCTAGGGTTTTGAAATTTCATATATGGATTCCTCATGGAAAATTAGCTGAAGCTTATTTTTTTTCTCGTCCAGATTATGCCCCCTTCAAGAGTTATTGCCCTTTGAATTTTTTTTAATAAAATCTTGTCAGCAAGAAATCTCAAAAACTATTTGAGCTAGAGCCTTGATAGTTGGTGAATATATTGGTGGTGATGAGTAGATGAACTTATCAACTTTTGACAAAATTCCGAAAAATACTTTGTGAGTTATGGCCCTTTGTCATTTTGGTAATTTGTGCCCATTGTAATGTATGCTAAAAGTGATGCATACCATAACTTGAAAACCTTGTATGCTAGGGTTATGAAATTTCATATATGGATTTCTCATGGAAAATTAGCTGATGCGTATTTTTTTTCTCGTCCGGACTATGCCCCTTTCAAGAGTTATTGCCCTTTGAAATTTTTTTAATAAAATCTTGTCAGCAAGATATCTCAAAAATTATTGAAGCTAGAGCCTTGAAAGTTAGTGAATAGATTGGTGGTGATGAGTAAATGAACTGATTAACTTTTGACAAAATTCTGAAAAATACTTTGTGAGTTATGGCCCTTTGTCATTTTGGTAATTTGTGCCCATTGTAATGTATTCTAAAAGTGATGCATAGCATAACTTTAGAACCGTGTATGCTATAGTTATGAAATTTTATATATGCATTTCTGATGGAAAATAAGCTGACGCGTATTTTTTTTATCGTCAGGATTATGCCCCTTTGGAGAGTTATTGCCCTTTGAAATTTTTTCACTGCAGCTGGTGTTGTGCCGTGTGGCGGCCGTAAAACGTCTCCCCGTACATCAACCATAGTGCAGTTTATATTTTACTTTTGGTCCTTTGAGATCAGCGAGAATATTCTGAGAAATCAGAAATAAATTATTGGTTTAGACTCATATTCTAGACAGGCTTTTAATTATTTGGACCCCGTTTTGATTTATATTAGTCTTTGAATCGACTGCCTATTCGAAATTCGCAAAATTGCAGTATGTTTCCTCTGGCTTTCTTTGCCGGATCATTACAGGGTCACTGATGAGGCTTTATTAGCCGAAACTACGTAGTATGACCCATTTTCTTTCTTATGAATGTTTTCATTGCTCTTAAAGGAACTCATTTTTATTTTTATTTTAATAAAATCTTGTCAGCAAAATCTTGTCTCAAAAACTATTGGAGCTAGAGCCTTGAAAGTTTGTGAATATATTGATGGTGATGAGTAGATGAACTGATTAACTTTTGACAAAATTCTGAAAAACACTTTGTGAGTTATGGCCCTTTGTCATTTTGGTAATTTGTGCCCATTGTAATGTATGCTAACAATGATGCATAGCATAACTTTAGAACCGTGTATGCTAGGGTTTTGAAATTTCATATATGGATTCCGCATGAAAAATTAGCTGTCACATATTTTTTTCTAGTCCAGATTATGCCCCTTTCAAGAGTTATTGCCCTTTGAAATTTTTTAATAAAATCTTGTCAGCAAAATATCTCAAACACTATTGGAGCTAGAGCCTTGAAAGTTGTTGAGTATATTGGTGGTGATGAGTATATGAACTGATTAACTTTTGACAAAATTCCGAAAAATACTTTGTGAGTTAGGGCCCTTTGTCATTTTGGTAATTTGTGCCCATTGTAATATATGCTAAAAGTGATGCATAGCATAACTTTAGAAATGTGTATGCTATGGTTTTGAAATTTCATATTTCTTACATGCTTTTCAATGAATGATAGAGATTTATCAGTGAAATATAAATCGATATTTTCACTGTTTCAAACAGTGAAAATACGATTTTTTATTTTTCACTGTTTGGGACTACTTTTTTCTTCAAATCTAACTCTAATTTCAATTTTATCTTTGTCAGATAACTGAACAATACTGAAATGTGTTCTAATTGACGCATAGCCCGTTCATGTGTGACGGGGACGTTACTGACGTCATTTATGACGCTGACGTCACGTCTTTTGTCGCGCGACGTTAGAGTTGCCAGCAACTTCTTTGGAAAACTACTCTCTCAATTATTTCATTAATCATTCATAATAATACCATCCCAGGCCATTTCTCAGGTGCAAACTTTCAGTTTACACCCAATAGTATACCCACTAAACACGATGGACACCACTAAATTGATGCGCAACGAACAGGAACAAAGATAATTTTCTCCGAATGTGAGCGACACCATTAAAGACGCTAAATATTGCCTTTTGAAGCATGTAAGAAACAGAAAATTTGATTTTTTCAGTGCAAGATCAAATTTTATTTCACTCATGAACACCAAAACTGCTATTTTCACTCGTGGCTACGCCACTCGTGAAAATAACTGTTTTGGTGTTCATTCGATGAAATAAAATTCGATCTTATACTGAAAAAATCAAATATCCTCTATATGCATTCCTAATGGAAAATAAGCTGACACGTATTTTTTTTTCTCATCCGGATTATGCCCCTTTCAAGAGTTATTGCCCTTTGAAATTTTTTTAATAAAGTCTTGTCAGCAAGATATCTAAAAAATTATTGGAGCTAGAGCCTTGAAAGTTGGTGAACATATTGGTGGTGATGAGTAGATGGACTGATTAACTTTCTACAAAATTCCGAAAAACACTGTGAGTTATGGCCCTTTGTCATTTTGGTAATTTGTGCCCATTGTAATATATTCTTAAAGTGATGCATAGCATAACTTTAGAACCGTGTATGCTATGGTTTTGAAATTTCATATATGCATTCCTGATGGAAAATTAGCTGACACACATTTTTTTCTCATCCGGATTATGCCCCTTTCAAGAGTTATTGCCCTTTGAAGTTTTTTGAATAAAATCTTGTCAGCAAAATATCTCAAAAACCATTATAGCTAGAGCCTTGAATTTTGTTGAATACACGTAGATTGGTGTTGATGAGTAGATGACCTGCTTAACTTTTGACAAAATTCCGAAAAATACTTTGTGAGTTATGGCCCTTTGTTATTTTGGTAATTTTTTTTTTTTGGTTTGGGTTTTACGGCCCTTTCAAGATTATTTCACTCATATCGAGCCTATCGTTAATCAGAGGTGGGCGAAAACCGGAGTACCAGAGAAAAACCACCTGACCTTCCGTTGCAGAACTTGGCGTCTCACACGTGGCCCGAGCGAGGCTCGAACCTATGGCGGTGAGATATTTTGGTAATTTGTGCCCATTATAATGTATGCTAAAAGTGATGCAAAGCATAACTTTAGAACTGTATATGCTATTGTTTTGAAATTTCATATATGCATTCCTGATGGAAAATAAGCTGACGCGTATTTTTTTCTCATCCGGATTATTCCTCTTTCAAGATATATTGCCCTTTGAATTTTTTTAAATAAAATCTTGTCAGCAAGATATCTCAAAAACTATTATAGCTAGAGTCTTGAAAGTTGGTGAAAAGATTGGTAGTGATGAGTAGATGACCTGATTAACTTTTGACAAAATTTGAGTTATGGCCCTTTGTCATTTTGGTAATTTGTGTCTATTGTAATGTATGCTCAAAGTGATGCATTCCATAACTTTAGAACCGTGTATGCTATGGTTTTGAAATTTCATATATGCGTTCCTGATGGAAAATAAGCTGACACGTATTTTTTTTTTTTCAACCAGATTGACTTAAGAACCATGTAAGCTAGGGTTTTGAAATTTCATCTTTGGTTTGCTATGGAAAATTAGCTGACACAATTTTTTTTTCTCATCCGCATTATGCCCCTTTCAAAAGTTATTGTCCTTTGATTTATTTGTAAGCATAACCTTGGGGCCAAGGCCACACACTTTGAGTTATTATTGTAATTATGGTATTTTTCGGTTTTATTGGACGTTTTTTTTTTTAAAAAATTCCGTCCTTTAAAATAGCGATGTCCGGGTGGGTGGGTGGGCGGGTGGATGGGCCCCACAGGCGCGACATAGCCTTCGGTGGAATTCTTGTTGTATATTTTTGAGTCTTTAAAAACATTTGTTGAATATTTTGCCATCTAGGGACAAGCAAAGGTTGGGGGCATTGTGTTTTACAAACACCATTTTTAGTTTAGTGTTCAGTCAAGAACTTTCTTATTCCTGGATAGATTGTGCAATTACTTGGCAGAAATGTTAACCATCATGAGATGATGTGGTGCACGCTAGACCTAGGTCGGTATCTCCAAGATCAAGGTCATACTAAGAGGTCAGAGGTAAAAAAGGTTTTGTTTTTTTTGTGTCCAGTCAATAACTTTTTTATTTCTGGATGAACTTTATAAAGTAACCATGCAGAAATGTTCACCCTCATTAGACCATGAGTCATGTACAAGACCAAGGTCCATATACCTCCAATGTCAAGGTCATACCTGGAGGTCAAAGGTAAAAAAGGGACAGTCAATAACAGTTACTTCCTTATTCTTTGATGGATTATGAAATTACTTGACAGAAATGTTAACCATCATGAGACGATGTGTTGTACCTCAAAGGTCAAGGCCATACTTAGAGGTCAAAGGTTAAAAAGGGCTTTTTTGTGTATGGCCAATAAGTTTTTTATTTTTCTTTGAACATTTTTAAAGTTACTTTGCAGAAATGTTTATCTTCATTAGATGATGTGTTGCACACAAGACCCGGCTCAATACCTCCAATGTCAAGGTTATACTTAGATATCAAAAATGGGGGAGACATCTGTGTTTTTGTAGAAAAACAAATTCTAGTTTTCAGCCTAGAGATATCTTCAGAGTTGCTTTTTCCTCACTAAAATCCTGATCACAGGTTTCAGTGGGCTCAAACATATGGGGCTGTATATACCTAGTGCAATTTGACATGAGAATGATGACCTCTATTACCATAATTTCACACCAGACAGAATGCATATATTTATCCTCGCCAATTTCTGAAGAGGCTGATATTGTTATTCAATACATAGAGACCGGTTAATGGGTCCAAATTCATGTGATGCCGAAAATGCACAAGAAGCTCACGAAAACTGACTAATTTATTCTTTGCATAAAGGTCAGTCTCATGTCAAATTACACTAGCTATATTTAAATTGAAGTCCCCTTAAAGAGTGGCAATTCTTGCTTATTTTGCTTCCTTTTAAACTTCTGGTTTATACCTCAAACAATGCTAAAATGCCTATTTAGAGATTGCACAGTGATAAAATCCTTATCAGACCACTTATAAACCTGCAGTTGATTGTAGAAGAAAGGGTACCCGTTTCTGTTTTACGTCTTCTGGACACCGAGGCGAATAAATTCTACGATAGTTCTCATCAGTTATATGATGCGGCTCTCTTAACTAGAGGCTATACTCAGCATACTCTCCGTCCTTACATTGATTCTGAAATTAATCATAAACGTCATTTCTTCAAAATATCCTTCATTAATAAGGGTATGGATTTTATAGATTTGCCCAGTATCTTCCGTGAGAGATCGGTGCTTTCTTCCATTCCTGCTTATTTTCAAAATACTGAAACACCTATAATTTGCTATAAATATAACAAACCTGTCAGATCTATCATTTTTAATTTCAATAAACTTGTTTCAGATCTTGATATTGATACTAATACTCCTGATTCATGTGATTGTAAAAACTCAAAGTATTGCTATCCTGCTGCTGGTCATGTAATTACTGGCAATTTGAAAATTATTCCTGATTCTAGGATAAGGAATATAATTTCTAAAGGACCGAAATATCGGTTTCCTTCTAAAATTGATTTCAGTAAATGTAGAGATGAAATCGCTGCTTCCTTGAATGAATTCGGTAATCGATGGTGTAAGCGAGAGTATGTTGAGTGTAAAGCCCTAAAGGACTGGAAACTTAGCATTTTAAGACTAGTGAATAAACGCATTTCTTTCTATTCTCAAAATACTAACTTATTACCTCCTAAGCCCAAGACGTCTTTACGTCATCTTAAACTAGGTATTCAAGAATTTCATAAGAAGTTTGTTATGGCCCCTGCAGACAAGGCCGCTAACAACGTCGTCGTTGTGTGACGGCTCCACTATGTTAACACGCTTAAGCAGGAGCTTGGTGGTACTAAGGCCTATGAACTTCAGCCTTTGGCTGAAGAGAGAGCTATAGTAGATAAACATGTTTGTCTTTCAGCCACCAAGTTTGCTGTGTGTGTTAACGTAGGCCAAGACAAGCTTCCTACGCTATACTGGTTACCAAAACTTCATAAAAAACCTTACAAAGCACGGTTTATTGCAAATTCTAGTTCTTGCACTACCACTGAACTTTCTAAATTATTAACTTCCTGTCTTACTGCTATTAAAACGCATGTAATTAAATATTGTGATAAAGTCTTTGAAAGATCAGGAAGAAATCTGTTTTGGTCTATAAAAAATTCGAATGAGGTTTTAAATAAATTGAAATCTAGACAGTTTCGTGCTTCTAGTCTGTCTACCTACGATTTTTCCACTCTTTACACTACACTTCCTCATAATCTTATAAAAGAAAAGCTTAATGATTTAATTGAATGGGCTTTTCACAGAGAAGATTCTCTCTATCTTGCATGTAATGTCAGAAATGCATTTTTCACTTCTAAAGAGCATAAGAATTATACACTTTGGTCATGTCAGAAAGTGTGTGATGCCCTCACCTTTCTACTTGACAATATTTATATTAGATTCGGTACTAAGTTATTTAGACAAATTGTGGGTATTCCGATGGGTACTAATTGCGCACCTCTTGTGGCTGATCTGTTCTTGTATTGTTATGAAAGAGACTTCATTTTGTCGCTTTCCATTGATAACCAATCTGAAATTATTGAAGCTTTTAGCTCTACTTCTAGATATTTAGATGATTTATTAAATATTGATAATACCTATTTTGATGGTTTGATCAGTCAGATTTACCCCCTAGAACTTCAGTTAAATAAAGCAAATTCTTCTGATACCGAGGCCCCGTTTTTGGATTTACATCTATCTATTGTAGATGGATTTGTTTCGTGCAAAATTTATGATAAACGTGATGACTTTGATTTTGAGATTGTAAATTTTCCTTTTTTGGATGGTGATGTTCCTCGTGCGCCATCCTATGGCGTTTATATTTCGCAATTAATTCGATTTGCTAGAGTGTGTAGTCATGTAACTGACTTCAACACTCGTAATAAATTATTGACGGCTAAACTCCTTAATCAGGGTTATCGGTACCATAAACTACGCAAAGCCTTTTCAAAATTTTATAGACGCCATTCTGATTTAATTTCAAAATTCAATATTGGACTTAAATCTCTTCTGCAACAAGGTCTATCGGAACCCGAATTTTATGGTGACTTAGTATATAAATTCAGAAAAATATATAACCGCAATGACTTCAGCACCCAATTTCGTAAAATCATTCTTCGATATAAAAAGATTGGGTACAACATGGATATTATACGACAGACTGCATGCATGGTAGTTAACCCAATCACGGTTGGCAACTTTGCTTCCCTCTTTAATTGCACGCCGGTGGGTCAGGCCTCAGATTCTATGACGGCTCCAACGTAAAGGCTTATTGAAAATTAAAGAGATAATGTTGGTTGGTGCCTGATGCTCTGTCTCTGGTCGGGCTCATCGGAGTCTAACTGTTGGTTTTCTTTTGCTCCAGCATTTCAGTGGTTTCTTGCTGTCGAGTCCTCACCGTTGTCTCACCTCTGTGGTTCTTTGATTTCTGTGTTCACGGAGATGTTGCACTGATGAGTTAGGAGGCCTTCATGCGGACTGAACAAATTATTTGTCTAAATCGCGACGGAAGTAAGGGCGAGGATTGTGGCCACGTAAAATCGATTTAAGCCCCCCAGTGGAAATCTTCCACTGACCGTTCCAAGGCGGCTCTTCCGTGGCGATTTATTTATGTTGTTGTTTGTTACTTACTGTGTGTATCACTTGTGTCTTTTAATTTTGGATGGCCATATGGCCATTTTGTGGGAAAGTAACTGTCCATATGGCCTTCCTTTGTTTAGGTTTCCATTATGGTCTGGTCGCTTAATGTTTGTATTTCTTTCCCTTTGGTGTCTTTTGTGGATGGGGTAAGTTAATTGTATCAATTCCTGATCTTTGTTTTACTTCTACTTTATTGATAATTACCTATTTATTGTACCAGATTATCAGTTTTCTGTCTCCTTTAAGGGACCCTCTACCAAAATAACTAAAAGGGGCTTGAAGAAATAGATTGGGCTGCATGATGCTTCCATGCAGAGCTGAAACTGGTCGCACATGAGTACTGGTTAACTGCTTCGGTGTCTGAGCCTTCCCAGGCAAAGTGGTGTGATTCAGACCGTCCCTACATATTAACCCTTTTGGTTTGTTTGGGTGGCAGATATTGAGATGTCATTTCATCCCGATGTCGGTAAAAGTTCCACAAAACTGAAAGCAACGTCTCCAAAATGACCTAAATAGTGTTGAGGGGGACATAAAACCTCAATACAAACAAACAAAAAATATATAGCTAAAATCCCTTGGCTCAGATGAACAAAATGGCAGCCAGAGTTAAAACTAGAAAAAGATCAACAATTTGATTGAAAAGCCAGTTCCTCCTAAACCCTTGGTTCAATTTGATTCATTCTTCAGAGGAATGTTGCTTAGGTAACCCTTTACAGAATTAGCTAAAATTGTTCAACTCTGATGAACAAGATGGCCACCAGAACTTTCAGGAGCTATGTAACAACTTTGAAATCAGGTGAGCAATTCAGGGCCATCTTGGCCTCCTGTGAATGGAGGTCTCTCCAGGAGTGAAATGGTTCCCGTAGGTGCAGACCTTTCTCTTGGAGGTGATTGCAGGAATGTAAACAGGCAGTCACAGAACTTGACAACATGTCACTCTTGCAAAAATAGTGAACAATCTCAGTTACGCTTTGCCGGCCTTGGTAGCTCAGTCGGATGCGTGTCTGACTGGTGATCAGGAGGATGCGGGTTGGATTCCTGCCTGGGTCGTCAACATTCTTTCGTGGAGATTGATCATGATTGGTCATTCTCTCCCTTCTGCTGATTCAAGAAGGGCAGTTGTCAGTTTCTGGCAAAAGAATGTGCACTGTACTGGTTAACCGCTTACGTATAAACTTGCCCAGGAAAAGTGTGGATAAGTAAACTGACTGGCTCAAAAATGACCTAAATAGTGTTGACTGGGCCGTTAAATGCCAATACAAACAAACAAACAAACAGACATTACCCTTTGCCCTTGAGATGCCAAGATAAACTTCATCTTAACCCTTATCATGCTGAATAAATGTATTTAGCCACACCCATTTTGGACTATCAACCAATCACATACTTGATATAATGTATTCATTAAATTGGCAAAGTGAATGACAAACAGTGTAGATTCTGATCAAACAATCTTGATTTACACTGTTTGAAAGGTAGGGGTTGTTGTATTCAGGTGGATGAGCTTTAAAATGTTGTTTATTTATTATGGTCCCCGAAGAATTTCGGGGGAGCATATTGTTGCTCTTGTCCACGCGAATTCTCAGAAACTACTGGTCGGACTTCAATGAAATTTCATGGGAATATTAAGTATAGAAGGTGGATGCGCATATCACCTGCCTGTTTTGGTTCGATGATTTTTCCAACAGTTATGGCCCTTTGATGAATTCTGCATGAATATATAGGGTACTGTTCGTGTCCACGCGAATTCTCAGCAACTACTTGCAGAAATTCAACGAAACTCCATTGGAATCTTAAGCAGCAATAGGGGATGCACATATTATCCCTGCTATCTGGTTAGATGATTTGTCACAGAGTTATGGTACTTTGTTTAAAGCTGCAGTGTAAGGTCACTGTGGCTATTTTTTTGAAAAACTTTGTCTTCACTCTGGTGCCTACATTTATTGATGGATTTTAATATAACTTCACACAAATGTTGGGTATGATAATATCTTGAGCATGTTCGACTTTCAGGGTCCTGGGCTCAAGGTCAAGGTCACTGTGGCTATTTTTAGAAAAAAAATGTTTTCGCTCTAGTGCCTACTTTTATTGATGGATTTTAATATAATTTCACACAAATGTTGGGTATGATAATATCTCGAGCAAGTTTGACTTTCAGGGTCCTGGGCTCAAGGTCAAGGTCATTGCGGCTATTTATAGAAAAAAAACTTTGTCATCGCTCTAGTGTCGTCATTTGCTGATGGATTTTGATATAACTTCAAATGTTGGATATGATAGTATCTCGAGCAAGTTTGGCTTTCACGGTCCTGGGCTCAAGGTCAAGGTCACTGCAGCTATTTTTAGAAAAACTTTGCCATCGTTCTAGCATCTACATTTGCTGATTGATTTTAATATAATTTTCTAACCCTTCTGATATTTTATATGCATGTAAAGGCACCCATACGGAACCATACCTGGAGACAGCCCTATGAGGATTGCCTCTGTTTACGAGAGTAAGTTTTCAATAATTTGTCTTAAACAGTTTTACCCAATTAATATACGAGGGTAGGCTGAAAATTTCTGAGCCTGACCAAGAAGCAGGCATCGAACAGCCATGAAATTTTGTATTCATTAAATCCAAACCTTTATTACTTGATTTGACTCAAATGAGTTCAAGTTTACCTGCAATAACGTAGAAATTCTAGAATTTGAAAATTTATACTTGCACGTTTTTGAGAAAATGGATAAAATCTGGCATCATGGTGTCATCAAGTACCTCCATAAAAAGGGGTTGGCTCCTAAGGACATTCATGCCTATATGGTTGCTACATTAGGGGATGACGCTTCTTCGTATGCAACCGTGAAAAGGTGGGCAGCAAATTTTAAGATGGGCAAGGACAGCCTTGAAGATGATGACCGGTGTGGACAACCCACAACGACAACAACTGAGGAAACCATCAGCCAAGTACACAGGGCGGTAATGGATGACAGGCGTTTAACTGTGAATCAGTTAGCTAACACTGTTTGCATCTCCCGTGAACGAGTAGAGAACATTCTACACAGTGAGTTAGGAATGTCGAAGGTTTCCGACAGATGGGTGCCACGGCTTTAGACGCCTGACCAAAAGCTGACCAGCCTGAACCTGTCACAAGCCAATTTAGCTATTTTTGAAGCAGACCAAGCTGGTTTTCTTGACCGTTTTGTCACTCAGGATGAGTGTTGGGTTCATCACTTTGAGCCAGAGACCGAAAGACAATCCATGCAATGGAAGCAAACTGACTCAACCCCTCCAAAGAAGGCAAAGGTCGTCTCCTCTGCAGGGAAGGTGATGGCATCAGTGTTCTGGGATGCCAAGGGTATAATATTCATATATTACCTTCAAAAGGGAAGAACAATTAATGGGGAGTATTATGCAGACCTGCTAAAACAATTGCGAAAAGCAATTAAGGCTAAACGCCCCGGAAAATTGACAAAGGGGGTCTTGATCCATCAGGACAATGCCCCTGCTCATAAATCGGTTGTCGCAATGGCTGCTGTGCATGACTGTGGCTTCACACTTGTTGATCACCCTCCGTATTCACCTGATCTAGCTCCATCAATTATTTCCTGTTTCCAAACATGAAAAAGCACTTGGCTGGGCAGCATTATTGGTTAGACGAGGAGTTGATAGCTGCTGTGGAGGAGATTTTTAGGGACCAAGATGAGACCTATACCACTGGGATCCAAGGACTCCAGCATCGCTGGAGGAAGTGTGTGGACAGGAAGGGAGACTGTGTTGAAAAATAAGGCACTTTCAGCATGGACAAACCATTGGATCTTGGTCAGGCTCTGAACTTTTCAGCCTACCCTTGTACCTAAACTACCAGCCAGGATCTTGGGGTATCGTATCGTACCTGAAGACACTTCCTTTCATTTATTGGGACTTTTGTGTTGCTGATGTTCGTATGACAGTTCCATCAGGCAAGCTTATCTGTCCACCAACAGGTTTTGTTATACTCCATTTTGAAGTACAGTGAGTATACACAGTATACCGCTCTTTAACTATGATAATGTTTCCTGTTCCGACTATTGCACCTTCGGGGAGCATCCATCGGTTTCACCAATATTCTTGTTTAATCTGCTGCACCTGCTACCAAAATTTCAAATACTTTTTACACTTTTTGCAACAATGACTTTTAAAGTAACCAACAGACAACAAAGCAGAAGACAATGGTTGTGATTGGCATCTTTAGAGTTGATAAAACAGCACACATTAGTAAAACTTCAAAGAAATACATGTACAGTTAAATTCCTATGCACCACAATCTCGTTATAACATGGTTCGTTATAACATGGTTTCGATATAACACTGTTTCAAGATGGATCCCAAAAATATGTAGATTATATAGGAAAATGACCATTTTTAATGGTCATTTTTCTATATAATCTATACATTTTTGTTTTGATATAACACGGTTGTTTAAGTAACACGGTTTCTGCTTTGGACCCCATTAATAGTGTTATAAAGAGGTTGTGGTGTATTTAGACCCGCCTCTGGACTGTTCAGTAGTAGTCGGAAGTCCATTTTGAGCAGTCCCAAAGATGATCTCCCACTAGAGTATACAGGGTGTAGAAGACCGGAAACCTTCTACATATGCTTCTGAAAGCATACTTTGTCTTAATTGTAGGTGGTCTTACTGGCGGAATTTTCCTGTACACCAAATAACAGTATTGTTAGGGTCGCGCAAAGTGGAAACCATTTTAGCAAAACCAACTTGTTTTGTCCTTAGAAACAAAAGATGCTCAGATAATAGATAAGAAAAGCTTGAGGTTAAGGGTGTCTAGGGAGTCTTAGTCTTCCTGAATGGTTAAACTTCTCCCTCTTTTTAGCTGAGGGGGAAGTCGAAGTATAATTATTAGCACACACAAGATAAAGGTAAACATTGAATTTGGCCGAACACTTTTCCTATTTTCATTGGAGAGAGAAGTCACTTCTCCATGAATATCAAGGGTTGCTCGAACTAAAAAAGGAAAATGCTTATTTATGGTCAATTGATATACATGTACAAGCTACATGTTTACCTTTTTGGGACCCATCTTAAAATTGTATTGTGTATGTATGTACAATCGGACTTCTTCTGTGGCGATTTATTTATGTTGTTGTTTGTTACTTACTGTGTGTATCACCTGTGTCTTTTGGTTTTGGATGGCCATATGGCCATTTTGTGGGGAAGTAACTGTCCTTATGGCCTTCCTTTGTTTAGGTTTCCATTATGGTCTGGTCGCTTAATGTTTGTATTTCTTTCCCTTTGGTGTCTTTTATGGGTGGAGTAAGTTAATTGTATCAATTCCTGATCTTTGTTTTACTTCTACTTCAATGGCTCGAACACTATTGGGACCACGAAGATCTGTTCGAGACAGTGGTTGTTCGAGCCACTGAGTGCTACTGCCAGAAGGCATAAAAGGGATAGTTTTGGGTCCTGTTTTCTGTGTTCTATTATATAAATGTATGTTGTGTGTACTCATTAGAATCGCAACTTTCGGGCGATTCTAATGAGTACACACAACATAAATTTGAAAAATAAAAGAAAATATCCTAAATATTCCCCTTACTACATTGTATTTCTTATCTAGAGGAATGCCCTGGGGACTCAAAAACAGGTTCGACTTAGACATGGTATACGAGCCATCAGTGTTCGTACCATCGTAGTTCTACTGTTTCTTTAATTGAAGTTAAAGTGTTTTTAATGCCCTTCCACTCAAAAACTGGCGGGAAATTATGTTATACACTCCGAAATTTTGAGTGTCTGTCCATCTGTGCCTCATAGTTTCGTGTCAACTTCATAACTCTGATACCATTTCAGAAACTTGACAGATGTGTAGAGCCTCATGAGATGACATGCAGAACATATGAACCGTAACTTTGATTTTCCTCCTTTTGGAATAATTGCCCTTTGGACATTGAACATAGCCATTTCTATCATCGGCCCCCGCCCATAGGGGCTTGAAGAAGTATATTGGCTGCATGATGCTTCCACGCAGAGCTGAATCTGGCCCACACACTAGTGCTGGTAAACCGCTTAGAGCATCTCAGCCTGTCCAGGAACGGCGGTGCGAGGCGGACCGTCCATGCTAATAAACCTTATTGGTTTCATTGGGCGACAGGGTTTGAGATGTCATTTCATCTCTATGTCGGGTAAAAGTCCCACAAAATTGGAAGCAGCGTCACCAAAATGACCTTTACAGTGTTGACAGGGACGTTAAACCTCATGTCTTTCTTTGTCCCTGGTAAGGGTAGGTCTTACGACCACCTACAGGACACAAATATTATAGTTTCCTAATTACTTAGGATGTTTATATATATATTTATCAGATGTCGAGGTCGAGAGGGAGAAGGTTCTCCTAGCTTCAAAAACATGAAATCATCCAATAGAGTTGTCGTCCTTTGAACCCCGAACCCCATCGAGGCAGCGGGAGAAGATCATAACGTTGAAACAACATCATCATGTGGCCACAATCACCTTAATCTTAATTCATCCATCACCCGTGAAAAACATCCCGTGACACTCAAATCAAACAAACAAACATTTCTATCATAGTTTCGTGTTCGCTCCATTAATGTGATATATACCATTTGAGATATTTTCATGAAACTTCATAGATATGTTGAGCCCATCAGAGGACATGGAGAACATATGAACTGTAACCCTGATTTTTCTTTTTTTTTTGGAGTTATTACCCTTTGAACATTGTACATAGCCAGTTCTATCATAGTTTCATGTCTGCTCCATAAATTCTGATACCATTTGAGATATTTTCATGAATCTTCACAGATATGTACAGCACCATGAGACCACATGCAGAGCATAAGAACGGTAGCTCTGATTTACTTTCTTTTGGAGTTATTGCCCCTTGAACATTGAGCATAGCCATTTCTCTGATGTACATGTAGTCTGTTTGAAGCACTATATCTCCTGAACCTATTGATGGATTCTGACCAGACTTGCTTGGTTGCATCACTAGGATGGATGAAAGCAGCCGTTAGGTTTTGATGACATCGACTCCATTTTCAAGGACACTGGCCACCAAAACTGTCCATATTGGCTCAAAATGGCTTGTACGCACCCTGTCTCATGAACGAGTCAATGAAATTTAGTCAAACTTGGCACAATACACCAAGATTTGATTAGTTTTTGGCGACATTGACCGTATTTCCAAGCGCACATGTACCCCAAAACTGTCCATTTTGGCTTGTCTACACCCTCTCTCTTGAATGAATGGATGGAATTTGGTCAAACTTTGTACAATTATATCATTGTAACCTACCAAAGATTTGATTTGATTTTGGTGACCTTGACTTCAATTTGAAGGGCACAAGCCCCCAAAAACTGTCAATATTTGGTCAGAAATGGGTTGTCTGCACCCTTTCACATGAACAAATTGATGAAATTTGGTCTAACTTGGTACAATTTATATCATTGCATCATACCAGATTTTGGATTAGATTTTGGTGACCTTAACCTTATTTTCAAGGGCACAGGCCCCCAAAACTGTCAATTATGGCTTGGCTGCACCTAGTCTCATGAACGAATTAATGAAAGGGGGTCTTTCAAGGTATAGGAAATTTGCATTGGTTTCTGCCCACGCTTGGATTTTGATGAAATTATGCACAATAATTGCCTCGGGTATAACCATTATAATTACGATGCATTCACTTTTAAATTTTATTTCCGTAGTAAATTTATTACATATTTTATGAAGTCTCTATCACAACAGAGAGTACTCTCATATAAACTTGTCTATAGTATTCAGAGTTTCATATATCTAATGCTGCTATGTTATATGAAATAAAGCCATAATTGGTGAGTTAGTTGATACTATGAATGACCTCATATGTCTAGTAATAGTGGCTGGGCATTCAGTTTTCTTTGATGGTGTCCCCATATTTCAGCTCCTATTTTTGTATTCATTAAAAATTTATATGCATTTTTACCATGTTCCAATTTTTGTCAAGACACCATTTTAGCATAAAAACTACCCACATATCTTAGGAAGGCATTAATGAATTTTGATGGAAATTGAGGACCGGTAACATTGTGTTTTAACAGACTGAATACTGATAGTCCTGATTCAGCAAAATGTGAAATTATATGATTTTCATGTTTTGGTCATGCTGTTTAATAATACTTTACTATTGCTTTCAATTTGGAAGGCTATAGTATAGTATGGTTTGTGTAAGTAGTTCCTAGCATAATTATAAGTATTATTTTAAAACATCCATTTCAGTAAATTTGCCCCCTAACGTCATCAAACGCACCCATGTAATCATGTGCACAGTTTTCTTTCTGTCTTTCTTGTCTAATCTGGCAATGGTGCTAAGGTGATGTTTAGATTTAACATTCAAATCAACAACATACCAGTCACTTTAGATGGTGCTTCAGATTTTGTGAGATTTGTTATCCAACTGGAGATAAACTGTTGTTTGTTTATTTAACCCTAACTGTCCATTTAAAAAGAAAGGTTTACTCTCGGGAAAATCAATAACACTTGAGATTACTTTTTCTGGACATTAAGTTTTCAGAATTTGTATCTGCATCGGCACTAGCCAATCTATCTTTTTGTATAGCCCCTATGAACGAAATCAAACGGCTTCCTGAAGCTGTATTCCAAAGCCATTTGAATTTCCTTTTAGAATTCACATGGTTGTACATTTGTCAGTGTTCCAAAACTTATGTGATCATCATTGTGTTGTCTATATATCTGTATAGGTCTTTCACTTCATTTACCTATCTCGGCAGTTGTTGCAGTAATTACAAAGCACATTATGTAAGATATCAAGAAGCATTTAAACTGTTTATAATAATTATTCAATCTGTGAGTAGTTATCGCATTACTCAGGATTTTAAATTATTTTCAGTAAATACATTGTGATGTTTTTTTTCTGTCCAAACACTGCAATGCTCTTTCTAAGCTGAGAGATACATTGCACAGAAATGTGCTGGTAATTATTAATGAACAACTAGAGCTGTCAGTGAAACAGACTAGGGCCCCGGCAGCGCTATCAGAAATTTGTGGACGGACAGATGGACAGACGGACAGACAGACAGACGGACGGACAGAGTGATTACTATAGGGCACCCACACTTTCAGTGCGGGGCCCTAAAAAGCAAGCAAGAACAGTGCTTAAAAAAATAGTGAACTTGCATTCAGCAGAAATATTCAAGAAGTGGTTGAAAGTTTTACAACCAGAAACAAATACTAAAAGCTCGCTTCCGATAAATTAACCACTATATTGACAAAGTAAATAGAAAAAATAAGACACTAAAGATACGTCAACAATTTCAATACCAATCCAGAAAAGAGATATTTATGCATGTGTACTATAAGGAAGGAAACTGTTTCTCTCCCCGTCTTATAGCAAAATTTCTCTAGGTCATTGGACAGCTTTGTTTACACCAAATATTCTGCGCCTCATTCATCAATGATATCTTTTGCAACAGAAACTCAATATCAGTGACATTTCAATTTTTATGAAATACTAACCAATAATTACTGTAACTTTTTGTTAGGATAATAATCCAGCGTTCATAAAGACAGGGTATATCTAAGGCTTAATCTGGCCATGGATTTATCAACAGAACTATTTTTACTAGTAACAACAAACCACTGACCATTGCGTCCTTGCATACCAGCCTGGTATGGAAATGAAAATAATGGATCTCCTTGCCTTACACTTATCTGAGTAGCTTGACTTATGCAAAGCCATTAAATAAAGTTGCACATGTTCACAATAATTTTGCTGCTAATAAAAAAGCAATATATGTTGTTAAGCCTAATTTGTTGCTTTAACCTTTTGATTTAGTGTTTTACAATCTACTATTTTGGATAGATCATAGTGTATAAATGAGTGGAAAATATCAGAGATTCACGATATTTTAATAGTTTCTAAGCTAGATCAGCTCAATATGTATTCATTTTGATTTGAATAATCTCATTTTTATTACGTAAGTGTTACGAATTGCCTTTTTGTAAGGTTCTTGGATGATTTCAATAAAATAGTAAATTTTGCAGAAACGACTTACATCCATTAAAGGTGTAAAACTACAGTGTTACCGGTTTTGGATTTTCATGAAATTTGGCATAGCTAAAGAAGATACATATGGCAAGTTTTCCTAGCAAAATGAAATCTTGACAAAGACTAGAACATATTTGTCTTAGGGACTGAATTTTGATAATTTTTTATAATTTTAATTAAAAAGTGAGATTTTTGATAATTATTTTATCAGAAAATGTAAACTTTAATTAATTCAAAAGAGTTTTTAGTATCAAAGGAATGCCTATGGAGTTCTGCATTCAATCCAGTTCACAGATCTTGAAACTAAATAAAACATAAGATTTAAGACACACTTATTTAGAGACAGATACCAGCTCATGGAGGGAGTCAGTTAGAGTGGCCTCCTGAGTCCTACTTTGCTTTATATAATTTATTAAATACATTTTTATAGGTTGTATATGCTGAGTTATTAATATACAAAGTTTAAAGAAAAAACATGCATGGGCACAAATGAAAGACCCCCTTTGGTCATTTGGTACAATATATCATTGTAACCTACCAAAGATTTGAATAGATTTTAGTGACCTTTCAAGGACACAGGCCCCCAAAACCTGTCAATTTTGGCTTTTCTGCACCCTTTCTCATGAACTAATTGTTGAAATTTCATCAAACTTGATACAATATATCATTTCAACCAACTCAATATATTTGAGTTGAATATATATTAGTGACCTTGACCTTATTTCAAGGTCACAGGCTTTTGGAAATTGTCAATTTTGGGCAAATAATGGCTTGTCTACACCCTGTCCCATTTAAGAATTGATGATTAATGGTCAAACTTGGTACAGTATAGATTGCAACTTACCAAAGATTTGGTTAGATTTTGGTGATCGTGACCTTTTTATCCCACAACCGAATAGTTTCGGGGATAAAGCCATCAGCCTGGTGTCCGTCCGTCGGTCTGTCAGGGCGAAAATTTAGGGTTTAGTGGCTAGTGCTAGGATTAGATAAAGATAGAAAATGATTAGAAAATAATATATTTATTCCGTAAATGAAAGGTTTAGGAGGTTAGCTTCTAAACCAAACAAAAGAAAATAATAAAAGAAATAGGCCAAAAACCCGAAATGTTTTTGTTTATTTGTTTGAGTTGATGTTTATCGTCCCCGTCAACACTGTATAATCTTCTTGTCTGAAACTAGAAGGCCCAGGTCTTTGATATTTGGTTTGAAGCTTCATCTAATGGACCTCTACAAGTTTAGCCCTGGGGCCAAAAATGGCCCTGCCCTGGGGCCCACTGGTGTAACATAGACTGTTTATATGGGAAACCCTTTAAAAACCATCTCGTTTGAAACCACAAGGCCTAGGTCTTTGCTGTTTGGTATGAAGCTTCATCTAAAGGACCTCTACCAAGATTATTCAAATTATAGCCCTGTGGTCAAAAGTGGCCCCACCCAGGGTCCCACAAGTTTTACTTTGACTTATATAGGGAATACCTTTAAAATTTTCTTGTCTGAAACCAGAAGGCCCAGATCTTTGATATTTGATATGAAGCTTCATCTGGTGGACCTCCACGGTGAAGGTTCAAAGGTGGCCCCCACCCCAGGGCCCACGCTGTTATGTAGACATATGGACAACCTTTAAAAATCTTCTTCTCTAAAGCCCCAATATAAGGCATAGTTCTTTTAATTTCAAGCAGATCAGACTTTTAGGGTGTTGGGCTCAAAGTCAAGATTCTTGAGTTTTTTTTTTTTTAGAAAAGCTTTGTCTTCACTGTAGCCCCTACATAGCCCCTACATTTATTGATGGATTTTATTCAGAATGCTGTTTTTTAAATTCAGAAAAAGAACGTGTTATACACACAGAAAACATAAATAACACAATCTTTAAGAATCAGGCAGAAAATGTTGACAGCAGTGACCTTGAGATAGTTACAGAAAACATAGCGAAAAAATAGAAATCCCTGAAAATGAAAAGGAAAGTGAGAAAAAAGTCAATGATAAAAACTTAAAGGAAATATTTGTCAAAAAAATATTTATTTTCAACGCCTAAATGACAAAAAGAAGAAGATTGCAAAACTCATATCATGCTTTTTGTTTGCCTCGAACTTCGAAGAAACTTTGAAACTTTGAAAGGAAAAACATGTGCAGGTGAAAGGAAAGTAATATGTTCTGTCAAAAACAAATCAAAATGCTGAACTTGAAATAAAGGAAGGAAAAATATGTGTAGATAAAAATGATAGTGAATTTGTTTGTTTGATTGATTTGGGGTTTAACGTCCCCGTCAACACTGTAAAGGTCATTTTGGAGACGTTGCTTCCAATCTTGTGAGACTTTAACCCGACTTTGAGTTAAGAGACTAAGAGGGGTTCAATTTTTTCTTCTTTTAAGTCAGCCAATTTCTTCACTGAATGATTTTAGCTACTTGGTAGGGAGACATCTATGCAACATTCCTATGAAGTTTGAATCAAACTGGCCAAAAGATTCAGGAGGAATTGGCATTTAAAGCCAATTGCTGATTTTTTTTTCTATTTTTTGCACAAGCTGGCATTTTGCTCATCGGAGCAGAACCAATGAAGACAAGTTTTAATCAAAAAGTTTTCAAAGGGCAATAGTTGATTTAAAAATGCCCAAGAAGATGGTTATGCGAGCATTTTTATCTGAAGATGATTTTCCTTTCTTAATTTCAGGTTCAGCATTCTGATTAGTTTGAACTTTCTACAATAACTAATTCCTTATTGCCCCCCCCCCCCCCGCCAATTGGGGCTTGAAGAAATAGATGGGCTGCATGATGCTTCCACGCAGAGCTGAAACCGACCCAGACACGAGTACTGGTTAACCGCTTAGAGGATCTAAGCCTGCCCAGGCAAAGTGGTGCAAGTGTCGGATCGTCCATGCTTATAAACCCTGTTGGTTTCATTGGGTGACCGGGCTTGACATGTCATTTCATTTCAATGTCGTGTTAAAGTCCCACAAAATTGGAAGCAACGTCTCCAATATGACCCATGCAGTGTTGACGGGGATGTTAAACCTCAAATCAAACAAACAAAACCATTCTGCTCGAATGAACAGTATGGCCCCTAAGTTGCCTTGTCTGTCGACAATATACTTAAAAGACATTTCTTAGGCCGGTGAAAGGATTTGAAATAATTTTACAGGGATCATCTTCCAAAATTGCTTAAATGGTTTCACTCCGCCAAAAAAGATGGCCGCTAGAGCTAAAACTCGAATAAAAAAAAAAAAAAAAAAAAAAAACACCCTTAATATTCCATCCTCCTAGGCCACTGGCCAGATTTCAAAACAATTTTACAGGAATACTCCTTGGGTGAGGCTCTACCAAAATTGCCCAAACCGTTCGGCTTGGACAAACAAGAGCTAAAAATATAAACAAATGGAAGAACCTTAAAACTGCATCTCCTCCAAGGCCACTGACCCAGTTTCAAAATAATTTCACAGGAATGTGGCTTGATGGCCCCTTCTGCTGGGATAAACAAGATGTCTGCCAGAGCTAAAAATAGAAAATAGTAAACATTTTCCTGAAAAGACATCTCCTAAATCGGCGAACGGCTAAGGGCGAGGATTGTGGCCACTTGAAATCGATTTGAGCCCCCCAGTGGAAATCATTCCACTGACCGTTCCAAGGCGGTTCTTCTGTGGCGGTTTATTTATGATGTTGTTTGTTACTTACTGTATGTATCACTCGTGTCTTTTTTTATTTTGGATGGCCATATGGCCATTTTGTGGGAAAGTAACTGCCCTTATGGCCTTCCTTTGTTTAGGTTTCCATTATGGTCTGGTCGCTTAATGTTTGTGTTTCTTTCCCTTTGGTGTCTTTGATGGGTGGAGTAAGTTATTCCTGATCTTTGTTTTACTTCTACTTTGTAACAATTTTACAGGAAAGTTATTACCAAAATTGCTGAAACCATTCTGCTCAAATGGAAAGGATGGTCACCAGAGTTAAAAATAGAAAACATCTTCTCGTCTGTCGGTATTCTACTTAAAAGACATCTTCCAAACCGATGAACAGATTATGAAATAATTTTAAAGGAATATTCTTTGGGTGACCTGCTACCAAATTGCTCAAACTGTTCGCTTGGATCAACAAGATGCCCTCTACAGCTAAAAAAAGAAATCGTTCTATTGGTCAACAGTATTCTTAAAAGACATCTACTTATACATCGTTGAGCAGATTTTGAAATAATTTAACAGGAAAGTTCCTCGGGGCCCCTTTACCAAAATTGGTTAAAATGTTTCCGGTTCTCTGTACAAAATGTACGCCAGAGCTAAAAATAGAAAAAAAAAACCCTTAAAACGACCACTCCTCCAAGGCCCCTGGCCAAATTTCAAAACAATTTCAGATGAATATTTCTATGGTTCCCCTCAGATAAACAAGATGGTTGCCATAGCTAAAAATAGATGAAAAACAACTTTAAACAACTTCACCTACAGAGGGAATTTTGAAATAATTTCACAGGAATCTGCCTTCTATGTCCCTCTACAAATTTGCATTAACCGTTCCGCTCAGATAAACAAAATGGCCACCAGAGCTAAACAAAAAGAAAGAAAAGAAAAACCTTTAAATGTCTTTTTCTCCTTACCCAGTGCATGGATTTTAAAATAACTACACAGAAATATTCCTTTGGTCACCGTCAACTTAAATAGCTCAGTCCTTCCATCCACCTCATATTACCTAACGTTTTATTAGTACAATATGGATCAGGTGAGCGATTCAGGGCTGTAATGGACATCTTGTAGAGTTGTAGTTATGTTAGATTATCAGTCACCACCTGTTTAGTAAAGAGCCGCTGGCTCAGTTTACCAGCTGTCTATATTGTTTACTGATATGAATTTCTTTCCCTTGTGATATTGTGGGCTGGATTGGGGATCTGTTTGTATTGGTCCCTGATCACTTCCTTTTTCAACAGACAAATAAGTTTTTTCAATCCGCAAAAAGTTCTAGCTCATCAGTGCAACATCCTCGAGGTTAGAAAAATCAAAAGAATACAGAGGTGACAAAGACAAGTGAAGGCAATGCTAAGGAATTGATACAATTCCTCACACCTCCCATCCAAGACATCAAAGGGAAAGAAACACGAACACAAACTTACCTCACTATAATGAAAACGTCACAAGCTTAAGGCCTAAAGGATAGTTACTTTCACACAAAATGGCCAAACGGCTATCCAAAATTGAAAGATATTAGCAATTCATACATGCAAAGACGAACAATAACAAAAATAAAGCATGACAAAAGAATCAACTTCGATAAAGACTCGACAGCATGAAATAACCAACGTGCTGGACCAAATGAAAACCAATAGTTGGACTTTAGTGTGTCCGACTACAGAGATTGCGCCAAGCACCAAATGAAATTTCATAAAAAAAGTTTTAGTAAGTCTTTGGGCTGGAGAATCTGAGGTTCGATCCGCCGGCGTGCCACTTAAGAGGGCAGCAAAGTCATCGACTGTGATTGAATTAACTACCATGCATGCCGTCTGTCGTGTTACATTTATGTTGTACCCAATCTTTTATTATTTCTCCCCCTTTTTGGGAAGCCATATTGTTTTTCCACCGGATGTCTGTGTTTCTGTCCGTCTGTCACAAAATCGTGTCCACTCTATAACATGAAAACCGTTCCAAGATATCAACGTGCAAGAACTATAACTTTGGCATTTATACTGTTTGAGTTATTTCCCTTGGAAGCTTTTCAGTCACAAAATCGTGTAATCTATGGGCAAATCGTGTACGGTCAATAACTTTCTTATTTTTAGGTTGAAATTGCTTGGCAGAAATGTTAACCACCATGAGATGATGTGCTTGCACATGACCCAGGTCGGTTAAAGTGAATGACCACCATTTTTTTCTGGTCCATTTTACCATAACACCATTGAGGAATGATAAAATCATATTCATCTCCTAAACTGTTGCTCTAATTAATTGTAAAGGCTCATTAAAGTTCTTTAAAGGGTGTCAGACATTTTTACAGACTATATCTCCTGCAGTGACCTCAAGGAACCTATTTCATGTTTAGCAGCTGAGGATTTTAGAGGAGAAAGTGAACTTTAAAATTATAAAAATGCCTTCTTGTTAGGCCAAATGCTGGACAAAGAATTAGCTGTTTTGCTATCCCTGACCCTTAGAAAAATAGAGAGTTATGTAAAATAAAATGCATTCATAATCTTGGAACAGAGAATCCTAACATCAAGACATTTGTTTATGCAAAGCATAACATTTGTGTCTAACATTTTGAAGATAGCTGTTTTCAAGTGGACTTGAAAGTTTGTTGATTACTTGTTTCTTTTCTTTTCTTAATTAACTAATGAAGAAAGTATCATTTAACCAATCATTACGTTAACACGCCTTGACTTTTAGGTAATATATCATGGCATTTCACATGGTATTTTGTGATATTTTTCTTTACCCTTTTTGTACCAAATGGAATATTCCTCCAGGAGACCATTTCAAAATTTAGGGCTGTCAGGTTGTGTTTTCCTCAAAATTTATTAGGAAAATGGCTTAACATTTTGCAAACAGTGTAAGCCCTGATCAGATGCCGTGTTCTGTGGCGTCTGATCTGGGCCTGCAAGATTTGCCAGGGTACCTCTTTTGGGTTTTCTGGTTCTAAATGGGTTAATTTAGATTGAAGCATAGATTGTGGGTACTCAATGAGGCGATTCCTTTGAGTTCCCATAATTTGTTTTCATTTTTAGCTCCACTGGCCGAAGGCCAGCGGGGCTATTGTCATGGCCCTGTGTCCGTCGTGCGTCCGTGCGTTAAATTTTTCTTTAAACATCTTCTCCTCCTAAACTACTGGGCCAATTGTAACCAAACTTCACAGGAATGTTCCTTACATAGTCCTCTTCTAAATTCCTTCAAAGAATTTTGTTACACCCAGAACTCTGGTTGCCATGGCAACAAAACCAAAAAAAATAAAAATCTTTAAAAATCTTCTCCTCCAAAACCACCTGTTGGATTTCATTTTTATTTTGCATGACTGTTCCTTGGGTTGACCTCTTTCAGATTCCTTGAAGAAATTTTGATCCGACAAGAAATATGGCCGCCATGGGCGGGGCTTATTTTCCCTATTTAACATATAGTGTAATGCTAAAATATCTTCTCCTCCTAAACTATTGGGCCCATTGTAACCAAACTTCACAGGAATGTTCCTTACTTAGTCCTCTTCTAAATTCCTTCATAGAATTTTGTTGCACCCAGAACTCTGGTTGCCATGGCAACAAAACAACACAAAATATTAAAAATCTTCTCCTCCAAAACCACCTGCTGGATTTCATTTTTATTTTGCATGAATGTTCCTTGGGTGGACCCCTTTCAGATTCCTTGAAGAAATTTTGATCCGACAAAAAACATGGCCGCCATGGGCGGGGCTTATTTTCCCTATTTAACATATAGTGTAATGCTAAAACATCTTCTCCTCCTAAACTACTGGGCCAATTGTAACCAAACTTGACAGGAATGATCCTTACTTAGTCCTCTTCTAAATTCCTTCAAAGAATTTTGTTACACCCAGAACTCTGGTTGCCATGGCAACAAAACCACACAAAAAAATAAAAATCTTTAAAAATCTTCTCCTCCAAACCTACCTGTTGGATTTCATTATCCCCTCGCACAACATAGTTGTGAGGGGGGATATAGCATTTGTCCCTTACGTACGTACGTAAGTACGTACTTTTGTCATCGCTCTAGCGCCACGTACGTACGTACTTTTGTCATCGCTCTAGCGCCACGTACGTACGTACATACTTTTGTCATCGCTCCAGCGCCTACATTTCTTGACCGATTTTAATATAACTTCACACAAACGTTCCTTATGACAATATCTGGAGCAAGATCGACTTTCAAGGTCATGACCTCAAGGTCAAGGTCACTCTGGTTATTTTTTGAAAAACTTTGTCATGGCTCTAGCGCCTACATTTCTCCCCCAATTTCAATATAACTTCGAACAAATGATCCTTATAAAAATATCTCTAGCGAGTTGGACTTTCAAGGTCATGACCTCAAGGTCAAGGTCACTGTGGTTATTTTTAGAAAAACATTGTCATCGCTATAGCGCTTACTTTTCTTCACCAATTTCAATATAACTTCACACAAATGATCCTTATAAAAATATCTTGAGCGAGTTCCACTTTCAAGGTCATGGCTTCAAGGTCAAGGTCACAGTGGCTAGTTTCAGAAAAACTTTGTCATCGCTCTAGCTCCTACATTTCTTCACTGATTTATATATAACTTCACACAAATGTTCCTTATGAAAATATCTTGAGCTAGTTGGACTTTCAAGGTCATGACCTCAAGGTCAAGGTCACTGTGGCTATTTTTAGAAAAACATTTCCATCGCTCTAGCGCCTACATTTCTTCACCAATTTCAATATAACTTCACACAAATGTTCTTATAAAAATATCTCCAGCGAGTTCGACTTTCCAACTCATGGCCTCAAGGTCAGGGTCACTGTGGCTATTTTTAGAAAAAACTTTGTTATCGCTCTATCGCCTATATTTCTTCACTGATTTCAATATAACTTCACACAAATGTTCCTTATGACAATATCTCAAGCGGGTTCGACTATCAATGTCAAGGCCTCAAGGTCAAGGTCAAGGTCACTGTGGCTATTTTTTAGAAAAACTTTGTCATCGCTCTAGCGTTAACATTTCTTCACCAATTTCAATATAACTTCATACAAATGTTCCTTATGACAATATCTCTAGCGAGTTCCACTTTCAAGGTCAAGGTCACTGTGTCTATTTTTAGAAAAAACTTCGTCATCCCTCTAGCGCTTACATTTCTTCATCGATTTCAATATCTTCACACAAATGTTCCTTATGACAATATCTCACCATTTCGACTTTCAGGGTCAAGGTCCATACGGCTATTTTTAGAAAACTTTGTTATCGCTCTAGCGCCTACATTTCTTCACTGATTTCAATATAACTTCACACAAATGTTGCTTATGACAATACCTCGAACGAGTTTGACTTTCAAGGTCAAGGTCACTGTGGCTATTTTTTGAAAAACTTTGTTATTGCTCTAGCGCTTACATTTTTTTCACCAATTTCAATATTATTTCACACAAATGTTTCTTATAACAATATCTCTAGTGAGTTCCACTTTCAAGGTCAAGATCACTGTGGCTATTTTTAGAAAAACTTTGTCATGGCTCTAGCGCTTACATTTCTTATTCCATTTCAATATAACTTCACACAAATGTTCCTTATGACAATACCTCGAGCGAGTTTGACTTTCAAGGTCAAGGTCACTGTGGCTATTTTTAGAAAAACTCCGTCATCCCTCTAGCGCTTACATTTCTTCATCGATTTCAATATAGCTTCACACAAATGTTCCTTATGACAATATCTCGAGCTATTTAGACTTTCAAGGTCAAGGTCACTGTGGCTATTTTTAGAAAAACTTTGTCATCGCTCTAGCGCCTACATTTAATGATGGATTGTAATAGAACTTCACACGAATGTTTCTTATGATAATAGCTCAACTTACTTCGACTTTCAAGGTCATGACCTCAAAGTCAAGGTCACTGTGGCTATCTTTAGAAAAACTTTGTCATCGCTCTACCGCCTACATTTATTAACAGATTTTAATATAACTTCACACAAAAAGTGCTTATGATAATATCTTGAGCAAGATCTACTTTCGTGGTCATGGCCTCAAGTCAAGGTCACTATGGCTATTTTTAGAGAAATGTCATCACTCTAGAATGTACATTTATTGGAGGATTTTTAAACAAACTTTACACAAATGTTGCATATGATAATATCTCAAGCAAGTTGGACTTTTGCCATTTCAGTGTTTTCCACACACGAAGTTGTCTAGTGCGAGGGGATTTGTATCGCATGCGATGCCTTGTTTTTATTTTGCATGAATGTTCCTTGGGTGGACCTCTTTTAGATTCCTTGAAGAAATTTTGATCCGACAAAAAACATGGCCACCATGGGCGGGGCTTATTTTCACTATTTAACATATAACGTAATGCTAAAAAATCATTTTCTGCAAAAGTACTCTGGGATTTCATTGTAATTTGCATGAATTGTCCTTGGGTGGACTGTTGGCAGATTCCTTGAAAAAAATTTGATCTTACAAAAAAACATGGCCGCCATGGGCGAGGCTTATTTTCACTATATAACATATAATGTAATGCTGAAAATATTTTCTGCAAAAGTTCTTGTTTTATTTCATAGTTATTTGGCAATCATTTTCCTTGTGTGGACCTCTGTCAGATTCTCTGAAGAAATTTTGATCCGACATAAAACATGGCTGCAGTTGGCGGGGTTTATTTTCACTATATAACATGTAGTGTAATGTTAAAAAAGTCTTCTCTTCTTCAAAAGTTCTTGTTTATTTATTTATTTATTTATTTAAAAGTACCTTCCTGTATCTGAATTAATCTCCTCCAATTTTGCTGACTATCACATATCTATAGAGGTCCACCTACAAATTGTCATTCTAAAATTCAAAACATCAGAAATTTCACATGCCCAGCACACTGGTGATAGAACTGATGTTTTCAACACAAACTCTATTTATACGACTTGATGTTTCAAAATAAGTTCAAAATACTGCGGGAGATTGATTTATTAGACCTAATTATACTACAGTGTCAACAGTTCTCCAGATCCCTGAGGGTTAAAATGGCTTAGTTGAAAAGGGAGGCATACCGAATCCGACGGAGGAAAGGAAAAAATAAATAAATAAAGAAATAAAAACATAAATCTGTTCATTTTTTAGCTCCACTGGCCAAAGACCGGCGGGTCTTATGTTATATGTTATGGCCCTGTGTCTGTTGTGCGTCTGTGCGGTTGTGCATCCGTGTGTTAACTTTTTTCTTTAAACATTTCCTCCTTAACTACTTGGTCGATTGTAACCAAACTTCACAGGAATGTTTCTCACATAGTCCTCTTCTGAATTCCTTCAAAGAATTTTGTTACATGCAGAACAAAATGGCATCGAAAGCAAAAAAAAATATTTAAAAATCTTCTCCTCCAAAACCGCTCAATGGATTTTATTCTTATTTTGCATGAATGTTCCTTGGGTGGACCTCTGTCAGATTCCTTGAAGAAATTCGGATCAGGCAAAAAACATGGCCACCATGGCCATGCCCCACATGACTGCCATGGCCATGCCCCTTGGCTCATTAGCTTTCAAAGACTTATATAGGGAAAAGTTTTAAAAACCTTCTCCCCCAAAACCGCTCAACGTAATGGATTTCATTCTTACTTTGCATGAATGTTCCTTGGGTGGACCTCTGTCAGATTCCTTGAAGCAATTTTGATCAGACACAAAACATGGCCGCCATGGACACGCCCATTGGCTAATTAGCTTCCATAGACTCATAAAGGGATCTTTTTTTTTTCAATCTCCTCCAAAACCGGTAAATGGATTTCGTTCTTAATTTTCATGAATGTTCCTTGTGTCTACCATTGTCAGATTAATTGAAGAAATTTTGATCAGACAAAAAACATGGCCGCCATGGCCTCCACCTTTGGCTCATTAGCTTCCATAGACCAATAAACGGAAAAACTTCTTCTCTGAAACCATAAAGCCTAAAGCTAAGACATTTACAGTAAAACCTGTCTTAGTGGCCACCTCTATTAAGCAAGCAACCTGTCTTAAGCAAGCAGGCATTCAGTTCCCAAGAAAGGCAGATGTGTTAAATTTCACCTGTATTAAGCAAGAACCTGTCTTAAGCAAGCATATTTTGACTATCCCTTAGGCACTTGCTTAATACAGGTTGAACTGTAGTATGTAGCAAAGTTATGTGGTCACCTACTAAGTCCTGCGAACTATGACTCTTGAGTCCAAATTGGCAACGCCCCGGTGCTTAGTAGCTCCCATAGACTAATAATGACAAAATCTTGAAACTTTTCTCCTCTGAAACCATAAGGCCAAGAGCTTAGTATGTAGCAACTTGAAGTATTCATCTGCATAAATCCTGCCAACTATGCCCCTGGGGTCCAAATTGGCCACACCCTGAGGCCCATAAGCTCCCGTAGACTTATACTGGGAAAAACTGACAAAAATCTTCTCTGAAACCATCAGTGCCCAGAGCTTAGATATTAAGTATGCAGCAACGTCAAGTAGTCACTCAAATAAATCCTGCCAACAATGCCCCTGGGGTAAAAAATTGGTCACGCCAAGAGGCATATTAGTTCCCATAGACTTGTAATAGAAAAAACTTAAAAAAAGTCTTCTTCTCTGAAACCATAAGGCCCAGAGCTTTAGATATTTAGAACGGAGCAATGCCAAATGGTCACTCACATAAATCCTGCCAACCATGGCTCTGGGGTCCAAAAAATATAGAATGGACATTCCTTGGGTGGATCACTTGTTTCTTTTTTACCCATTGCATGCGGGAAAACCCTAAATGGGTACCTTGGCAAACAGTGCTGGCCCAGATCAGACCCCACAGAACACCATGTCTGATCAGGGCCTGCACTATTTGCTAACAGAATTTTCCATCAAAAATAGAAAAAAATAGGCCTGACACCCCTTATATGACAAATGGACTGGTCCAACATATAGCAATAGAAGAGTCCACTAGTATACCATTGGTTAATGTAATAAATATGACAATTGTCTGAAGTTAGCCGGTGGAGCGACAGGCCCTCTTGGGCCTCTTGTTTGGATAAAGACCTGGCTTTTATGCAAACAGTGTACAGGATACAAGGTCTGGAATACAAAGTGATAAACTGTAGATCAGACAAGGATTACAGAAAACAATTGTTTGTAGGAAATGTAAGGTAGAACAGGTTTTGTTTGTTTGAATTCGTGTTTAACATTCCCATCACCACTATTTGGGCATTTTGCAGATGCTGCTTCCAATTTTGTGGAACTTTTACCCGACATTGAGATGAATGCCACCCAATGAAACCAATGGCACCAAACTCAGGAAAACTGTCTTCAAAGTCTTTGCTTCCAAAGGATAACCCTTTTATAGAACATATTTAACTTCACTTCAGCTGCTGTGTGGGAATGTGTGGCGGCGGTAAAACGTCTCCCTGCCCTACATCATAGTGTAGATTATATTTTCTTGTCCTTTGGGATCATTGATTCCATTGTGGAATTTTGAAAATACCTGAGGGTCACTGATGAGGCCTAATTTGCCGAAACTAGCTAGTCTGGCCCAGAAAACATGTACACTCCATATTTTTCAGTTCTGTGGTGTATTCCTTGCTTCCAAAGGATAACCCTTTTATAGAACATATTTATTTTCATCCAAAGACATAATGAAGCCTGTTTGTTAGATCCTGAACTGACAGCCTATTTAAGGATTTTTGAGAATGCAACCTGATTAGAGAGCCTTATTACTTCTCTTTTAATAGCTGCATAGAGAGACATGGAGCTTCAACGGTCTCCATGAGATCAGGATTTTAGCAAGCATGTTGAACCCTGGGAAACATTTGGATTACCTTGGGGAAAATATGGCCGCTGCCAGACCATTAAATGTTGATTTAATTACCTGAGCAGATTTCAATTGGTAATAATAGTCAGAGATTATTGATTACAGTAACTTTTTCTTGCAAATGAAGTAATTATATTTTAAAGGTGGTCATTCACTTTAAAGTCATACTTAGAGGTCAAAGGTCAAAAACGGGTCTTTTTGTTCGGTCAGTAACTTTCTTTTTCCTGGATGGATTTTGAAATTACTTGGCAGAAATATTGACCATTATGAGACCGTGTGTTGCGCACAAGACTCAGGTAGGTTCTTCCAAGGTCAAGGTCAAACTTAGAGGTCAAAGGTAAAAAATGGTCTTTTTCGGGTTTGGTCAATAACTTCCATATTCCTGGATGGATTTTGAAATTACTTGGCAGAAATGTTAAAAATCATGAGATGATGTTATGCGCGAGTATCTCTAAGGTAAAGGTCATACTTAGAGGTCAAAGGTAAAAAAGGTTCTTTTTTTCGTGTCCGGTCAATAACTTTTTTATTTCTGGGTTTAACTTATTAAAGTAGTCATGCAGAAATGTTCACCTTCATTAGACGACGTGTCGTGCGCAAGACCCAGATCAATACCTCCAATGTCAAGGTCATACTTAGAGGTAAAAAAGGGGGCATCTGTGTTTTTGTAGAATAACAAATTCTAGTATCAAAGAATGATTTTACGTAATTTGGTGATGAAATCATTGTTTTGATTCTATGCACTACTAGTTAGTATAAAATTCAGGTTCAGATAGGCCTTTTTGCAGAAGAGATTTGAGTTGAAAGTGACTCGTAATGACATATATAATTGCAGAAGAGATTTGAGTCCATTATTGAGTTTTGAAAGTGACATCTATAAAACTAAGAAAAGGCTTTGCGAAGTAAATGATGCCAATAATTACTGTAAAATGAGATATCCGACCGTAAAAGATCCGGTTTACTTCTATAAATGACAATTTTCAATACAGTTATCCTTGTAGGCCCCCGCCGATCGGGGCTTGAAGAAATAGATTGCTGCATAATGTTTCCACGCAGAGCTGAAACCGACCACACACGCGTACTGGTAAACCACTTGGAGGATCTAAGCCTGCCCAGGTGCCGTCCATGCGTATAAACCCTATTGGTTTCATTGGGCGACAGGGCTTGAGATATCATTTCATTTCAGTGTCTGGTAAAGGACCACAAAATTGGAAGCAACGTCCAAAAATGACCTATACAGTTTTGACGGGGACGATAAACCTCAAATCAAACAAACCAAACATGCTTATAGACCCTATCGGTTTCATTGGGATGTCATCTCATCTCAGTGTCTGGTAAAAGCCCCACAAAAGTGGAAGCAATGTCTCCAGAATGATCTATACAGTGTTGATGGGGACGTTAAACCTCAAAACAAACAAAACAGATATCCTTGTCACGACTGTCTAGGCTAAATCAGCAGACGACAAATTGTTGATATTTTCCTTTGCATTTTGAGCAAATTTTCTCCTATGGAGACAATTTGCATTAGATATCAAGTCCTTTTTACTGGGAAAAATATTTCAAAATGTCGTATGCTGCTAAAGCATTCACCATATTTGCATTATTTGCTGGCTCCCAGCTTGCGCATTGTCAATATTGGAAAAAAGGTAACCAGACCCCCCTGACCTTGAAAGGTAAGGGGGGTCTGGTTACCTGTTTTTTTCAACACTGATAATCTTCAAATTAGGAACCAGCAGATAATGCAAAAAAGGTGAATACCCAGCATGCAGAGCGTTAACAAAAGTTTCTCCTTTGCAGCTGGATACCAACCTGCAGGAGGCATGCGAAAATTAACAGATTGGAAATTTTACGAGGGCTGCAAAGATTATACATATTCACTTTCTTCTTCATTTGAAAAAGAATTACCGATGGGCTACCCGTCTCCTGATGTTTGCAAACGCATTTCCGGAAATACCTGGGGAAGGAGAAAGAACAAATCATTTAAGTGTGAGTTTTGTTCCAAGGTGTTTCGACAGAATTTCCATTTAAATCAGCACCGTAGACGTCATACGGGAGAACGCCCCTTTAAATGTATGTCATGTGAAAAAGCTTACACTTCAAAGAACAAGTTGCTGCATCATTGTAAATTGAACGTCCACGTGTCAAAATTTTGCTAATTTTGCCCTCTTAACCCATTCAGTACCAGAAACCCCTAAAGGGGTACCTTGGCAAACATTGCTGGCCCAGATCAGACGCCGCAGAACGCAGCGTCTGATCAGGGCCTACACTGTTTGCAAAAAGTTCCGCGATTTTCCTAATCAATTTTGAAGAAAACCCAACCTGACACCCCTAAATTTTGAAATGGACTCTTGCTATATATAAGGAGGAAGATTCCATTTGGTACAAAAAGGGTTAAATCAACATCACAAGAAGAGCATTGACCCTACTAAAGATCAGTTATAAACAATCAACATATAGTTGACATATTATGCAGCAGGGCCTATTCTTATCCATGTGGGTATTACAGGTCCAAATAAAGTTAAGCCGCGCAAAATTGGTCGAAACTGGCAGTCCAGCCCAGGAAAATATTACAATTTTCAGTTCCATCGTGTCTTCTTTGCTTCCAAAATACAGTAAAATTCCTATACAAGGACCATCTTCGGAACAGTTCCAAAGGTGGTCTCAGACCACAGAACAATGTATGCAGAAAACACAGAGAAAAGATAACTGAATCCGACTAAAAATAAGGTGTTCAAAGCAGAATTAGTTTTGATTCATAGTAGTGAAGTTTTTCACTGTATTACGAGGACTTTTCAAATATGAATGCAACTAAGCACATAAAAATGATTCCGTGATAGATTTCGATGAATAATTTATTTTGTCCCCTCAAAGTGTTCCCCTTTAACAGATATGCAAACTTTCAGTCTTCTGATCCAATCATAGAATGCATTTTGGTAGTCTTTTCGAGGTATACTATGAAGGCACTGGAATATTGCAGAACCGAGGTGGTTGCGCTGTACAAATTTTCGACCGGAAAGGTATTTTTTCAGCCGCGGGAACACAAAAAAAGTCACAAGGGGCAAGGTCAGGGGATTAAGGGGGGGGGGGGGGGTGGGGGGGGGTTTAACAACCTTTTCCTGCTTCAGATAGTCTTGCACAATGAACTCCTTGTGCGATGACGCATTGTCATGTAGCAATCTGACATTGGCCAAACCAGTTGCGGGTCTTCGTTCTTTGAAATATTTCTTCAATTTTCGAAGCACTTTATTCTTGTAAAACTTCGCATTTACAGATTTGCCTTTAGGCACAGCAACCTGAATAGCAGGGCCCTGATTTGAAAAGGTTATGGCATACATTACCTTCTTGACGCTCATGGCCCGCTTTGCAATGCATGTTTTTTTGCAATACTTTGTTGCCCATATTTTGTTCTGAATCTTTCGTTTTGGCTAAAAAAAGTGAACCCATGTCTCGTCACCTGTGACAACATTAGCGAAGACCGTGCATTTTAATTTGGAAACTTTGTAAGCAACTTCTTGGCGCACGGAATACGTGTCTTTTTTTGCTCATCTGTCAACAGATGGAGAATCCATCTAGCACAGATCTTTCTCATTTTCAAATCCCGTTTCAGAATTGTATGAGCTGCTCCTAATGAGATGCCAACCATACTAGCTATTTGCCTAGTGGTGTATCGTGCATCGGTAGCAACTATTTCTTTCACTCTAGCAACCATCTTGGCAGATGTTGCTCTTTTCGGCCGACGATCATGTGGTGCATCTTCTGTTGAGCCTAGCCCACAGCTGAATTTCTTACACCAACGAAAAACTGTCGGAAAAGACATTTCATTATGCCCATAAACCGTACATATTTCATCAAAAATGTCTTTGCACCGTATACCAAGAATACAAAAATTCTTAATATAGGACCGTATTTCAACGGCGTACTCTAACCTTCTTCCAACCATGTTTTGTATTAGTATACAAGAGAAGACAGTGTTTATCGAACGATATACATGGCTAAAACGCACGGATTTTAACAGGTTTGGTATCAATGTAGAGGTAAAATGTTTTTCCACGCTGTGATATTTATTTCCAGGTGATTTTCGCATTAGTGCATGAGAAAACGTTCTACTTGTATTCATATTTGAACAATCCTCGTACCTTATGTAGAATGTATTTGTGTTCTTGAAAGAAATCGTCCACATTAAAGTTTTGGATAGTTCCAGTTCTGTTGCAATTATTTACTCCAATAAAGGTTAACACCCGTCTCGGTACTGTAAGCAGACAGTGAAGACCCAAAGCAGATAAAGCATTTCACGCGATCTAGTGAAGGTAGTCACTGTTTGCCAGTGCTCAAGGCATATTAAAAAATTGCATTTTTATGCAGCGCCATTAAAAAAATAGCGGGGTGTTCTGTTATTCCCTCCGAAGATTTGAGTGTCCGTCCGTCAGCGTCCCATAGTTCCGTGTCCGCTCCATAACTCTGATACCGTTTGAGATATTTTTATGAAACTTCACAGATACGTAAAGCACTTTCAGGCGATGTGCAGAACATATAAATTGTAACTCTGATTTTTCTACTTTTGGAGTTGTTGCCCTTTGAACATTGAACATAGGCATATCTGTCATAGTTTCGTGTCCGCTCCATAACTTCGATACCATTTGAGATATTTCCTTGAAACTTCACAGATATGTAGAGCACTATCACACGACGCGCAGAACATATGAACCGTAACTCTGATTATGCCCCCAACTTTGAAAAAGTTGGAGGGGCATATTGCTTCTGGTTCGTTCGTCCTTTCGTTACGCTTTTGATGCATAGCATAACTAAAGAACCATGTATGCTAGGGTTTTGAAATTTCATATATGGATTCCTCATGGAAAATTAGCTGACGCGTATTTTTTTCTCGTCCGGATTATGCCCCCTTCAAGAGTTATTGCCCTTTGAAATTTTTTTAATAAAATCTTGTCAGCAAGATATCTCAAATTATTGGAGCTAGAGCCTTGAAAGTGGGTGATTATATTGGTGGTGATGAGTAGATGAACTGATTAACTTTTGACAAAATTCCGAAAAATACTTTGTGAGTTATGGCCCTTTGTCATTTTGGTAATTTGTGCCCATTGTAATGTATGCTAAAAGTGATGCATAGCATAACTTTAGAACCGTGTATGCTAGGGTTTTTGAAATTTCATATATGGATTCCTCATGGAAAATTAGCTGACGCGTATTTTTTTTCTTGTCTGGATTATGCCCCTTTTAAGAGTGATTGCCCTTTGAATTTTTTTTTAATAAAATCTTGTCAGCAAGATATCTCAAAAACTATTGGAGCTAAAGCCTTGACAGTTGGTGAATATATTGTGGGTGGTGAGTAGATGAACTGATTAACTTTTGACAAAATTCCGAAAAATACTTTGTGGGTTATGGCCCTTTGTCATTTTGGTAATTTGTGCCCATTGTAATGTATGCTAAAAGTGATGCATAGCATAACTTTAGCACCGTGTATGCTAGGGTTTTGAAATTTCATATATGGATTCCTCATGGAAAATTAGCTGACGCGTATTTTTTTTCTCCTCCGGATTATGCCCCCTTCAAGAGTTATTGCCCTTTGAATTTTTTTTAATAAAATCTTGTTAGCAAGATATCTAAAAAACTATTGGAGCTAGAGCCTTGAAAGTTGGTGAATATATTGGTGGTGATGAGTAGATGAACTGATTAACTTTTGACAAATTCCGAAAAATACTTTGTGAGTTATGGCCCTTTGTCATTTTGGTAATTTGTGCCCATTGTAATGTATGCTAAAAGTGATGCATAGCATCACTTTAGAACCGTGTATGCTAGAGTTTTGAAATTTCATATATGGATTCCTCATGGAAAATTAGCTGACACGTATTTTAGCTCACCAGAGCCGAAGGCTCCGGGGGAGCTTATAGGATAGGCAGTTGTCCGTCGTCGTCCGTCGTCGTCGTCCGTCGTCGTCGTCTGGCGTCTGGCGTCAACACTTTCAAACAACATCTCCTCTGAAGCCACTGGGCTGATTGGGCCCAAATTTTATCTGTAGCATCCTTGGGCTGGGGGATTGAAAGTTTGTGTTTTTTATCAAAATCGGCTGATTAGTTTGGTTGCTATGGCAACTTGTAGTTTCCATAGACTTATAATGGGGAAAATTGAAAAATGGCATTTACTGCCAAGCCTCTGCAGATATTTTGAGAAAACTTTCATAGAAATGTTCCATAGGCAATCTACTATCTGCTGTATGATTTTAAGCTTTCTGCTCATTTTTATTGGTTGCCATGGAAACCAAAATGCAAAAAATAGACAAAAAATACTTAAAAAATCATCTCCTCAGAAACCATATGCTCTAGGAGGCTGAGACTTTATGAAAATATTCACCATATTTGCCTTTACAGGTTTTGTGTTTTTTATGAAATTTGGCCTTTTAGTTTTGTTGCTATGGCAACTTAGAGTTTCCATTGACTTATAATGGGGAAAACTGAAAAATGGCATTTACTGCCAAGTCATTGCAGATATTTTTACAAAACTTACATAAACATGTTCCTTGAGTAAATTTCTCTTAGCCATATGCTTTTATGTCAACCTGGGGGTCCCCTAGGTTGTGCCTGGGCCATGCCCTGCCCCCTCCACTTCATAAAATGCCTTATATCTCATAAACCTTACAGATCCCCACCCCTAAACCATATATATTCTTGTTCCTTATGATAAGATGCATTAAGTGACACCAACCTGGGGGTCCCCCGGGATGTGCTGGGGACATGCCCTGCCCCCTCTATTTCATAAAATGCCATTTATCTCAGAAACCTTTCAGATCCCCACCCCTAAACTATATATATTCTTGTTCCTTATGCTAAGATGCATTAAGTGACACCAACCTTGGGGTCCCCCCCGGATGCGCCGGGGACATGCCTCACCCCCTCCACTTCATAAAATGCCATTTATCTCAGAAACCATTGAGATCCCCACCCCTAAACCATATATATTCTTGTTCCTTATGATAAGACACATTCAGTGATACCAACATTGGGGTCTCTCTTGGGTGCGCTGGGGCCATGCCCCAACCTTCCACTTCATAAATGCCATATATCTCAGAAACCATTCAGATCCCCACCCTTAAACTATATATATTCTTGTTTCTTATGATAAGACGCATTCAGTGACACCAATCTGACGGTCCCCTAGGATGTGGCGGGGCTTATGCCCCACCCCCTCCACTTCGTAAAATATCTCAGAAACCGTTCAGATCCCCACCCCTAAACCATTTAAATTCTTGTTCCTTATGATAAGACGCATTCAGTGATACCAACCTTAGGGTCTCCCTTGCCGCACGGGGGCTATGTCCGACCCCTCCACTTCATAAAAGGCCCAATATCTCAGAAACCGTTCAGATCCCCACCCCTAAACCATATAAATTCTTGTTCCTTATGTTAATTAAAAATCAAAAAGAGTTCCTTTAAGAGCAATGAAAACATTCATAAGAAAGAAGATGGGTCATACTACGTAGTTTCGGCTAATAAAGCCTCATCAGTGACCCTGTAATGATACGGCAAAGAAAGCCAGAGGAAATATACTGCAATGTTGCGAATTTCGAATTGGCAGTCGATTCAAAGACTGATATAAATCAAAATGGGGTCCAAATTATTAAAAACCTGTCTAGAATATGAGGCTAAACCAATAATTTATTTCTGATTACTCAGAATATTCACGCTGATCTCAAAGGACCAAAAGTAAAATATAAACTGCACTATGGTTGATGTACGGGGAGACGTTTTACGGCCGCCACACGGCACAACACCAGCTGCAGTGAAGGCAAATAAAAATCAAAAAGAGTTCCTTTAAGAGCAATGAAAACATTCATAAGAAAGAAGATGGGTCATACTACGTAGTTTCGGCTAATAAAGCCTCATCAGTGACCCTGTAATGATACGGCAAAGAAAGCCAGAGGAAATATACTGCAATGTTGCGAATTTCGAATTGGCAGTCGATTCAAAGACTGATATAAATCAAAATGGGGTCCAAATTATTAAAAACCTGTCTAGAATATGAGGCTAAACCAATAATTTATTTCTGATTACTCAGAATATTCACGCTGATCTCAAAGGACCAAAAGTAAAATATAAACTGCACTATGGTTGAGATGCATTCAGTGATTTCAACCTAAGGATCTCCCAGACCGCACCAGGGCTATGCCCCAACCTTCCACTTCATAAAAGGTGATATATCTCGGAAACCCTTTAGATCCCCACCCCAAAACCATGTATATTCTTGTTTCTTATGAAAAGACGCAATCAGTGACACCAATCTTGGGGTCCCCTAGGATGTGCCAGGGCTATGCCCCACCCCCTGCACTTAGTAAAAGCCGTTCAGATTCCCACCCATAAAGCATAAAAATTCTAAGTGTTACTTATGATAAGACGCATTCAGTGATACCAATCTAAGGGTCGCACGGGGGCTGTGCCCCACAACTCCACTTCATAAAAGGTGATATGTCTCGGAAACCATTCAGATCCCCATCCCAAATCCATATATATTCTCATATGATAAGACGCATTAATTGAAACCAACCTGGGGGTCCTCTGGGATGTGCCCGGGCCATGCCCAACCCCCTCCACTTCGTAAAAGGCTCAATATCTCAGAAACCATTCAGAACCCCCACCCCTAAACCATATATATTCTTGTTCCTTATGATGAGACACATTCAGTGATACCAACCTAGGGGTCTCTGGGGTGTGCTGGGGCTATGCCCCACCCTTCCACTTCATAAAATGCAATATATCTCAGAAACTGTTCAGATCCCCACCCCTAAAATATGTATATTTGTGTTGCCTATAATTAGACTCATTCACTCACATCAATGTGTCTATGTGCTAGGGCAACATGCTGATGCCATGGCCCACGCCTCTACTTCATAAAAGGCCATATATCTCAGACACCATTAAGATCCCCACCTCATAATCATATATATTCTTGTTTCTTATGATTAGACACATTCAGTCACACAAACTTGGTGGTCCACAGGGGCCATTCCTCTCCTCATCATTTCATAAGAGGGCCTCATATCTTGGAAACTGTTCATATCCCCACCCCTAAACAATATATTTTCTTGGTCCTTATTATAAGACACATTCAGCGACAACAATCTTGGCTTTCCTGGGGTCTGCCAGGGCTATGCTCCAACCCCTTTCGCAGCTTAAAAGGCCTTATATCTCAGGAACAGTACACATCCCAACCCCTAAACCATATATATTCATGTGCCTTATGATAAGATGGATTCAGTGATACCATTCAGGGCTCTGTTGGGTCCATGTCTCATCCTTCCTCCACATAAAAGGCCTAATATTTCAGATACAGAGTCCACATGGGTGCTCATTTTGAAATGGGGGTTTGTTTGGGAGACTTTATAATCAATAAATTAAAACCTGAAACCATACATGGCTGCCAGTGGGCAGTGTCCGCCTGAGTTCTGGTGAGCATTGTGGCCCATGGGCCTCTTGTTTTCTCGTCCGGATTATGCTCCTTTTAAGAGTTATTGCCCTTTGAATTTTTTTTTAATAAAATCTTGTCAGCAAGACATCTCAAAAACTATTGGAGCTAGAGCCTTGAAAGTTGGTGAATAGATCGGTGGTGATGATTAGATGAACTGATTAACTTATGACAAAATTCCGAAAAATACTTTGTGAGTTATGGCCCTTTGTCATTTTGGTAATTTGTGAAAAACTTTGTCATCGTTCTAGCGCCTACATTTCTCCACCAATTTCAATATAACTTCACACAAATGTTCCTTATAAAAAAATCTCGAGCGAGTTCGACTTCAAGGTCATGACCTCAAGGTCAAGGTCACTGTGGCTATTTTTAGAAAAACTTTGTCATCGCTCTAGCGCCTACATTTCTTCACCAATTTCAATATAACTTCACACATATGTTCCTTAAAAAAAAAATCTCGAGCGAGTTCGACTTCAAGGTCATGACCTCAAGGTCAAGGTCACTGTGGCTATGTTTAGAAAAACTTTGTCATCGCTCTAGTGCATACATTTCTTCACCAATTTCAATATAACTTCACACAAATGTTTCTTATGACAATATCTCAGCGAGTTCGACTTTCAAGGTCATGACCTCAAGGTCAAGGTCACTGTGGCTATTTTAAGAAAAACTTTGTCATCACTCTAGTGCCTACATTTCTTCACTGATTTCAATCAATATAACTTCACACAAATGTGCCTTATGACAATATCTTGAGCGAGTTCGACTTTCAAGGTCATGACCTCAAGGTCAAGGTCACTGGCTATTTTTAGAAAAACTTTGTCATTGCTCTAGCGCCTACATTTCTTCACTGATTTCAATATAACTTCACACAAATGTTCCTTAAGACAATATCTAGAGCGATTTCAACTTTCAGGGTTATGACCTGAAGGTCAAGGTCACTGTAGCTATTTTTAGAAAAAATTTGTCATCGCTCTAGCGCCTACATTTTTTCACCGATTTCAATATAACTTCACACAAATGTTCCTTATGACAATATCTCTAGCGAGTTCCACTTTCAAGGTCAAGGTCACTGTGGCTATTTTTAGAAAAACTTTGTCAATGCTCTAGTGCTTACATTTCTTCACCTATTTCAATATAACTTCACACAAATGTTCCTTATGATAATATCTCAAGCCATTTCGACTTTCAAGGTCAAGGTCACAATGGCTTTTTTTTTTAGAAAAACTTTGTCATCGCTCCAGCGCCTACATTTCTTCACCGATTTTAATATAACTTCACACAAATGATCCTTATGACAATACCTCGAAAGAGTTCGACTTTCAAGGTCAAGGTCACTGTGGCTATTTTTAGAAAAACTTCATTGCTCTAGTGCTAACATTTTTTCACCAATTTCAAAATCGATTCACACAAATGTTCCTTATGACAATATCTGTAGCGAGTTCCACTTTCAAGGTCAAGGTCACTGTGGCTATTTTTAGAAAAACTTTGTCATGGCTCTAGCGCTTACATTTCTTCACCAATTTCAATATAACTTCACACAAATGTTCCTTAAGACAATATCTAGAGCGATTTCAACTTTCAAGGTCACGGTCACTGTGGCTATTTTTAGAAAAACTTTGTCATCGCCCTAGCGACTACATTTCTTCACTGATTTCAATATAAATTCACACAAATGTTCCTTATGACAATACCTCGAGTGAGTTTGACTTTCAAGGTCAAGGTCACTGTGGCTATTTTAAGTATAACTTTGACATGGCTCTAGCGCTTACATTTCTTCACCGATTTCAGTATAATTTCACACAAATATTCCTTATGACAATACCTCGAGCTATTTCAACTTTCAAGGTCAAGGTCACTGTGGCTATTTTTAGAAAAACTTTGTCATCGCTCTGGTGCCTACATTTATTGATGGATGTTAATAGAACTTCACACAAATGTTTCTTATGGTAATATCTCAAGTTGTTTGACTTTCAAGGTCAAGGTCACTATGGCTATTTTTAGAAAAACTTTGTCATTACTCTACCGCCTACATTTATGATTTTAATCTAACTTCACACAAAAGATGCTTACGATAATATCTTGAGCAAGATCTCTTTCGCGGCCATGGCCTCAAGTCAAGGTCCCTATGACTATTTTTAGAGAAATATTGTCATCACTCCAGAACCTACATTTATGGATGGATTTTTAAACAAATTTTACACAAATGTTGCGTATGATAATATCTCAAGCAAGTTGGACTTTTGCCATTTCAGTGTTTTCCACACACTAAGTTGTCTTGTGCGAGGGGATTTGTATCGCATGCGATGCCTTGTTTTTTTTTTTTTTTTAGCTCACCGTCACATAGTGACGAGGTGAGCTTTTGGGATCACTTTTTGTCCGCCGTGCGTCCGTGCGTCCGTGCGTATACAATTTCTTCAAACGACATCTCCTCCTAAACCACTGAGCGGATTTTGACCAAACTTCACAGGAATGATCCTTAGGTGGTCCCCTTTCAAAGTTGTTCAAATGGTTCCGGCCCGTTGCACATATAGGTCACAGGAGCCAAAAATAGATTTTTTTCACCGAAAACTTAAAAAATCTTCTTCTCTGAAACTGCAAGGCCCAGGTCTTTGATATTTGGTATGAAGCTTCATCTAGTGGACCCCTACCAAGATTGTTCAAATTATAGAGCTAGGGCCAAAAATGCCCCCGCCCCGGGGCCCTTTGGTTTTACATGGGCTTATATGGGGAAATTCTTTAAAAATCTTCTTCTCTGAAACTGCAAGGCTCAGGTCTTTGATATTTGGTATGAATCTTCATCTGGTGGATCCCTACCATGATTGTTCAAATTATAGTGCTGGGGCCAAAAATGCCCCCGCCCCGGGGCCCTATGGTTTTACATGGGCTTATATAGGGAAAATCTTTAAAAATCTTCTTCTCTGAAACTGCAAGGCCCAGGTTTTTAATATTTGGTATGAAGCTTCATCTTATGGACCCCTACCAAGATTGTTCAAATTATAGTGCTGGGGCCCAAAATGCCCCCGCCCCGGGGTCCTTTGGTTTTACATGGGCTTATATAGGGAAAACCTTTAAAAATCTTCTTCACTGAAACCGCAAGGCCCAGGTCTTTGATATTTGGTATGAAGCTTCATCTAGTGGACCCCTACCAAGATTGTTCAAATTATAGTGCTGGGGCCAAAAATGCCCCTGCCCCAGGGCCCTTTGGTTTTACATGGGCTTATATTGGGAAAATCTTTAAAAAATCTTCTACTCTGAAACCACAAGGCCTAGGTCTTTGACATTTGGTATGAAGCTTCAGCTAGTGGACCTCTACCAAGATTGTTCAAATTATAGCCCTGGGGCCACAAATGCCCCCGCCCCAGGGCCCTTTTGTTTTACATAGACTTATAATAGAGATAATCTTTGAAAATCTTCTTCTCTGAAACAACAAGGCCCAGGTCTTTGATATTTGGTGTGAAGCTTCATCTAGTGGACCTCTATCAGGATTGTTTAAATTATAGCCCTGAGGCCAAAAATGCCCCTGCCCCAGGGCTATTTGGTTTTACATAGGCTTATGTAAGGAATATCTTTAAAAAATCTTCGTCTCTGAAACCGCAAGGTCCAGGTCTTTGATATTTGTTGTGTATATGGGGAAATTCTTTAAAAATCTTCTTCTCTGAAACTGCAGGGCCCAGGTCTTTGCTATTTGGTATGAAGCTTCATCTAGTGGACCCCTACCAAGACTGTTCAAAGTATAGTGCTGGGGCCAAAAATGCCCCCGCCCCGGGGCCCTTTGGTTTTACAAAGGCTTATATAGGGAAAATCTTTCAAAATCTTCTTTTCTGAAACTGCAAGGCCCAGGTCTTTGATATTTGGTATGAAGCTTCATCTTGTGGACCTCTATCAAGATTGTTCAAATTATAGCCCTGGGGCCAAAAATGCCCCCGCTTCTGGGCCCTTTGGTTTTTCATAGACTTATATAATAGGGAAAATCTTGAAAAATCTTCTACTCTGAAACCACAAGGCCTAGGTCTTTGACATTTGGTATGAAGCTTCAGCTAGTGGACCTCTACCAAGATTGTTCAAATTATAGCCCTGGGGCCACAAATGCCCCCGCCCCAGGGCCCTTTTGTTTTACATAGACTTATAATAGAGATAATCTTTGAAAATCTTCTTCTCTGAAACAACAAGGCCCAGGTCTTTGATATTTGGTGTGAAGCTTCATCTAGTGGACCTCTATCAGGATTGTTTAAATTATAGCCCTGAGGCCAAAAATGCCCCTGCCCCAGGGCTATTTGGTTTTACATAGGCTTATGTAAGGAATATCTTTAAAAAATCTTCGTCTCTGAAACCGCAAGGCCCAGGTCTTTGATATTTGTTGTGTAGCTTCATCTAGTGGACCTTTGCCAAGATTGTTCAAATTATAGCCTTTGTTGATATTTGGTATGAAGCTTCACCTTTTTAGATCTCCCTCAACATTATGCACATTATAACCCTGGGGTCAATAATGGCCCTCCCCGGGGCCCACTTGTTACTCTATGGATCAGGTGAGCGATCCAGGGCCATCATGGTCCTCTTGTAATAAAATCTTGTCAGCAAGTCCATATCTTGAGAACTATTAGAGCTTCATTAATCATTCTTGGTACAAACTTGCATCCAGGCATTGCAACTTCAACGCAAGCATCCATATCTGACCTTGACCTATATTTCATGGTTCACTGACTTCGTGAATTATTGCGACCACTCTGACTTTCACCCTAATGTAAGAGTCCATTTCTCGAAAACTATTAAAGCTGTTTAAATTATAATTGGTACAAACTTGCATCTAGGAATTGCAACTGCAACGCAAGCATCCATATTTGACTTTTACCCATATTTCATGGTTCACTGACTTTGTGAATTATTGCGACCACCCTGACTTTCTATCTAATGTAAGAGTCCATTTCTCAAGATCTATTAGAGCTTCATTAATTGTATTTGGTACAAGCTGGCATTTAGGAATTGAAACTTCAATGCAAGTATCCATTTCTGTCCTTGACCTACATTTTATGGTTCACTGACTTTGTAAAATAGTGTGACAACCCTAACTTTCACCCTGATGTAAGAGTCTGTTTTTAAGAGTTTCATTGATGATACTTGGTACAGTCTTGCAACTAGGAGTGAAATTTTTATGCAGGCATCCATGTTTGACCTTGACCTAGATTTCATGCTTTGGTGACTTTGTGCCCCCACAGGCGCGACATAGCCTTCGGGGGAATTTTTGTTGTATGTTTTTAAGTCTTTAACAATATCTGTTGAATATTTTGCCATCTAAGGACAAGCAAAGGTTGGGGGCATTGTGTTTTACAAACACCATTTCTAGTTTTCCTACTTTTGGAGCTATTGCCCTTTGAACATTGAACATAGCCATTTCTGTCGTAGATTCGTGTCTGTTTCATAACTTCACAGATATGTAGAACACCATGAGACAGCGTGCAGAACATATGAACTATAACTCTGATTGCCCTTTGAACTTTGAATATAGCAGTTGCTATCAGTTTCGAGTCCGCTCCATAACTCCGTTTGAGATATGAACCTTAACTCTGAATTTCCTACTTGTGGAGTTATTGCCCTTTGAACATTTAAAATAACTATTTCTATCATGTAGTCTGTTTGAAGCACTATATCTCCTGAACTTAATGATTGATTCTGACCAAACTTGCATGGTTACATGACGATGATGATGGACAGCCATTAGGTTTTGTTTAACTGTGAAATGGCACTTACCTCGATTGATTGGGTAGCTAAAAGCTAAAAAGTCACTGGATCAGTGACTTACAGCATCAGGCCAGCATCGCTGCATTCCACGGGACTTTCATTGACTTCAGCACAAACAGAATAAGCAGAGCGCCATGAAACTGAACAACCTCCATGTAGCTGAAAGCTTTTTAGCTCATCTGCGCCAAAGGATCCAGGGGAGCTTATTGTATAGGGGCCTTTCGTCATCCGTCCGTCCACAACTTTGACAGTTATATGACTGAAACCTGCAGACTGATCTCAATCATTTCTCGGCTGTAGTGTGTCTCTGGTGTCATAAGCTTGTCATTGAAATCTAATGAAATCTTTGATTGCTATGACAGCAGCACGGTCCCTTATACTTGTAATTTGAAAATGTCATCACCATAGTGCCTTCAGGTTTGATCGGACCTTTCTGAAACTTAAATGCAAGGTGGTTGGGGGTAAAATCTCGGTTGAGTTCGAAAACTGGATAGGTGAGACCATTAGTCATAAAGTTACGTTCCATTGATTGCTGAAAATGCCTTTTTTTACCTTGTCATCACCGTATCTCCTTCAGTATTGATCAGAACTCCTGAAACTTACATATAACTAAGTCTGGGTTAAAGGCTCGGATGAGTTCGAAATCAAGTGATGTCAGTCGATAACTGTTGGAGTTATGTCCCCTACTTGGCTTAGAATGCTTATTATGACTTTGTTATCACCCATAGCCCCTTCAGTGTTGATTGGATCTTTGAAAATTACGTAAAAGTAAGTTATTGATAAAAGCTCGGATGAGATTGAAAACTGATGAGGTCAAAGGTCCCATTGACTGCAGACAATGCTTATGTTTTTTCTCCATAGCCTGTTCAGTTTAAATCAGATCTTCTTGAAACTTACATACAAGTAAGTCAGACATAAAAGCTCGGATGAGTTAAAAAAAACAACTGGCCATGTCAGCTTATTAATCGTAGAGTTGTCGTTTTGATTCGGCCCCCGCCAATCGGGGCTTGAAGACATACATGGGCTGCATGATGCTTCCACGCAGAGCTGAAACCGATCCGCATTAGTACTGGTAAACTGCTTAGAGGACCTAAGCCTGCCCAGGCAAAGCGGTGCGAGTCGACCCGTCCATGTTTATAAACACTATTGGTTTCATTGGGTGGCAGGGCTTTCCGGTAAAAGTCCCACAAAATTGGAAGCAACATCTCCAAAATGACCTTTACAGTGATGACGGGGACGTTAAATCTCAAATCAAACAAACAAACAAATGTCGCTTTGATCGCTGAAAATGCACATCATCGCAACCTGCAGGCTGATGTCAATAAATTCTCATCTGTAGCATGTGTGCTAGAACTGGAGGCTCTGGGGAATTATATAATACTAAACAGAGTCGTGTATCAAATGACACCCATGTCAGAGGACAGTTGGTATGGGTGTGTGTGCACATTTATTTGAACATGACCAAAATACCTAGATTTTTGTGATTAGGGTTATCCGTGTCTCTCTTAAAAGTCCAGGGGACAGTTGCAGTGAAAAGGGACTAAATCTTCCATTTTAAGATCAATGATTATGTAAGATAGACCCATTCTTCGAAGGGACTTGGAGAGGGAATTCACTGAAACCAATTTTCTTTACTATACTAGTAGCTTCCAATAGTGAAGGAAGACGGCAAACTTATATAACAAGAATTCCGCCGAAGGCTATGTCGCACCTGTGTGGGCGCAAAGTCATCGAGCCATGATATGTAGGTCAAGGTCAAACATAAATGCTTGCACAAAAGATTCCATTCTCAAATGCAAGCTTGTACTAAGTATCATTAATGAAGCTTTAATAATTCTTGAGAAATGAATTTAACCATAAGGGTGAACGCTAGGGTGGTCGCAATATTTTACAAAGTCAGTGAACCATTAAATGTAGGTCAAGGTCAAATATGGATGCTTGCACTTAAGTTGCCATCCCCAGATTCAAGTTTGCACTGAATATCATTGATGAAGCTCTTATAGTTCTTGAGAAATAAACTATACCATTAGGGTGAACGCTAGGATGGTCGCAATATTTTACAAAGTCAGTGAACCATGAAATATAGGTCAAGGTCAAATATGGATGCTTGCATGTAAGTTGTCATCCCCAGATACAAGTTTGTACCAAGTATCATTAATAAAGCTCTTAAAATTCTTGAGAAATAAACTTGAGCATTAGGGTGAACGCTAGGGTGGTTGCAATATTTTACAAAGTCAGTGAACCATGAAATGTAGGTCAAGGTCAACTAGAATACTGTCGCTGGCGCGCCATCGCAAATCCCCACGTTTTCTACAGAGGGGCCAAGTACCGAAAACCCCTCACCCTGGGCCCTAATTTGACTCCATGGTCAAAATATTACCTGTATTATATTCTACTAATCATGCCCTTCAATTTCATATGCCACATGACTATGTTCCAAAAAACTTAAATTTTGACCCTTTGACCCCTCTCCCAGGGCCCCAATCTGACCCCAGGGTCAAACTTTTACTTGTAGTTTATTCTACCCATTATCCCCTTCGCATAGATATGCAACATGACTATGTTCTGAAAAACTTTAATTTTGACCCCCGACCCCCCCCCCCCCCAAGTCCGACCCCCAGGGCGTGACCTAGGGGTCACAGCCAAAATCCCGTTCAATATGTTTTACTTTTTTTCATAACTAAGTACATGTGCAAAGTTTGGCATCAAAATCTTCAAAATTGACTTTGTAATTGAATTTTATTGATATTTGACCTTTTGACCCCTCCCCAGGGCCCCTGGGGGCGGGGACAAAAAAAATGTGCTCTTGCGCAAGCCATTCATGTAAGCAACTCGCATACCAAATTTGGTTGAATTCCGGCTAACGGTTTAGGAGGAGATAGCCGGACAGACAGACGGACAGACAGACAGACAGACAGACAGACGGACGGAGGCGATAACAATATCCCCACTTTTTTTAAAAAACGTGGGGATAAATATGGATGCTTGCATTAAAGTTGCCATCCACAGATACAAGTTTGTACCACATACCATTAATGAAGCTCTTATAGTTCTTGAGAAATAAACTTGACCATTAGGGTGAACGCTAGGGTGGTCGCAATATTTTACAAAGTCAGTGAACCATGAAATGTAGGTCAAGGTCAAATATGGATGCTTGCATGTAAGTTGTCATACCCAGATACAAGTCTGTACCAAGTATCATTAATGAAGCTCTTATAGTTCTTGAGAAATAAACTTGACCATTAGGGTGAACGCTAGGGTGGTCCCAAATGTTGACGCCTTGACGAACGGACGGACGAACGAACGGATGAACGAACGGACGAACGAACGGGCGGAAAACCGGGCGCCTATATCGCGCCATGCTAATAGCAGGCGCGACAAAAAGAGATACCGAATAAAAGCAAGAAAGAATTATTTGTTCGCTATTTCAGGTCTTAAGCCATTTGCTGTGGAATTTAACAACACTACGAAATCAAAACAGAAACAGAAGTCGTCAACTTGCATGTTGAATGATTCCTACTCCAAACACAAACCATCTGATTCGAAAAGGTCGCGTTTCAAAATAGAGGGAGATTCTCATGCTAGATTCGAAAAATCTTATCCAAATGATTCAGTTGAAGTGCCTATGTTAAATAAGTTTGGAGTCCAAGAGGAGGGTTCGCTACTTACAAAGAAAAGGCCCGCTGAGAAACCTACTAAGAAATACGTTCAGATAGATTTTGAAGAAACAGAACACGCAAAATGTACTGTAAAGATCAATAAATATGACAAAACTGAGCTTCAGTATGAGTATGTTCTGAAAAAAGAAGAAGAAAAGGGAGAGAAAGAAGGGTCTGTAAAGATCAAGAATGATTTTAAGAATGTTAGACAGAAAATTCCTGAAGGCCAGGAAGGTTGTTACAAGTACAGATGTAGTTTTTGTTTATGGCGATTTCGGTTTGCTTCGCGGCTAAGGCAGCATATGAGACTCCACACAGGTGTTCGTTTTGAATGCGGGGACTGTGATACTAGCTATACAGCTAAACACAAGTTAAAAGATCATTGTCGCAAGAAGGGCCATTTTTCCAACGATTTAGACTTTGTCTAGTGAAACAGTTTTTAAGCTTAGTCTAGTGACCCTGATAATATAAGAATCTTATATGGGTGTGAGGGGTGGATGGAAAAATCTGTCCCGAGGGTCACTGTCCGGCAGCACGAGACTTGCCGAGTGATGCCGGACAGTGATCCCGAGGGACGGATTTTTCTATCCACCCCTCACACCCATATTGGATTCTTTTTCTTGCATACCTTCCATTTCTGTTGCGAATTTTTTAATGCTGCTGTCACTTCGGTTACCAACGTCCGCCATTTTGTGATGACACAACAGGAATGTTTAGTGACTTCACGCATGACGACGCCGCGCATGAGGTTGTAATCAACCAGTGCATTTATCAAACACGCGATTATATTCGATTTGGGGTCGGAACACCAGGGTCAGAACATTAATGTCTATCCCAGGGTAAAATCACGGATTTCCTTGTCTGGTGTGCAAGAATAACTAATCACAACTGCCTTAGCTTTGCCCAGTATGGGAAATTTTGAGATTTCAACTCGTTCACGCTGTTCTAACGTTTGAGACAAAGCCTGTCGTTTACCCGTATGTGCAAATTAATTTCTGAAGTAATTTGACGGCTTTATCATGATCACTAGTTACATTCTTATATCTAGGGAAACAACATTAAAGCTGTTATCCGTGGATAAGTATGGAACCAGTCATTGATGAAGACATTACGGGTGAACGATAGCGCCTAGATTTCATGGTTCACTGACTTTTTGAGATGACTTGGGGCCCCGTAAAGCGATTTTGGAACTTATCGCCTATGCGAGCAGTGAAGCAAGAGGAACCTTCAGACAGAAAGCCATATCCTTTGCCCTTCTGAATGGCTGAGCCTGCGCAGTTAAAATTTGTCATGACGGAATGCTCGAAGACACAAATTCGCTTCGCGGGGCTCACTTTAAAATACAGCCCGCAGCTTTTGCATCGACCATTCCTTCCTTTCCCGACACAAAAATACAGAATCCCATTTCACCCTGCTCACGTTTTTCGATTCCGTGTCGCCATCCTTGCTTGCTAGCCCCGGCTGTTTTGCGACGTTAAAAAGCAGTAAAGTGTAATGCGAAACCTACGGAACCCGGGAAGGGACATGATTTTTTTTTATTTTATAAGTTGTGAGCACAAGATATTATCTTGTTCGGACAACATATTATCTTGTGCGGACAAGAAATCTTGCCCGCACAAGATATTAAGTTGTGCAAACAAGATATTATCTTGTCCGCACAAGTTATTATCTTGTCCGCACAAGATAATATCTTTTCTGCACAACATAGATCTTGTGCGGACAAGATATTATCTTGTTCACACAACTTAATATCTTGTCCGCACAAGATATTATCTTGTCCGCACAAGATATTATCTTGTCTGCACAAGATAATATGTTGTCTGCACAAGATACTATCTTGTTCACACAACATAATATCTTGTCCGCACAAGATAATATCTTGTTCGCACAACTTCCCAAGATCTATGTTGTGCAAACAAGATCTGTCCGGCAGCACGAGACTTGCCGAGTGATGCCGGACAGTGATCCCGAGGGACGGATTGTGCGAATAAGATATTATCTTATGTGCACAAGATAATATGTTGTCTGCACAAGATACTATCTTGTTCGCACAACATATTATCTTGTCCGCACAAGTAAATATCTTGTTCGCACAACGTAATATCTTGTTCGCACAACATATTAAAAAAAAAATTCATGTCCTTTCCCGGGTTCCACAGAAACCAGATGTGTGAATGATGACGTCACACAGAGAAAGTAACATCAAATGTTCCTGCTGATTCACGTTTGGAAATAAATTACTGTTTGGAAGCAGAAATGTATATAATATAGTACATACACAGAGTCTTTAATTACAAAATAAAATCTGTATGCCTTAGACAACGGTAAAGGGTCCCCTATAAAATTGTCGCGGCTATCCAACTATATTTTATTATTAAAGACACTAAAAATGTATTTAGTTTATACCGCAATCAAAAAATATCAAAGTCTTTAATAAATTTCACCAAAGAACTGCAAACAGTGTGGCAGATCTAGCATTACGTGACGTCAAAGAGCACAACGTACCTGAGACGTCAGAAACAAAATGGGTGCTGGAATATAAGTTTCTTAGCGCTTAACATTCTGTATAAAAACCTGCAAATAAATAGTTTATTTTAGCTGTGTAAACTATTTTCGAGATTTAGACGCAACCGCAGTAGCACTTCGCAGTTATTCCAACTGTCCGTTCAAATTAGGAAAACGTGAGAAGGTAAGAGTGTAGCTGAAATTTCTGAAAATATGTTTAAACAAATATTGCGAAGATGAAAAAGAATTGCAGTTTGGTTGTTTTCCTGCCGTGTATACAAAATATCTTGTTATTTTCTACATTTGCAAATTAGGTACCTGAGATGTAGGCACTGTCACTACACGTATAATATGTTATTAGAATGCATTTTATGTCACTGTATTTATTCGATCCCTTTTATTAGTTTTGTAGAATGGCTGATTTGTTAGTTTGTATTGGAGTTTAACGGCCCACTCAAAACTATTTAGGTCATTTTTAGCAGGTCAGTTTGTCTATCCACACTTTTCCTGGGCAGGCTTAAGCGGTTAACCAGTACAGTGCATATTCTTTCGACAGAAACTGACAACTGCCCTTCTTGAATCAGCGGAAGAGAGAATACCCATAGAAAGGATTTCATGATCAATCTCCACGAAAGAATGTTGCCGACCCTGGCAGGTATCAAACCCGCATCCTCTTGATCGCCAGTCAGACACACATGTCTTAACTACCGAGGCCGGCACCTAGAATGGCCGATTGCGGTATAAACATTATCATTGTAACTTGATCTGCCTCGCAGTATTATGTCTCTTGGACATTTCCAGACTAGACGGTCCGCATCTCGCGTGATACATTGATCAGGAGTCATCCATGTGATACAATGCGGTAGATCAAGTTAATATGAATAAAGAGTATCAACTTACATTTGGCCAGTAAAGTCGCGACAAAGTTCAGCAGCATTATTGTCTCATTTTTGCGGACAGAACGTGTCTTTATGTAAACTGTTTGTTGGTTAAGAGCTCTAACTTTGATTTGTTGGGAAGAAAATCACAGCATGAAGTTGAGTTGTAATTAAGGCGTAACTATACCAAATGTAGTGACGCAGAGGTCTTTCTGATATTTTATCGTCATCAGTGTGCCTCAACCCAAAAGTTCTGAAACCGAAACGGAGGAGGGACAAGTCCCGGCAAACACAGCACATCCCCCCTCCGAGCACACACCGACCGACGTAGCCTATGAGACGGGTCAACTGGAGGCATCAGGCAAGAGACGCCCAACCGCAGACTTATAGGCGTCCCCAACCGAGCCAACATCAGGAAACATGACCCACACTCCACGGAAGTCCCGGGCATCAGGAAGGAGATGCCCAAAGTAGCGAGACTTGCAAAATTTAAATTATATCAAAAAGTGTAAACCAAATCCGCTTAGATACATGTCTCGCCTGACAAGTCAGTCTTAGTTTTAGAAAAATTAGAATTTTATACTGCAAAAATTAAAGATATAATATAGTTATTTAGATTAGTACTTGAGCACTGACGTCAACACCGCAGTATCAGCCTCAGCACTAATGAACTGACACTGAGCTGATGATACCCTCGGGGACGAACGAATCATCCACCAGCAGAGATACCGACCCAGTGGTTGCAATTCAGGCGTAACTATACCAACTTTAGTGACACAGAGGCCTTTCTGATATTTAATCTTCATCAGTGTGCCTCAACCCCAAAGTTCTGAAACCGAAACGGATGATGGACAAGACCCGCCAAACACAGCACATCCCCCCTCCGAGCACACACCGACCGACATAGCCTATGAGACAGGTCAACTGGAGGCATCGGACAAGAGACGCCCACTCGCGGACTGATAGGCGTCCCCCACCGAACCAACATCAGCACACATGACCAACACTCCACGGAAGTCCCGGACATCAGGAAGGAGATGTCCAAAATATAACAAAAAGTGTAAACCAAATCCGCTAAGATACATGTCTCACCTAACAAGTCAGTCTTAGTTTTAGAAAAAATAGTATTTTATACAGCAAAAATTAGGTCAAATCACGAACGGGTAGCGCGCGTGAGTTAGCTCCTTTCAACTGAGCAACAAACTGTGATTATTACTTAACAAATCACAGACTAGAGTTTCTATTTCGATTCTAACACGCTGAAAATCGGCAATAATGTTGTCGTATCCTTCAGATTCTCACAACCGAAATAATTTACTTTGTCACACGCTTTTATGTCCTTTTAAAGATCCGAGAAAGAAATCTACGAGTGGGGTCATAAACCGGCAGTTTTTAAAGACGTCTCTCGTCACGCACTTCCCTTGATTTGTAGCATAATATATCAATGCCCCCCCACCACCCCAGAGGTGAGGGGGGGGAGTGGTGGGGTGCATATTGTTTTTGGTATGGATCCAATGTGCGTTGGCGTAACCTGTTTGAAGCACTATATCTCCTGAACCTATGGATGGATTCTGTCCAAACTTGCATGGTTACATGATTAAGATGGGGAAAAACAGTCTTTAGGGTATACTGGCCTTAACCTCTTTTTCAAGGTCATAGGCTTCCAAAAACCGCCAATTTTGAGCCAAAACGTCCCCGTTAACACTGTAAAGGTCATTTTGGAGACGTTGTTACCAATTTTGTGGGACTTTTACCCGACATTGAGATAAAATGACATCTCAAGCCCTGCCACCCAATGAAACCAAAAGGGCTTATAAGCAGGGAGGGGCCGACTCGCACTGCTTTGCCTGGGCGATCCTCTAAGCGGTTTACCAATACTCGTGTGCTGGTCGGTTTCAGCTCTGCGTGGAAGCCCATATATTTTTTCAAGCTCCGATGGGCTGGAGCTGACTGCAGGTTTGATTAGATTTTGGTGACCTTGACCTTTTTAGCTCACCTGTCACGTAGTGATAAGGTGAGCTTTTGTGATCACATTTTGTCCATTGTCAGTGGGTGCGTGCTTCCGTCCATCCGTTAACAAATTCTTCAAACGACATCTCCTAAACCACTAATTGGATTATGACCAAACTTCACAGGAAGGATCCTTAGTTGGTCCTATTTCAAAGTTGTTCACTGATTCCGGTCCATTGCACATCGCAGGAGCTCAAATAGATTTTTAGACTGAAAGCTTAAAAAATCTCCTCTGAAACCGCAAGGCCCAGGTCTTTGATATTTGGTATGAAGCTTCATCTAGTGGACCTCTATCAAGATTGTTCTAATTATAGCCTTGGTGGCCATAATGGCCCCGTCCTGGGACCCTCATATTTTACATAGGCCTATACAGGGAAAACCTTAAAAAATCATCTTCTCTGAAACCGCAAAGCCAAGGTCTTTGATATTTGGTATGTAGCTTCATCTAGTGGACCTCTTTCAAGATTATTCAAACTTTAGCCTTTGGGCCAAGAATGGCCCCACTGCAGGGCCCACGAAAACCTTAAAATATCTTTTTCTCTGAAACCGCAAAGCCCAAGTCTTTGATATTTGGTATGAAGTTTCATCTAGTGGACCTCTAACAAGATTGTTCAAATTATTGCCTTCGGCCAAAAATGGCCCAGCCCGGGACCCGCATTTTACCGAGGCTTATATATGGAAAACCTAAAAAAATCTTCTGAAACAAGAAGGCCCGGGTCTTTGATATTTGGTATGAAGCTTCATCTAGATGACCTCTATCAAGATTGTTAAAACTATAGCTTTAGGGCCAGAAATGGCCCCGCCCTGTCCATGGGGCCGAGATTGTTCAAACTATAGCCTTTGGGCGAAAAACGGTTCGGCCCTGCCCATGGGGTCCACATGTTATACATTGACGTATGAAGGGAAACATTCAGAAATCTTCTTGTCTGAATCCAGAGGCCCAGATCTTTGATATTTGCTTTGAAGCTTTATCTAGTGGACCTCTACCAAGATTGTTCAAACTATAGCAGTGGGGCAAAACATAGACTTATGGAGGGGAAACCATTAAAACTTGTCTTTTCCGAAACCTAGTCTTTGATATTTGGTATGAAGCGTCATCTAGTAGCCCTCTGCCAAGATTTTCAAATTATAGCCCGGTCCACAGGTGAGCGACACAGGGCCATCCTGACCTTCTTGTTTTAAGGTCACATACCCCCCAGAAAAAGTTTTGAGCAAAAATTGGTTGTCTGCACACAGTCTTATTAACGGATTAATTTTAGTCAAACTTGGTAAGTTGGTAGAATATATCATTACAAAATACCGCAGATCTAATTATATTTTGGTGACCTTGACCTCTTCTTATTCAAGGTCACATGCCACCCAAACATGTTTTTGGCAGCAGACCTTGAGATGTCATTTCATCTCAATGTTGGGTAAAAGTCGCAAAAAATTGGAAGCAACGCCTCCAAAATGACCTAAATAGTGTTGACCGGGACGTTAAACCTCAATTCAAACAAACAAATCTGCTGAACAAAATAGCCACCAGATATAAAGATAGGAGACACTTTAATGGGCATCTCCTCCTAGGCAAATGGCCCAATTTCACAGCAATTTTCCTCATATGACCTGATGTTCCAAAATTGCTAAAATAAGTCTGTCAGATGGCTTTAAACAACATCTAGGCAAATGGCTCCTTTTCAAAATAATTTCACAGAAATGTTCCTCTAATGTTGCTAAAAGTGTTCTACTCCACTGTAAAAGATGGCCTTCAAAGCTAAAACTTAAAAAAAAAAATCTTTGGTCCATATGTCATTTAACTACTGACTCCTTTGTTTCCATAAGCTTGGATTCTGGTGAGCGATCAAGGGCCATCATAGCCCTGATCAACGGCCATCACGGCCCTTTTGACTTGAATACTATTTGACGGAGAAATGTCATACCTGGCTTATTAGTTCCATGTGACCCGAGGTTTTCCTCAATATATACTCGGTCAAAAAAGTAACTATACCAACTTCCGGGTAAATTGCCGTAGCCATTCAGCTTAACATGGCTGTAAACATGTGAATGGGACGTTTAGCTACAAAATGCATAAATTTGCATTTGCCCATACTACTCTGCTGAAGTGCTGAAGAGTTGTCTTGCAATATGTGCCTAGAAAGGTTTTGCAAGGAATTTGGCATTGCGCATGCGCAGATGATCGTTTTATGTCAGAGATGAAAGATCATGTCCATTGAACATCGAAGCTCACTTTACCTTTACACTATCTCATGATTTTGCACTACAATCCAGACTTTAATTTGTGTAATTCTCAGATTATCTCCCTTTTAATAAAATATAGCAATTTTCAAACTGTTGTTATTTCTATACGTGTCATTAGCTCACCTGGGCCGAAGGCTCCAGGGGAGCTTATAGTATAGTGGGTCGTCCGTCGTCCGTCCGTCCACACTTTTGAGCAGCTTTATCCCTGCAGCCTGCAGGCTGATCTCAATCATTTCTCATCTGTAGCATGCCTCTGGTGGGGCATTGATGACATAATCTTTTTTTTTTGAAATCGCATGAAAACTTTGGTTGCTATGGCAATCACAAGATCCCATAGACTTACAATGCGAAAATGCTTGTCATCACCGTAGCCCCTTCAGTTTTGATCGGATCTTTCTGAAACTTATATATAAGGTGGCTGGGGATAAAACCTCTGTTGTGTTCGAAAACCGGCCACGTCGGCCCATTTATCATAGAGTTACGTCCCTTTGATTGCTGAAAATGCCGATTTTTGACCTTGTCATCACCGTAGCCCCTTCGGTTTTGATCGGATATTTTTAAACTTATATGTAATGTGGCTGGGGATCAAATCTCGGATGAGTTCGAAAGCCGACCAAGTCGGCCCATTTATCTTAGAGTAACGTCCCTTTGATTGCTGAAAATGCTGGTTTTTGACCTTGTCATCACCGTAGCCCTTTCAGTTTTGATCGAATCTTTCTGAAACTTATATGTAAAGTTGCTGGGGATAAAATCTCGGAGTAGTTCGAAAAAAAGCCAAGTTGGTCCATTTATCACAGAGACACGTCCCTTAGATTGCTGAAAATGCCGAGTTTTGACCTTGTCATCACCGTAGCCCTTTCAGTTTTGATCGGATCTTTCTGAAACTTATATGTAAGGTGGCTTGGGATAAAACCTCGGATGAGATCGAATACCGGCCAAGGTGGCCTATTTATCATAGAGTAAGGTCCCTTTGATTGCTGAAAATGTTGATTTTTGACCTTGTCATCACTGTAGCCCCTTCAGTTTTGATCGGATCTTTCTGAAACTTATATGTAAGGTGGCTGGGGATAAAACCTTGGATGAGTTAAAAAACCGGCCAAGTCGCCCCATTTACTATATAGTTATGTCCCTTTAATGGCTGAAAATGTCGAATTTTGACCTTGTCATCACAGTAGCCCCTTCAGTTTTGACCAGATCTTTCTGAAACTTATATGTAAAGTTGACTGGGGGTAAAACCTAGGATGAGTTTGAATACCGGCCAAGTTGGCCCATTTATCATAGATTTACGTCCCTTTGATTGCTGAAAATGCTGATTTTTGACCTTGTCATCTACATACCCCTTCAGTTTTGATCGGATCTTTCTGAAACTTATATGTAAGGTGGCTTGGGATAAAATCTTGGATGAGTTCGAAAACAGGCCAAGTCAGCCTATTTATCGTAGAGTTATGTTCCTTTGATGGCTGAAAATGTTGATTTTTGACCTTGTCATCACCGTAGCCCCTTCAGTTTTGATCGGATTTTTCTGAAACATATATATGTAAGGTGGCTGGGGATGAAACCTCGGATGAGTTCGAAAACTGGCCAAGTCGGCCCATTTATTTTAGAGTAACATCCCTTTGAATGCTAAAAATGCCAAATTTCGACCTTGTCATCACCATAGCCCCTTCAGTTTTGATAGGATCTTTCTGAAACATATATGTTAGGTGGCTGGGAAAAAAAAAACCTTGGATGAGTTTGAATACTGGCCATGTCGGCAGATTTATCATAGAGTTGCGTGCCTTTGATTGCTTAAAAATGCCTACTTTCGACCTTGTTAGCACTGCTGCCCCTTCAGTTTTGATCGGATCTTCATGAAACTTACAAACAAATAAGTCAGGCAGAAAAGTTCGGAGGAGTTTGAAAACTCGTGAGGTTTGCCTATTTGTCACAGAGTAACATCCCTTTGATTGCCGCAGTTAATTGCTCATTTTTGAACTTGTCATCACCATAGACCCATCAGTTTATATCGGATCTTCTTAGCAAGTCAGGAATAAAAGCTTGAATGAGTTCGAAAACTGGTGAGGTCAGCCTATTTATCATAGAGTTACATTCTACTTGATTTGCGGAAATTGCTTACCCTGTCATCACCATGTCCTTCCATTAATCCTTCAGTAAAGGTTGGTACTTCCTGAAACTTTGAATCTGTTAGCTCAGGTGAGCGATACAGGACCAAGCTAGGGTCCTCTTGTTTCAATTTCTTTAAAAATCGCTTTGTTGCCACTATTGCTGTTAACCATGATGGAAAATATTCTAGAAAATTTATGTTTGTTTGTTTATTTGATTTGAGGTTTAACGTCCCCGTCAACACTTTAAAGGTCATTTTGGAGACGTTGCTTCCAATTTTGTGGGACTTTTACCCGACATTGAGATGAAATGACATCTCAAGCCCTGTCGCCCAATGAAACCAATAGGGTTTATTAGCATAGACGGTCCGCCTCGCACCGCGGTTCCTGGACAGGCTTAGATCCTCTAAGCGGTTTACCAGTACTAGTGTTCGGGCCGGATTCAGCTCTGCGTGGAAGCATCATGCAGCCCATATATTTCTTCAAGCCCCTATGGGCGGGGGCAAAGAAAATTTATGTAGCATTTAGCACGACCAATTGGATTTTTCTATGGAGTTTCAATTGAAAGCAGTATTTGCAAACACCTTCAAAGAATCGGAGACCTATACGTGATCGTCTGCAGTTTCTCTTAACAAATGGAACTAAAGTTTCAAATCTTTTGTGAATAGACACAAAGATAATCTAATGAACTGTTACATTATCAAATTTTAGAAATCTTGTGCTAAGTGTAATTTTTATGGTGTTAAATCTTGGCTTTTGCAATGATTTATTCTGTGAAATTCTCACAGTGACCTCTTGGATGTTTAAAACAATAGCCCAGGCTGGCGATTTTATATAAACAAAAACAGTTTGGGCTTTTACATGGATAAATGATCCTCTAACCAAAACAGACTAAATTTTGTGTATTTTTTTATTTGTAATAAATATGGTAACAGAAGCTATTTTATGTATAGGAACTTTTTTGTCAGAGTATATATTTATGTCAGTGTGTCTATGGTCCTTATAACCCAAAGACTATTTGATGGAGAAATGTCATACCTAGGATATCACTTCCATGCAAGCAGATGATTGACCTCAAAATATAGCTAGGTCAGTGTGACCTATATTTCATGGTCTCGTGATTTTGCCATATATCTTGTATACTTTTTGATGACGAAACTTCATGCCTGGATTATCAATTTCCATGTGACCTGATGAACGACATAAATATATCTAGGTCATTTTGACCTATATCTCATGGTAGAGTGATTGTGCCATACGTTTTGAATACTTTTTCATGGAGAAGCATGGAGAAGTGCCTGTATTATAAGTTCCATGTGACCAGATAATCGACTTAAATATATATCTGGGTCAGTGTGACCTATTTTCATTTTTCATTGATTTTGCCGTTTAACTTGGACACTATTGCCTGTAGAAATGTGATACTCCCAATATATCTTCCATGTGACCCGATGATCGACCTCAAAATATATCTAGGTCATTGTGACCTATATTTCATGGTTCAGTGGTTTTATTAGAAGGTGATGACCTTTCAGGTCTCACCTTCTAATGGCAACACTCCAAAGAATTCCCTTGATACCGCATCACTCGTCAGTTTCAAGGAAAATGGGTCCTCACAAATCAGTGAAGAGACGCGCCTGTATCATTTGATATGTGAAAATAATATGCAGATTGAAAAAAAACTGTGGATGCAAAATACACAAACAATGAACTTCAGAGTTAAATGTCATAAAATGGATCTAGATTTGAAATTGGTCTCGTTTCGCAGCTGACCTGGCTTAGTTAATAAGAGCGAGTTCGGTTGACTTTCTAGAGTTAACTATAGTTACACCAAAACACGCGGGTGATGGCTCGTGCCGCACTATTAGAGTTAACTTGAGTTCAATCAAGCTTGCTTTAGGAGTTGGGAGTTCTGTCTAGCAAGAACAAAAAAACACGACGGCACGGAGATAATCGTAGGTTAATTAAGAATGGAATATAAACTTATTAGAAGGTGATGACCTTTCAGGTCTCACCCTCTTATGTCAATCGACACTGGAGCCCCTCGAAGACGAATCACTCCTATGCTTCAAGAAAAATAAGCATCCATATATTTATCAATAGACGCGCATGTATTATTTGATAAGTGAAAATGATATGCAGATTGTCAAACTGAGGAAGCCAATTACACAAACAACTAACTTCAGAGTAAAATGCCATAAAATTAACCCTATGGTTCAAATTGGTCTCGATTCGCAGCTTTGTCATGACCTAGTTTGCTTTGAGCGAGTTCAGTTGACCAACTAAAGTTAACTCAAGAAAAGTAGGGGAGACAGTAGGCTTACTCTTGTACAAAGCTGTACAGTGACTTTATCCCCCCGCCCCACTTCACGACCCCCCAATTAGAAGAGACAGGAAGCATCAAATGTCATTTGATTCGTCACCAGTAACGATTCAGATTCAGAACTCTACCGACGTCAAGAAAATGTCATCGTTTGCCCTCAAGTAAATCGAAAGTATAAACATGTTTTCAAGTTGGACGTGATTTTTGAAAGTTGATTTTTAAAATCAAGTTTCTTTGTCATTACATTTCTACTTTCGGTACTGGACCGCGTTATTCCACTTCCGCTGTTCGTTCGCTGCATAAAATAGTCCAAATGAACTATTGAAAATTAATTTTGCAGGCATGGAACGTCTTTCAAAATATTTCATATTTCGAGACTTAATACGGATTGAATATAAATTGGCTCAGAAAGACTAATTCTGAAAGAAAATACTCTTGGGCTAATTTTCTACGCGTTTATGCAACTGGTTTGAGAATTTACTCTTTCATCCCTGAGTTTCTGAACACGACTCTTCTCGCTTTAAATATATTCTAAAAGAAAGGGATTTCTGAGTAGTTCATTGACATGATGGCAAACAGTGTTAATGTAGATTTTGACGAGACGTGCTAGCTACGTGCCGTCTTATCAGGATCTGCAAGGTTTGCATAGATACAGTGTATTTCTACCTCGGCGTCTGCACGGTCTACAGGGTTAAAAGGGTAAGCTCGCTTCTCTGTGACTATGCAACCCTTTACTGACCGACATCGAATACTGTTATTTACCTGCTTTCGAGAGCTCTTATTACAAAATATGTGTCGTTTAAGGCTTTAAGCTGTGAGTTTTAAATCAAGTTCCGTACTTTAAGCAAATAGTGAAGACTCCGATCAGACGCTACATTCTGTTGCCTCTAATCTGTCTTAACTGTTTCCGAATGCCAACTTATTGAAACAATTGGCATTTATGGGTTAATGGTTCCGTACAGGTTGGAATAAATGTATTTTGGTTCGCCTTGGGTAGTCGAAGTTCGCTAAAGGTGGCGTCTGATCAGGGTTATAATGTCTAAATGAAATGGTTTAAAAATGATCTTTTTCCGTCAAGTAACTCTCCCCACGCCAGAAGGAACATAACTCCGTGCGGCTGCACAACGTATGTGCCTCTTCGTATCAACGCGATGTTGATACGACGTTGCTAAGATGTCATGTACCCGCTAGGAGAACTTCTCTGTAAGATTATTAGCAGATGAGACAAGCACAGAATGTACAAGCCTCTGTGGTGTAGTGGTTTCGCTACTCGCCTTGTAAACCAGGGGTCGCAGGATCGGTCCCGGGCTTCTCAAGACTTTCGGATGAGTCTTTAAACCGAGGTCCTGTCTCCGTATGTCCTTAGCTGTTGGTGGAACGTAAAACTCAAACACTCACTCACTGAGCTAATCTATATATAAAGTTACGGTTTTACCATGAAGAAATTAGCAGACACGTTTATATTTTTTCATTTCTTCCGTTTTTCGTGGGGTTGGTTGGATAAGGCAAAGGTGATGTGTATCTTGTGTCATTGGGGAGTCCAGCTGATATTGACTTACATTTGGGCAAGGCCTGTTGTCCTTGCAGCAGGTAACGGTAGGTGGGGGAGGGGTGGGGGTTGTTGTTGTTTCTTCTTTTCTACACTTCCATTCAATCTCTAAACAATCGATGAATCATTTTTTTCTTCGTCGAATTTTTTAGCTCACCAGAGCCGAAGGCTCCGGGGGAGCTTATAGGATAGGCAGTTGTCCGTCGTCGTCGGCGTCGTCGTCGTATGTCGTATGTCTGGCGTCAACACTTTTAAACATCTTCTTCTCTGAAGCCACTGGGCCGATTGGGCCCAAAGGACTAGTCTCCATAAGGGGGTTTTCCTGGTACCTAAATTTTTCAATAATATTTTGGGAAAATATAGCCACACAGAGGGGACATTCATCCCTGGTAAGTTTGAATCAAACAGAATTCTAGTTTTGTGATAAGGGTTTATCAAAAGTGGGTGGGGTAATTCCATATCAGTTCTACCAAAGACAGTTAATCAGCAATTGACTATATTCAGATAGCACCTTGACAAAACTTTTTGCCATGTAATGCATAGACTGTGGGTACATATTAATGTGAAATAGGGTGATTGTATATTTTATTGAACTTTGCTAAAATATAATGATTTATTTGCACTTTGCGGATTTTCATTAATTTTTCATCTACCAACTTTGCCAAAAAGTTGAACATTTCTCTATTAAGCAACACATTCTTACCTCATTTCTAGCAAATACTTATCATTGCTTGGCCATTGCAGAATTGTAAGGATTTTTTTATAAATTGTCTGTGACATGAGTTATGTGCCCTTGAAAAGAGAAAATTGCAGTAAAATGCGATGAAATTATCAAAACTTTGTTTTGCCTTTTTGCTATAAGTTTACTGGCGAGAAATGCATACAGGAGTTAAATTCTAATGTATTTATCATGTAAAAGGGTTGTACTATTGCAGCAGAGACTGAATTTATATCAGTTAGGGTCAACATTACTTTTAGAGGTTTTAAGAGTTGGATATAATTGACACACATTTGCTCATCTCATTCCGAATCACTTTCTTCTGAGGAGTCGCTGTTGGTATTCCAAACTTCAGCTGCAGCATCTGTAAGAAAATCCATGTATTTATTATGTATCTTAGGCCCTTTTGTTTCTGGCTGGTGTCGCTCAAACTCCCAATACCATAAGACTGATGCAATATGGGCACAGCAGCCCACTACTTTAGCCCCTGATTTGCATGTGCAAAACCAACCGACGATAGGTGATAAGCCTGTGCTGTATTCAATCCATAAATTATAGGTCTTGCTTCTGGTATGCCTTGAACGTATTAGGGACTTGAGGACACCTTCTTGCTCTTTGTTTATAAGGATTTCATATTTGCCGTCATCTGTTTGGTGTTCTTTCGTGTAGGATTTGGCCTGGCGAATCTAATACACTCCCATTGTCAGATCTCTTAATTCTGCTTCGTTCAGTTCGGGGAAATCTGGCATTTCTGATGCATCCATACTTTTCCAAATTGTGCGCCGTTTGTCCCACTTATTGTCAGTCACCTTTTGTTGAAGTTTATTCGGTGACTTTGCTAAGGCCATCATTCGTTCGGCCGTGACAAATCTGATTCCAAACTAGTCACCGAGGGTGGCCTGAAAGCGTTGCAAAGGGAGCAAACAATTCGCATATAATCGCCAGCAAACGGGATTTGAGAGTTGGGAAGCACATTACTTAAAGCTTTCCATTGCTTTATACGCCCATTTGCTGACTCAACAACCTATCTCACTTTGGTGACAAGTCTGGATTCATTTGCTTCCTCAGTGCTATGCTGTTTCTCTTTTTTCTTCAAGAAATGAGGCATTTCAGTATTGATCCCACAATCATTAATTAAGTCTGTTACATCCCTAAACCCCCTATCAACAATGAGCACATCCCCTTCATTGAACCAATTTCTAATATCCTCACTGTTGCTCTTCAGCATATGCTCTGTTATCTTGGCATCTGAGTTTTTACCATCAGCCAGGTAAGGTCCAAGCACTGTAAGTATGTAGCCGTCAGTTGCTACAAGCATCATCGGTTTAAGCAATGGGCACCCTTTATGGACAAAATAGGAACGCCTTTGGAATGAATAGTCACCGCTTTTCTCTATGTACACATAGGTACCATCAGCAACAGCAATAGCAACATCTTTCAGTGAAAAGCAAACAGCATCCTTGCAAATTCTGTAGTGTGATCTTCAGCTATTTTATTTCGTTCTATATGTGGCAGGCCAAGATATTTTGGAACGAAATTGGACATTAGACTTACTCTGGCTGAATGGATTGCCTTACTGCAAGTAGTTTTCTTCACACCAAACAATGTTGAAAGAACGGCCAAGGACAGACCAGTGCTAAGTTTTACAAGCACAATGGCAAGGGCTGTACGAGTGCTCCTTGATGATGTAGAACGCAACAAGGAGAGCGATTCTTGTACATCATTGAACTGATCCTTTGTTATGCCTGTCAGTCTGACGTAGTCTTCACTTTTCACTTCATCAGCGTTGTCAAAATTCAGTGCATTAGATTTCCTGTTTGCCGTTTCACGCAACTCATTTAGTAATTGAGCAATGTCGTAATTTTCAACTTTTACTGAATCTGAAACAGAAGTTACTTTGCCATAACATTCATCCTTCAGACTATTGCCATGAACACGAGTTAAACTTCAATAAAAGGTGACTGACAATAAGTGGGACAAACGGTGCACAATTTGTAAAAGTATGGATGCATCTGAAATGCCAGACTTCCACGAACTGAACGAAGCAGAATTAAAAGATCTGACAATGGGAGTGTATCAGATTCGCCAGGCCAAATCCTACACGAAAGAACACCAAACAGATGACGGCAAATATGAAATCCTTATAAACAAAGAGCAAGAAGGTGTCCTCAAGTCCCTAATACGTTCAAGGCATACCAGAAGCAAGACCTATAATTTATGGATTGAATACAGCACAGGCTTATCACCTATCGTCGGTTGGTTTTGCACATGCAAATCAGGGGTTAGAGAAGTGGGCTGCTGTGCCCATATTGCATCAGTCTTATGGTATTTGGAGTTTGAGCGACACCAGCCAGAAACAAAAGGGCCTAAGATACATAATAAATACATGGATTTTCTTACAGATGCTGCAGCTGAAGTTTGGAATACCAACAGCGACTCCTCAGAAGAAAGTGATACGGAATGAGATGAGCAAATGTGTGTCAATTATATCCAACTCTTAAAACCTCTAAGAGTTATTTTGACCCTAACTTATACCAATTTAGTCTCTGCTACAATAGAACAACCCTTTTACACGATTAATATATTAGAATTTAACTCCTGTAAGCATTTCTCGACAGTAAACTTATAGCAAAAAGGCAAAACAAAGTTTTGATAATTTCATCGCATTTTACTGCAATTTTCTCTTTTCAAGGGCACATAACTCATGTCACAGACCATTTGTAAAAAAAACCTTACAATTCTGCAATGGCCAAGCAATGATAAGTATTTGCTAGAAATGAGGTAAGAATGTGTTGCTTAATAGAGAAATGTTCCACTTTTTGGCAAAGTTGGTAGATGAAAAATTAATGAAAATCCGCAAAGTGCAAATAAATCATTATATTTTAGCAAAGTTCAATAAAATATACAATCACCCTATTTCACATTAATATGTACCCACAGTCTATGCATAACATGGCAAAAAGTTTTGTCAGTGTGCTATCTGAATATAGTCAATTGCTGATTAATTGTCCTTGGTAGAACTGATATGGAATTACCCCACCCACTTTTGATAAACCCTTATCACAAAACTAGAGTTCTGTTTGATTCCAACTTACCAGGGATGAATGTCCCCTCTGTGTGGCTATATTTTCCCAAAATATTATTGAAAAATTTAGGTACCAGGAAAACCCCCTTATGGAGACTAGTCCTTTATCTGTAGCATCCTTGGGCTGGGGGATTGAAAGTTTGTGTTTTTTATGAAAATCGGCTCATTAGTTTGGCTGCTATGGCAACTTAGAGTTTCCATAGACTTATAATGGGGAAAATTGAAAAATGGCATTAACTGCCAAGTCATTGCAGATATTTTGACAAAACTTTTATAGAAATGTTTCTTGAGTAAACTTCTCTTAGCCAAATGCATTTATGCCAACCTGAAGGTCCCACAGATTGTGCCGGGGCCATGCCCCACCCCCTCCACTTCATAAAAGGCCATATATCTCAGAAACCATTCAGATCTCCACCCCTAAACCATATATATTCTTGTTCCTATTGATAAGACGCATTCAGTAACACCAACCTGGGGGTCCTCAGGGATGCGCCGAGGTCATGCCCCACCCCCTCCACTTAATAAAAGGCCCAATATCTCGGAAACCATTCAGATCCCCACCCCTAAACCATATATATTCTTGTTCCTTATGATAAGACCCATTCAGTGACATCAACCTGTGAGTCCCCGGGATGCGCCGGGGCCATGCCCCACCCCCTCCATTTCATTAAAGGCCCAATATCTCGGAAACCTTACAGACCCCCGCCCCTAAACCATACATATTCTTGCTTCTTATGATAAGATACATTCATTGACACCAACGCTGGGGCCTTGCCCCACCCCTCCACTTCACAAAAGGCCATATATATCAGAAACTGTTCAGATCCCCAACCCTAAACCATATATATTCTTGTTCATTATGATAAGACGCATTCAGTGACACCAACCTGGGGGTCCCCAGGGATGTGCTGCGGCCATGCCCTACCCCCTCCATTTCATAATATCACAATATCTCGGAAACCCTACAGATGGCCACCCCTATACCATATATATTCTTGTTCGTTATGATAAGACATTCATTGACATCAACCTGGGAGTCTCCCGGGGCCTTGCCCCACCCCTTCACTTCACAAAAGGCCTTATATCTCAGAGAATGTTCTTAGCCCCACCCAAAACCATATATATTCATCTTTCTTATGATAAGAGGCATTCAGTGACACCAGCTTGGGAGTCCCCGGGGCTAGCCCAGGCCATGCCCCACCGCTTTACTTAATTAAAAGCCATATATCGCAGAACTAGTTCAGATCCCCACCCCTAAACCATATACTTGTTTCTTATGATAAGACTCGTTCAATCACACCAACCTGGGGGTCTCTTTGTGCTGAGGCAATGTGCCCCGCCCTTCCACTTAATAAAAGGCTTTATATTTCAGAAACCATTCTAATCCCCACCCCATAATCATAAATGTTCTTGTTCCTTATTATTAGCACACCTACTGTAGGGGGTTCCGCAGGGGCCATTCCTATCCTTTCCACTTCATAAAAGGGCCTCAAATATCCGAAACCGTTCAGATTCCCAGCACTAAACCATATATATACTTGGTCCTTATGATAAGACACATTTAGGGACAACAATTTGGGCTTTCCTGGGATCAACAGGGCATGCCCCAACCCCTCCACTGTTTAAGAGGCCTTACAGATCCCCACTGCTAAACCATATATATTTTTGTTTCTTATGATAAGACGCATTTAGTGATACCAACCAGGGCTCCATTGGGTCCATGCCCCACCCCCTCTACTTCATAAATGGCCTAATGTCTCAGATACTGAGTCCACATGGGTGCTCATTTGGGCATGGTGGTTCATTTGGTAGATTAAAATGATATCATGTTAAAATACATGGCTGCCATTGGGCAGTGCCCACCTGAGCTCTGGTGAGCATAGTGGCCCATGGGCCTCTTGTTTAACTCTCTGGGACCTTGTTAACAAACTATATAGATAACAGCTTGATCTACGACTGACATTGTTATCATAATAATTATTCCTCATAAATCAACTTTCCTCAGTACTTTCAGTACTTTGATTCCAACACGTGGCCAAAATTTAAAAAAAGTTGGAAATAATCGATTTTCGGATTGCATTTAACTTACAATTTTCCACTTTCCACCGTATTCGTTGTATCTAGGCAAGGCTTCCAACTCTCATACCAAGCTAACTCTAGCAGTGGCAATATACCTACACGGCGCGTTTTCGAGCAAGTCAACTCTTGTTAACTCTAGTACGTCAACTGAACTCGCTCAAAATCTAGATCGCGGATTAATAATTCAATGAATGAGTTGACAGTATGAATGGAATACTACGACTTGCTATACTACAGATAGAGCGAATTATGTCTCCCCCGAAAAAATTTTTTTTCGGAGAGACATATTGTTTTTCCCCCGGGCGTCTGTCTGTCTGTCCGTCTGTCCGTCTGTCACACTTTCGTGTCCGCTCTGTAACTTGAAAACCGTTAGAGCTATCGTCACGAAACTTCGTATAAATATTAATCAGCATTAGACGACGTGCAGTGCGCAAGAACCATAACTCTCACATTTATACTTTTTGAATTATCTCCCTTGGAAGTTTGTTGGTATGTATATATGTATGGGCAAATCGTGTCCGGTCAATAACTTTCTTATCTTATTTTTTGATGGATTTTAAAATTACTCGGCAGAAATATTAACAACCATAAGACGAAGTGTGGTGCGCATGAGGCACGTCGGTACCTCAAAGGTCAAGGTCATACTTAGAGGTCAAAGGTCAAAAAAGGGGCCTTTTTTTTCGTATTTGGTCAATAACTTTCTTATTTTGAGATGGATTTTAAAATTACTTGGCATAATTATTAACAACCATATAACGATGTGTGGTGCGCATGAGGCAGGTCGGTTCCTCAAAGGTCAAGGTCATACTTAGAGGTCAAAGGTCAAAAAAGGGGCCTTTTTTCGTATTTGGTCAATAACTTTCTAATTTTGAGATGGATTTTAAAATTACTTGGCATAATTATTAACAATCATGAGACGATGTGTGGTGCACATGAGGCAGGTCGGTACCTCAAAGGTCAAGGTCATACTTAGAGGTCAAAGGTCAAAAAGTGGGCCTTTTTTCGTATTTGGTCAATAACTTTCTTATTTTGAGATGGATTTTGAAATCACATGGCAGAAATGTGAACCAATATAAGGCGATGTGTTGCGCGCATGACCCAGGTTGGTACCTCAAAGGTCAAGGGCATACTTAGAGGTCAAAAGTAAAAAAAGGGGCCTTTTTCGGGTTTTGTCAATAACTTGCCTATTTTTAAATAGAATTTGAAGTTACTTGGCAAACATGTTAACTATCATGGGACGATGTGTTGCATGCATGATTCAGTTTGGTACCTAAAATGTCAAGGTCATACATAGAGGTCAAAGGTAAAAAAGGGGCCTTTTTTCGTGTTTGGTCAATAACTTTCTTATTTTTAGATGGATTTTGAAATTGCTAGGCAGAAATGTTAACCACCATGAGATGATGTGTTGCACGCATGACCCAGTTTAATACCTGAAAGGTCAAGGTCATACATAGAGGTTAAAGGTAAAAAAGGGCCTTTTTTGTGTTCTGTCAATAACTTTCTTATTATGCCCCCAACTTTGAAAAAGTTTGAGGGGCATATTGGTTCTGGTTCGTTCGTCCGTTCGTCTGTCAATTACGCTTTTGATGCATAGCATAACTAAAGAACCGTGTATGCTAGGCTTTTGAAATTTCATATATGGATTCCTCATGGAAAATTAGCTGACGCGTATTTTTTTTCTCGTCCGGATTATGGCCCCTTGAAGAGTTATTGCCCTTTGATTTTTGTTTTTAATAAAATCTTGTCAGCAAGATATCTCAAAAACTATAGGAGCTAGAGCCTTGAAAGTTGGTGATTATATTGATGGTGATAAGAAGATGAACTGATTAACTTTTGACAAAATTCCGAAAAATACTTTGTGAGTTATGGCCCTTTGTCATTTTGGTAATTTGTGCCCATTGTAATGTATGCTAAAAGTGATGCATAGCATAACTTTAGAACCATGTATGCTAGGGTTTTGAAATTTCATATATGGATTCCTCATGGAAAATTAGCTGACGCGTATTTTTTTTCTCGTCCGGAATATGCCCCTTTCAAGAGTTATTGCCCTTTGAATTTTTTTTTAATAAAATCTTGTCAGCAAGATATCTCAAAAACTATTGGAGCTAGAGCCTTGAAAATTGGTGAATAGATTGTTGGTGATGAGAAGATGAACTGATTAACTTATGACAAAATTACGAAAAATACTTTGTGAGTTATGGCCCTTTGTCATTTTGGTAATTTGTGCCGGTTGTAATGTATGCTAAAAGTGATGCATAGCATAACTTTAGAACGGTGTATGCTATAATTTTGAAATTTCATATATGCATTTCTGATGGAAAATAAGCTGACGCGTATTTTTTTTCTCGTCAGGATTATGCCCCTTTGAATTTTTTTTTAATAAAATCTTGTCAGCAAGATATCTCAAAAACTATTGGAGCTAGAGGCTTGAAAGTTGGTGAATATATTGGTGGTGATGAGTAGATGAACTGATTAACTTTTGACAAAATTCCAAAAAATACTTTGTGAGTTATGGCCCTTTGTCATTTTGGTAATTTGTGCCCATTGTAATGTATGCTAAAAGTGATGCATAGCATAACTTTAGAACCGTGTATGCTAGGGTTTTGAAATTTCATATATGGGTTCCTCATGAAAAATTAGCTGATGATTATTTTTTTTCTCGTCCGGATTATGCCCCTTTCAAGAGTTATTGCCCTTTGAAATTTTTTTAATAAAATCTTGTCAGCAAAATATCTCAAACACTATTGGAGCTAGAGCCTTGAAAGTTGTTGAGTATATTGGTGGTGATGAGTATATGAACTGATTAACTTTTGACAAAATTCCGAAAAATACTTTGCGAGTTATGGCCCTTTGTCATTTTGGTAATTTGTGCCCATTGTAATGAATCCTAAAAGTGATGCATAGCATAACTTTAGAACTGTGTATGCTATGGTTTTGAAATTTCATATATGCATTCCTAATGGAAAATAAGCTGACACGTATTTTTTTCTTTTCTTATCCGGATTATGCCCCTTTCAAGAGTTATTGCCCTTTGAATTTTTTTAATAAAATCTTGTCAGCAAGATATCTCAAAAACTGTTGGAGCTAGAGGCTTGAAAGTTGGACCATGAGTCATGTGCAAGACCAAGGTCCATACCTCCAATGTCAAGGTCATACCTAGAGGTCAAAGGTAAAAAAAAAGGACAGTCAATAACTTCCTTATTCTTTGATGGATTATGAAATTACTTGGCAGAAATGTTAACCATCATGAGACGATGTGTTGTACCGCAAAGGTCAAGGCCATACTTAGAGGTCAAAGGTAAAAAAGTGCTTTTTTTGTTTACGGCCAATAACTTTTTTTATTTTTCTATGAAAATTTTTAAAGTTACTATGCAGAAATGTTCATCTTCATTAGATGATGTGTTGCACACAAGACCCAGCTCAATACCTCCAATGTCAAGGTTATACGTAGCAGTCAAAAACGGGGGAGACATCTGTGTTTTTGTAGAAAAACAAATTCTAGTTTGTGCTTGTTTGTTTGATTTGAGGTTATCGTCCCCGTCAACATTTTACAGGTCATTTTGGAGACGTTGCTTCCAAATTTGTGGGACTTTTACCCGATATTGAGATGAAACGACATCTCAAGCCCTGTCACCCAATGAAACCAATAGAGTTTATTAGCATGGACGATCCTTAGATCCTCTAAGCGGTTTACCAGTACTTGTGTGCGGGCCGGATTCAGCTCTGCGTGGAAGCATCATGCAGCCCATATATTTCTACAAGACCATATGGGCGGGGGGGGGGGGGGGGGGCGGATGGAGCGAAGTAACCTTCACTGTTGCATTTTTTTGATTTCAGGTATAACGTCCCCGTCAACACTGTAAAGGTCATTTTGGATACGTTGCTTCCAATTTTGCGGGACTTTTACACGACATTGAGATGAAATGACATCTCCAGCCCTTTCGCCCAATGAAACCAATAGGGTTTATAAGCATGGACGGTCCGACTCGTGGGCACCGCTTTGATTGGCAGGCTTTGATCCGCTAAGCGGTTTACCAGTACTCGTGTGCGGGTCGGATTTAGCTCTGCGTGGAAGCATCATGCAACCAAATATATGTATTCATGCAAGCCCCGATGGCGGGGACCTATTCACTGTTGCATGGATAGATTTCTGTGAACCATCAGGAAAATATGACTTTATAGCTTAAACTCCTTCATCTTAACGTTTATAGTACGGGGTAATACATATTTATTCCGGGTGGTGGGTGCTTGTTTTTTTTTTTTTTTTTTTTTTTTTTTTGAGCCGAGGTCAGAACATATCAGATTTTTGTTTCCTATTCTTCGGTATCTGAATATTTCCCTTTTTTTATTGATTTGTTTGATTTGACGTTTAACGTCCCTGTCAAGACTATAACGGCCCCGCCCACCGGGTTTGTGGAAACAGATTGGGCTGCATGATGCTTCCACGCAGAGCTGAAATCGACCGAACATGATTACTGGTAGACAGCTTAAACCTGGTTCCGATTCTAAGCCTGTCCAGGAAAATTGGTGCGAGTTGGACCATCCATGCATATAAACTCTATTGTTTGCATTGTGCGGGAGAGGCTGAGTTGCCATTTCATCTCAATGTCGGGTAAAAGTCCGACAAAATTGGAAGCGACGTCTCCAAAATGACCTTGAAAGTGTTGACGGGGCGTTAAACCTCAAATCAAACAAATTTTGTTTGTTTGTTTGATTTGAGGTTTAACGTCCCCGTCAACACTGTAAAGGTATTTTGGAGACGTTGCTTCCAATTTTGTGGGACTTTTACCCGACATTGAGATGAAATGACATCTCAAGCCCTGTCGCCCAATGAAACCAATAGGGTATATTAGCATGGACGGTCCGCCTCGCACCGCGGTTCCTGGACAGGCTTAGATCCTCTAAGGAGTTTACCAGTACTAGTGTGCGGGCCGGATTTAGGTCTGCGTGGAAGCATCATGCAGCCCATATATTTCTTCAAGCCCCTATGGGCGGGGGCCGTTGGTGTAAGAAAGTCATTTGCTAGTACGTATAGAGTGTTGAGTTTATTATCTTTTTTGCTAGAGTCTTTGTATGTAATTGTCTCCAGAATTATTCTCATTGACACAAGAAGGGATTCACAATATGTGCCGTTCGATCCTCAATTTTGTTTTTGACATTTCATTTGTCTGCAATCATACTGTTTTATTGACTGTTTTAAAAATTCAAAAAAATGAAATGAAATGGCCCAGTGTAAAAACTAACTGTTTTCTACCAGCACCTTCTATTAGTACTTTCAGTACTTTGATTTAATACATTGAAGTTGTGAAACAGGCGGGTGATGCTGAAAACTCGGACGCCTTGAAGACTTGTTGTAATTCTCCTAGAATTTTAGCAAATTTGTTTCACGATCCAGGGAGGAGTCTAAAAAATTGCAGACAGAATGGCAGACAGTGTATAACCTGATCAGGGCATGGACTGTTTGATTATGCCTGTCTGCCCTAGTACTTAGGATCATTGTGTCTTCTGAATATAATGATGTTTAATAAACTGATCAGCTCGATATGGCCTAAATAATGTTGACGGTTTGTTAAACTTACAGGAAAACATAGCAGAAAAAATGTTCGTTTTTTCAGGGTCTATGCTGTATGGGTTGTTTTGTGCGGGCAATGCGGAGTCTGATAACACTATGAAATCTGAACTGAAACTGCTGGAGTCGTCCACTTGTATTTTGAATGGTTCGAACACTGAACACAAACCATCCTATAAGAAAATCCAAGCGATGCCGGAGTTCACAACAAAGCGACCTACTGAGGATAAAAATGATGATCCGTTTGAAAAAACTACTCAAACTGATTTGGTTCAAATGCCTATGTTAAACAGGATCAGAATCAAACAGGATAAGGACGTTATATTTAGAGGAAGTATGCAGGCTCGAAAAACTACTATTAAACATGTCCCGATAGAATTTGAAGACACTGAACAGAAAGACAGTTCACTGAGTACAGGTGGAAAGAATAATGTTCAATATGTTTTAGTAAAACTAGAAGAGAAAGATGACGACGAAGCTGATATGAAACCTTTTCCAATAAAGACGGAAGAAAATGTAAGGAGTTATGTCAGACAGAAAATTCCAGAAGGCCAGGAGAGTCTTTACAAGCATAGGTGTTGTTTTTGTATAATGCGGTTTCGACGTTCTACACATCTTGCTACACATATGAGACTCCACACTGGTATTCGTTTTGAGTGGATGGACTGTGATTGTAGCTATACAGATAAAAGCAAGTTAAGAACCCACTGTCGTAAGAAGGACCATTTTTGTAAGGAGTTCTAATCGTGAATATCGTCGTTATTTTCAAGATTTTAAGTGAGAAAGCATTGCACACTTCACGGTTTTCTGTTCTGTGTTATAATGACCCACAACTGTTGACGTGTCATTAAACCCAAATCAATCAGTCAACCAATCAATCTGTTCTGTGTTGTCCTTACTTCTAAGGGATTACCTTTTTTGCATTTAACTTCACCACAGTTGGCATAAGGGAAGTTATGGTGGTCATATAAAGTCTCCCTGCCCTTTGACATTATAGTCGGTTTATATATGCTAGTCCTTTGGTGATCATTGATTCTGCTGTGGAATTTTGAAAATATTTGAGGGTTAATTATAAGTTTCAGCCCTGGTGTTGTTTACTCGTGTCCTAATCATTACTATTGTTATTTTTTAAGAACATTGATATTCCAACTGTTTTAGACGACTTAATATTCCGTCTGTAGACAGCTGACGTGTATTGTCAATTCGAAGTATCTAACAAAAAAAAAAAGAAATAAAAAATATATAGTTAGCTCATCTCAACGCAAAGTGCTCAAAGTGGGCTATTGTGATAGGCCACTGTCTGTTATCGGTCGTTCATGCTGCCGAGCGTCGGTCCGTCGTCAACTTTGGCTTAAAAAGGCTTTTCCAAAACTGCTGGGGGGCCTTCGTGGCCCAGTCGGTAAGAGCGCTGACTCTTAATCATTAGGTCTCTCGCCGCTGGGTTCGAGCCTGGGTTGGGTCATATGTGAGACGCCAAGTTCTGCAACGAAAGACCAGGTGATTTTTCTCCGGTTTTCGTCCACCTCTTATTGACGATCGGCTCGATATAAGTGAATTAATCTTGAAAGAATCAAGTAATAATAAAATAAAAGAGAAGTGGAGGCAATGATCAGGAATCGATACAATCAACGCACAGCTCCAATCAGAGACACCAAAGGGAAAGAAACACAAACATGAAACAACATACCCTAATGGAAACATCAATAGCAGAAAGCCAAAAGGACAGTTACTTTCCCACAAAATGGCCAATAGGCTATCCAAAATAAAATAAGCGACACAAACACACAAAGGCAAACCATAACAAAAATAAACCGCGACAGAAGAACAATCTTGGAACGGTCAGCGAAAAAGATTTCCACTGGGGGTGGGGGTGGGCCGCTTAAATCGATTTTACGTTGCCACAATCCTCGCCCTTACTTCCGTCGCGATTTAGACAAATAATTAATGATTTGTTAATTTGTTCAGTCCGCATGAAGGCCTCCTAACTCATCAGTGCAACATCTCCGTGAACATAAATAATCAAACAACCACAGAGATGAAACAACGGTGAGGACTCGTCAGCAAGTAATCACTGAAATGCTAGAGCAAAAGAAATTCAACAGTTAAACTCCGATGGGCCCGACCAGAGACAGAGCATCAGGTACCAACCAACATTACCTTGAATTAGATCTCTCTAATTCTCAATAAGCCTTTACGCTGGAACAGTCATAGAAGCTGAGACCTGACCCACCGGCGTGCAATTAAAGAGGGAAGCAAAGTTGTCAACCGTGATTGGGTTAACTACCAGGCATGCAGTCTGTCGTATAACATATATGTTGTACCATATCTTTTTATATCGAAGAATAATTTTACAAAATTGGGTGCGGAAGTCATTGCGATTATATATTTTTCTGAATTTATATCCTAAATCCCTAAATCACCATAAAATTCGTGTTCCGATAGACCTTGTTGCAGAAGAGATTTAAGTCCAATATTGAATTTTGAAATTAAATCAGATTGACGTTTATAAAATTTTGAAGAGGCATTGCGTAGTGTATGGTACCGATAACCCTGGTTTAGAAGTTTAGCCGTTAACAATTTATTACGAGTGTTGAAATAGGTTACATGACTACACACTCTGGCAAATCGAAATAATTACGAAATATAAACGCCAAAGAATGGCGCACAAGGAACATCACCATCCAAAAGAAGAAACTTTAAAATCTCAAAATCAAAATCATCGGGTTTATCATAAACTTTGCACGAAACAAACCCATCTACAATAGATAGATGTAAATCCAAAAACCGGGGCCTCGGTATCAGAAGAATTTGCTTTATTTAACTGAAGTTCTTGGTATAAATTTGACTGATCAAACCATCGACATAGGTATTATCATTATTTAATAAATCAGCCAAATATCAAGAAGTGGAGCTAAAAGCTTCAATGATTTTAGACTGGTTTCAGCAGAAAGGGACATCATGAAGTCTCTCTCATAACAAAATCAAATCTTATGTAAATATTGTCAAGTAGAAAGGTGAAAGCTTCGCACACTTTCTATCATGACCATATAGTATATTTTTTATGCTCTTCAGAAGTGAAAAAAAAATCATTTCTTACATTACATGCAAGTTGGAGGGAGTCTTCCCTATGAAATGTCCATTCAGTTAAATCATTAAGTTTTTATTTTATAAGATTATCAGGGAGTGTAGTGTAAGGGGTGGACAAATCATAAGTAGACAGACTTGAAGCACGAAAACGCCTGGATTTCAATTTATTTAAAACTCCATTAAAATTTTTATAGACCAAAACAGATTTCTAGCTGATCTTTCTAAGACTTTGTCGCAATATTTTATCACATGTTTTTTGATGGCAGTAAATCATGTAGTTAATAGTTTGGAGAGTTCAGTGGTGGTACATGAGCTTGAATTTGCAATAAACCGTGCTTTGTGTGGCCTTTTTTGAAGTTTAGGTAACCAATATAATGTAGGAAGCTTGTCTTGGCCTTCTGTAACACAGACAGCAAACTTGGTGGCTGAATGACAAATGTGGTCATCAACTAAAGCCCTATCTACAGCTTAAGGCCTTAGTACCACCGAGTTCTTGCTGAAGAGTGTTAACATAGTGAAGCCGTCAAACAACGACAACATTGTTAGCGGCCTTATCAGCTGGAGCCAAAACAAACCTCCTATGATATTCTTGAATACCTGGTTTAAGGTGACGTAAAGACGTCTTAGGTTCAGGAGGTAATAACTTCGTATTTTGCGAATAAAAAGAAATGCGTTTGTTCACTAATTTCAGAATGCTAAGTTTCCATTCCTTAAGAGCTTTATGGCTTATACTTCATACTCCGAGTCCTGAAATTCACCATTGATTACCAAATTCATTCAAGGCAGCAGCGATTGCATCTCTACATTTTTTGAAATCAATTTTAGGAGGAAATCGATATTTCGGTCCTTTAGATATTATATTACGTATCCTGGAATCAGGAATAATTTTAAAATTGCCAGAAATATTATGACCAGCAGCAGGATAGCAATACACTGAATTTTTACAATCACATGTATCAGTGTTAGTGTCAATATCAAGATCAGAAACAAGTTTATTTAAATTAAAAATGATAGATCTAACAGGTTTATTTTATTTATAGCAAATTATGGGTGTTTCAGTATTTTGAAAATAAGCAGGAATGGATGAAATAACCGAACTGTCCCGAAAGATACTAGGTAAATCTATAAAATCCAAACCAAAAGCTGGATTGGTTTTGAGATGATTATACAGAAATGTTCCTTGGGTGACCTCTTTGAGAATTGCTCAAGCCGTTCTGGTCCGCTGAATAAGATGGCCACCAGAGCTTGATATAGAAAATAAAACCTAAACCGGTGGATGGATTTTGAAATATTTTCACAGAAATGATCCTTGGGTTTTGCTCTCACTGTTCCTTTCTGAAAAATAAGATGCACATCATAGTCAGAAAAGGTGAAAAGAAACGTATAGTTTGTTTGTTTGATTTGAGGTTTAACGTCCCCGTCAACACTGTATAGGTCATTATGCAGCCCATATGTATGGAAGCTTCAGGCAGCCCATCTATTTCTTCAAGCCCAGATGGGCGGGGGCCGCGGAAACGTCTATTGTTTCTTCTAAACCTGTAGATTGAGTTTGAAACAAATTTACATGATCGCCTTTAGTTCACAGAAAGGTACCTTGAATGACCCTCTACCAAAATTTCTCAAACCCTTCCTCTCCGATAAACAAGATGGTCGCAAGCACTAAAAAAAAACACACAAAAAACACGTAAAATTTCAAATTTACCCCCAAGAACTTCAGAAAATATAAAAAAAGCAAATTCTTCTATTACCGAAGTTTTACATTTATCTATTGTAGATGGGTTTGTTTCCTGCAAAATTTTGATAAACGCGATGTTTTTTAGCTCACCAGAGCCGAAGGCTCCGGGGGAGCTTATAGGATAGGCATTTGTCCGTCGTCTGCGTCTGGTGACGTCAACACTTTTAAACGACATCTCCTCTGAAGCCGATTGGGCCCAAATTTCATCTGTAGCATCCTTGGGTTGGGGGATTGACAGTTTGTGTTTTTAGCTCACCAGAGCCGAAGGCTCCAGGGGAGCTTATAGGATAGGCAGTTGTCCGTCGTCGTCGTCTGTCGTCCGTTGTCGTCTGTCGTATGTCGTCGTCGTCTGGCGTCAACACTTTCAAACGACATCTCCTCTGAAGCTACTGGGCCGATTGGGCCCAAAATTTATCTGTAGCATCCTGAGGTTGGGGGATTGAAAGTTTGTGTTTTTTATCAAAATCGGCTCATTAGTTTGGTTGCTATGGCAACTTGAAGTTTCCATTGACTTATATTGGGGAATATTAAAAATGGCATTTACTGCAAAGCCTCTGCAGATATTTTGACAAAACTTGCATAGAACTGTTCCATAGGCAATCTACTATCTGCCGTATGACTTTAGGCCTTCTGTTCATTTTTATTGGTTGCCATGGAAACCAAAACGCAAAAAATAGATAAAAATACTTAAAAAATCATCTCCTCAGAAACCATATGCTCTAGGAGGCTGAGACTTTATGAAAATAGTCACCATATTTGCCTTTACAGGTTTTGTGTTTTTTTATGAAATTTGGCCTTTTAGTTTTGTTGCTATGGCAACTTAGAGTTTCCATTGACTTATAATGGGGAAAACTGAAAAATGGCATTTACTGCCAAGTCATTGCAGATATTTTGACAAAACTTACATGGACATGTTTCTTGAGTAAACTTCCCCCAGCCATAATGCTTTTATGTCAACCTGGGGGTCCCCTAGGTTGTGACGGGGCCATTCCCCGCCCCCTCCACTTCATAAAATGCCTTATATCTCAGAAACCTTGCAGATCCCAACCCCTAAACCATATATATTCTTGTTCCTTATGATAAGATGCATTAAGTGACACCGACCTGGGGGTCCCCCGGGATGTGCCCGGGACATGCCCTGCCCCCTCTATTTCTTAAAATGGCATTTATCTCAGAAACCATTCAGATCCCCACCCCTTAACTATATATATTCTTGTTCCTTATGCTAAGATGCATTAAGTGACACCAACCGTGAGGTCCCCCGGGATGTGCGGGGACATACCCCACCCCCTCCACTTCTTAAAATGCCATTTATCTCAGAAACCATTGAGATCCCCACCCCTAAACCATAGATACTTTTGTTTCTTATGATAAGATGGACTCAGTGACACCAACCTGGGGGTCCCCCGGGATGTGCCGGGGCCATGCCCAACCCCTCCACTTCATAAAAGGCCCAATATCCCAGTAACCTTACAGATCCCCACCCCTAAACCATATATATTCTCGTTCCTTATGATAAGTCGCATTCAGTGACACCAACTTGGGGGTCCCCCGGGATGTGCGGGGCCCATGCCCAACCCCCTCCACTTCATATAAGGCTAAATATTCAAGAAATATCCCCACCCCAAAACCATATATATTCTTGTTCCTTATGATAAAATACCGGCCCCGATAGCTCAGTTGGTAGAGTGTCCGCTCCGGGGAACGGGAGGTCTCGGGTTCGATCCCGGGCCGCGACATACCAAAGTCGTTAAAAATGGTACTAGCTGCTCCTCGTTTGGCACTCAGATTTACGGGGTAGAGCTAGGACTGGTCGATCCAGTGTCAGGATAATGTGACTGGGTGTGGTATTATGTAATGTGTCTGGGACATGATACTTCAGTGAGGCAGCACTATAAACGTGAGCATTGAGCTCCCTGTCGCAACCAGACACCGTCGTGATATGACTGAAAAATTGTTGAAAGCGACGTTAAACCCGAATTCACACACACACACACACACACATACACACACACACACACACACACACACACACACACACACACACACACACACACATTATGATAAGACACATTCAGTGACACCAACCTAGGGGTCACCCAGGTTGTGCCCGGGACACACTCCACCCCTCGACTTCACAAAAGACCATATATATGAGAAACTGTTCAGAGCCCACCCCTAAACCATATATATTCTTGTTCCTTATGATAAGACGCAAACAGTGACACCAGCATGGGGGTCCCCCCGGGGTTCCACGGTCCATGCCCCACCCCTTCATTAAAATCCATATATCTCTGAAACCGTTAAGATCCCCACCCCTAAACCATATATATTCTTGTTCCTGATGATAAGACTCCACTTAATAACAGGACATATATCTCAGAAACCATTCAAAACCCCATTCTATAATCACATATATTCTTTTTCATTGTTATTAGACACATTCAGTCAACCCTGTCTAGTGGGGTCCGCAGGGGCCATTTCTCCATTCCACTTCATAAAAGGGCCTCATATCTCAGAAACCGTTCAGATCCACACCATTTAACCATATATATTCTTGATCTTTATGATAAGACATATTCAGTGACAACAACCTTTGGCTTTTCTGGGATCTGCCATGCCCGAATCCCTCCATTGCTTAAAAGGCCTTACGTCTCAGGAACCATACATATCCCCACCGCTAAACCATATATGTCTCTGGTCCTTTTTATAAGGCCCATTTAGTGACACCAATCAGGGCTCCATTGGGCAGTGCCCACCTGAGCTCTGGTTTATGAAATTTGGCTCTTTGGTTTGTTTGCTATGGCAAGTTAAGAGTTTCCAATGACTTATAATGGGGAAAATTGAAAAATGACATTAATGCCTCTCAAGATATTTTGTCAAACTTTCATAGAAATGTTCCTTTAATAATGTTCTTTTTGGCCTATTGCAACAGATGGGAAATTGTCAATTGTCATCTCTTGTCTTCAAGCGACATCAGACCTCTGAAGCCACTAGTCTGATTGGATCAAAATTTTATCTGTAGCAGCCTTGCGAGCAGGGCTTCCATGGCTAATTAAAATACATTGCTGCCAGTGGGCAGTGGCCCCCTGAGCTCTGGTGAGAATTGTGGCCCATGGGCCTCTTGTTTATGAAATTCGGCTCATTAGTTTGGTTGCTATGGCAACTTAGAGTTTCCATATACTTATAATGGGGAAAATTGAAAAATGGCATTTATTGCCAAGCGGCTGCAGATATTTTGACAAAACTTTCATAGAAATATTCCTTCGGCAATCTACTATCTGCCATATGATTTTAGGCCTACTGCTCATTTGTATTGGTTGCCATGGAAACCAAATTGAAAAAAAAATAGAAAAAAAAAATACTTAAATCATCTCAGAAACTGTGTGCTCTATGAGGCTGAGAATTTATGAAAATATGCACCATATTTGCCTTTACAGGTTTTATGTTTTTTATGAAATTCAGCTCTTTAGTTTGGTTGCTATGGCAACTTAGATTTTCCATAGACTTATAATGGGGAAAACTGAAAAATGGCATTAACTGCAAAGCCTTTGCAGATATTTTGACAAAACTTTCACAGAAATGTTACTTTAGTAAACTTCTCTCAGCAATATGCTTTTATGTCAACCTGGGGGTCCAGTAGGTTGTGCCGGGGCCATTCCCCGCCCCCAGTACTTCATAAAATGCCTTATATCTCAGAAACCTTACAGATCCCCCACCCCTAAACCATATATATTCTTGTTCCTTATGATAAGATACATTAAGTGACACCAACCTGGGGATCCCCCCGGATGTGCCGGGGACATGCCCCGCCCCCTCCACTTCATAAAATGCCATTTATCTCAGAAACCATTCAGATCCCCACCCGTAAAGCATATATATTCTTGTCTCTTATGATAAGACGCACTCAGTGACACCAACCTTGGGGTATCCCAGGATGTGCCTGGGCCATGCCCCATCCCTCCATTTCACAACAGAGGATCTAAGCCTTTTCAGGAACCGCGGAGCGAGGCGGACCGTCCATGCTAATAAACCGTCTTGGTTTCATTGGGTGGCAGGGTTTGAGATGGCAGTTCATCTCAATGTCGGGTAAAAGTCCCACAAAATTGGAAGCAACGTTCTCGAAATGACCTTTACAGTGTTGATGGGGATGTTAAACATCAAATCAAAGAAACAAACACAACTTCATAAAAGGCCAAATATTCCAAAACCTTACAAATCCCCACCCCTAAACCATATATATTCTTGTTCCTTAAGATAAGAAGCATTAAGTGACACCAACCTGGGGGTCCCCCCAGATGTGCCGGGGACATGCCCCACCCCCTCCACTTCATAAAATGCCATTTATCTCAGAAACCATTCAGATCTCCACCCCTAAACCATATATATTCTTGTTCCTTATGATAAGACCCACTCAGCGACACCAAGCTGAGGGTCCCCCGGGATGTGCCGGGGTCATGTCCCACTTCATAAAAGGCCAAATATTCCTGAAACCTTACCGATCCCCACCCCTAAACCATATATATTCTTGTTCCTTGTGATAAAACCCATTCAGTGACACCAACATAGGGTTCCCCCAGGGCTCGCCCGGGCCATGCTCCATTCTCCAACTTCACAAAAGACCATATATCTGAGAAACTGTTCAGAGCCCTATCCCTAAGCCATATATATTCTTGTTCCTTATGATAAGATGCAATCAGTGACACCCCCCCCCCCTGTGGTGCCACGGGCCATGCCCCACCTCTTTACTTCATTAAAAGCCATATATCTAAGAAACAAGTCAGATCCCCACCCCTTAACCATATATATTCTTGTTCCTTATGATAAGACCCCACTTCATAATAGGCCATATATCTCAGAAACTATTCAAATCCCCATCACATAATCACATATATTCTTGTTCATTGTTATTAGACACATTCAGTCAACCCATCTTGTGGGGTCTGCAGGGGCCATTTCTCTCCCATCCACTTCATAAAAGGACCTCATATCTCAGAAACTGTTCAGCATTAGGTTGCAACAATCTTGGGCTTTTCTGGAATCCACCATGCCCGAATCCCTCCACTGCTTAAAAGGCCTTACATCTCAGGAGCCATACATATCCCACCGCTAAACCATATATGTCTCTGTTCTTTTTTATAAGACACATTTAGTGACACCAACCAGGGCTCCATTGGGTTCATGCCCAACTCTCTCTACTATATAAAAAACCTAATATTTCAGATACAGTCCACATGAGTGCTCATTTGGGAGACTTTATAATTAGTAGATTAAAATCATACCATGTTAAAATACATGTCTGCCATTGGGCAATGCCCAGCTGAGCTCCGGCTTATGAAATTTGGCTCTTTGGTTTGTTCGCCATGGCAAGTTAAGAGTTTCCATTGACTTATAATGGGGAAAATTGAAAAATGACATTTATGCCTTTCAAGATATCTTGTCAAACTTACATAGAAATGTTCCTTTAATGTTCTTTTAGGCCTATTGGTTGCCACAGATGGGAAATTGTCAGTTGTCATCTGTTGTCCTGCAACAACACATTCAAGCGACATCAGACCTCTGAAGCCACTAGGCTGATTGGGTCCAAATTTTATCTGTAGCATCCTTGGGCGCAGGGCTTCCATGGTTAACTAAAATACTTTGCTGCCAGTCGGCAGTGCCTCCTGAGCTCTGGTGAGCATAGTGGCCCATGGGCCTCTTGTTTATTTTGTGATTGTAAATTTTCTTTTCTTGGGTGGTGATGTTCATCGTGCGTCATCATACGGTGTTTATATCTCGCAATTAATTCGATTTGCTAAAGTGTCTAGGCATATAAATGACTTCACCACGCGTAATAAATTGTTAACGGCTAAACTTCTTAATAAGGGTTATCGGTATCATAATCTTGGAAAAGCCTTTTCTAAGACTAATAGACGTCATTCCGTCTGTTCTACAACAAGGCAAATCGGAACCCGAATTTTATGGTGACTTAGTATATATATTCAGAAAATAATGCTTGCAATGATTTCAGTACCCAATTTCGGAAAACCATTTTTATCCCCCGACCGAATAGAATCGGGGGATATAGCGATCAGCCTGGCGTCCGTCTATCCGTCCATCCGTCTGTATGTAGACGCATTCTTGTGCTGGGCATAACTCCTACACCCTTTGAGATTCATTGATTGTTCTTGGCACGATTGTTCACAAGGCTGAGACGGACTGCCGTGCACAAGAACCACAACTTTGGTTGCCACGGTTTTTAAGTTATCTCCCCTTCCAATAAAACAGAGTTACTACCTTGTGATGGCCATAACCCCAATACCCTTTAAGATATATTGATGGTACCTGGTACAGTTGTTCACAAGGCCGATACGTTGTGTCATGCACTAGAACCACAACTCTCGGAGCCCTGGTTTTTTAAGTTATCTCCCCTTCCAATAAAATAGAGTCACTACCTTGTGGTGGCCACATCTCCGATACTCTTTGAGATATATTGATGGTACTTGGTACAGTTGTACATGAGGTAAAGCAGGTGTGTCACGTGCAAGAACAATGACTCTGGGTGCCCTGGTTTTTGTCGCACCTGCTTATAGCAGGGTGCGACATAGGCGTCCGATTTTCCGTCCGTGCGTCCGTCCGTTCGTCTGTCCGTCTGTTAACATTTACGTCGAAGTTCGACATTTATGTCAAAGGTTTTATTTTACAAACCTCAGCTACCATCAAACCTTACACGAAACATCTCATAGACCTTCTCACTTTGTAAGCACCTTGACCTGGTGACTTTGACCTATATTTTGCGCTCCAGTGACTTTGACCATTACGTCGAAGTTCGACATTTACGTCAAAGTTCGACATTTACGTCAAAGTTTTTATTTTACAAACCTCATCTACCATAAAACCTTACATGAAACATCTCATAGACCTTCTCACTTTGTAAGCACCTTGACCTATTAGGCTAATGAATTTGACCTATATTTTGCGCTCCAGTGACTTTTACCATTACGTCGAAGTTCGACATTTACGTCGAAGTTTGTATTGTAATCAACTATAAGACTAAACAACCATCAAACCTTTCATGAAACATCACCCTGAGCTCCTGACTAGGCAAGCACCTTAACCCGGTGACCTTGACCTATATTTTACGCTTCAGTGAGTTTGACACAAATTACGTCAAAGTTCCAGATCTTCTCAAATAAAAGGCCTACACCAGGAAAATCTTGAATAGTGTTTCTCCTAGATGAATGTACCTTGACATGGTGACCTTGACCTATATTTTACGCTCCACTGACTTTGTAATATTTTATGTTGAAGTTCCAGATCTCCTCAAATAAAAGGCCCACAGCCATCTAATCTTGCATAGTGCTTCTCCTAGATGTACTGACTCTGCAGGTACCTTGACCCGGTGACCTTGACCTATAGTTTACGCTCCAGCGACTTTGACAAATTTTTATGTCAAAGTTCCAGATCTCTGCAAATAAAAGGCCTACAACCATCAAAGCTTGCATAATGCTGCTCCTGGATGTACTGATTCTGCAGGTACCTTGACCTGGTGACCTTGACCTATATTTTACGCTCCATTCGACTTTGACACAATTTGCGTCACTGTTCCAGATCTTCTCAAATAAAAGGCCTGCAACCACCAAATCTTGCATAGTGGTTCTCCTAGATGTACTGACTATGCAGGTACCTTGACTTGGTGACCTTGACCTATTTTTTGCACTCCATTGACTTTAACACATTTTAGGTTGACATTCCAAATCTTCTTAATTATAAGGCCTACAACCACCAAACCTTGCATAGTGCTTCTCCTACATTTACTTACTCTGTGGGTACCTTGACCTGGTGACGTTAACCTATATTATGCACTCCAGCGACTTTTACGTCAATGTTCAATATGTCCTAAAATAAATGGCCTACAGCCACTAAACTTTGCATAGTACTTCTCCTCATTGTACTGATTTGGCACGTACCTTGACCTGGTGACCATGGCCTATATTTTTGGTCCAGTGACTTTGACACATTTTACATCAACTATCAACTGCTATGAAGTTTACTTAATTAATAACAACATTCTGATTGTGGCTTCTATGACTTTTGCCCTCAGCAGGTGTGACGCCGCCTTCTGCGGAATTCTTGTTTAATTATCTCTGGGTGCCCTGGTTTTTTAATTATCTCCCCTGACAATATAATCTTGTGATGGCCATAACTCCAATACCCTTTGAGTTATAGTGATGGTACTTGGCACAATTGTATACAAGGTTGAGACGGTGCTTCATGCCTAAGAACCACAGCTCTGGATGGTATGGTATTTGAGTTATCTCCCCTTCCAGTATAACCACCTTGTGATCACCCTACCTTCAATACCCTTTACACATTTTGGTGATACTTGATGCAGATGTACATGAGGTTTAGCAGGTGTGTCATGCTCAAGTATTACAACCGTGGGTGCTCTGGGTTTGAGTTATCTCCCCTGGCAATATAACCCTGTGATGGCCATAACTCCAACACCCTTTGAGATATATTGAAGGAACTTGGCGCAATTTTATACAAGGTACAGAAGGGGTGCCATGTGCAAGTACCACAACTGTAAGTGTTGGTGCTGTGGTATTTGAGTTATCTACCCTTCCAATATAGCATTATGACCAGCTTGTGATCACCATATCTCCAATACCATTTGAGATATATTGATGGTTCTTCGTACAGAAATACATGAGCTTAAGCAGCCCATCGGGGCTTAAAGAAACAAATGGGCTGCATGATGCTTCCACGCAGAGCTGAATCCGGCCACACACGAGTACTGGTAAACCGCTTAGAGGATCTAACCCTGCCCAGTCGAGTGCGAGTCGGACCGTCCGTGCTTTTAAACCCCATTGGTTTCATTGGGCGACAGGGCTTGAGATGTTATTTCATCTCAATGTCGAGTAAAAGTTCAACAAAATTGGAAGCAACGTCTTCAATATGACCTATATAGTGTTGACGGGGACGTTAAATATCAAATCAAACAAACAGATCAAATGAGCTTAAGCAGGTATGTCATGCGCAAGAACCACAATTCTGGGTGTCCTGGTTGTTTAGTTATCTGCGCTGACAGTATAATCTTGTGATGGCCATAACTCCAATACTTTTGTGATATATTGCTGGTTTAATTCTGTTGCACTTTCTATTGGTGAACAATCTTCTGAAGGCCATCGGGGGATTTGCCATCTCTTCCAATAGCTATTTTTAGCTCGGCTGTTTTCGAAGAAAACGACGAGGTATTGTCATAGCTCTGGCGTCGTCTGCGTCGTCGTGCAAAAACTTGGACATTTTGTAATATTCCATCTGTCATTACTGAACGTATTTATTTGAAACTCGGACTAGTTGTTCATTATGAAAGGGGAACTCATACCAAAAGGTGAGGTAACCCTCAAAATATTTTGGCGCAGTCTTTTTCGACTTAATTTTTTTTTCGTCGTCTGCGTCGGCTTCGTGCAAAAACTTGGACATTTTGTAATATCTCTGTCATTACTGAACATATTTACTTGAAACTTGGACTAGTTGTTCATTATGAAAAGGGGAACTCATACCAATAGGTGAGGTAACCCTCAAAATATTTTTGGCACAGTTATGCCCTTTTTCGACTTACAATGTTTGTTTAAATATTGTTTCACTGCGATTTCTCAAGAACTGTTGGATGAATTCTGATCATGTTTGGTATTTAGCATAATTTGTAGGGTCACCATTGCAGAAAGGAATTCGGTGACCTTGACCTAATTTTCAAGGTCACTATGGAACTCTTATCTTACTTCTTCAGCCTTTCTGACACACAACTTTGGAGAAGTATTTTAACCCACATAATTATGGCAATTCCAGTTTAATGTTTTAAGAAGTTCTGTTGCTTATAATCACAAACATGCCCTGTATATTTCTAAAAGAAACTGCAGCCGAGCTTTGGCACCCGCATGCGGTGCTCTTGTTCGACATAAACATTGGGTACAACATAAATATTTTATGATAGACTGCATTCATGGTGGTTAACCGAATCACGGTTGATAACTTTACTTTCCTCTTTAATTGCACGGAGCCGGATCAGGCCTCAGATTCTATGACGGTGCCAGCATAATGGCTTACTTAAATTTGTAGGTAATGTCGATTGGTACCTCTGTTGGGTTTTCTTTTGCGCATTACAGTTGTTTTATGCTGTCGCGTCCTCACCGTTGTTTCATCCCTCTAATTGTTTTATTGTCTCGGAGACGTAGCACTGCCTTCATGCGGACTTAACAGATTATTTATCAAAACCGCGACTGAAACAAAGTCGAGGATTGTGGACACTTAAAATCGAATTCGGTCATCCATTGAAATACTTGTTACTGGCCGTTCCAAGGCGGTTATCTGTCGCGATTTATTTTTGTTATAGTTTGTCTTTGCTTGTGTGGATAGCCATTTGACAATTTTCTAGGAAAATTAACTGTCCTTTTTGGCTTTCCGCGAGTGATGTTTTCATTAGGGATCCAAAGGTCGGATGAAGCTGAATCTTGATGGAAGGCATCGTGATGACATGGAGGTTCGGATTTGCTAAAATCCTTCCATTCCAATATCCAAGATGGCCACCATGCCTGCAGTCTTGAAATTCTTTAAACGATCTCTCCTCCTGAAGCAAAGGTCATAGCGGCCATCTTGAAATTATTCTAACGTCATCTCCTCCCAAAACAAAGGTTTGATCAAGCTGGGAGGCACCAGGATGATTTTGCTAAAATCGTTCAATTTCGACATCCAAGATGGCTGTTATTGCTACCAGTTTGCAATTCTTTAAACGACATCTCTAAAGCGATCCAAAGGTCAACTGAGCTGAAACTTAAATGACGGCACGGGGCATGGAAATTCAGATTTGCTAAAATCGTTACTTTCCTATATCCTATATGGGCGCCATCGTGGCCATCTTGAAAATCTCCGAATGACATGTGATTAAGATGAATCTTGATGATGTGCAATCAGGGGCATCGGGCAACATGGACAGTAAGATTTGCTTAAACCGTTTCGTTTTGATATCAAAGATGTCATCATGAAGACCGTCTCGAAACTCTTCAAACGTTATCTTCCCCCGAACCAAAGTTCGGATTGAGTCACACCGTCCAGTGAATAAGAGACTTTGGTTTTATTAGGTGGCTGGGCTTGAGATGTCATTTCATCTCATTGTTGGGTACAAGTCCCACACAATTGAAAGCAACGTCTCCAAAATGACCTAAATAGTATTGAAGGGGACGTTTAACCTCCGTTAAAGATATCAAATGAGTAGAAACGTGGTGGAAGGCATTTGGGCGACAAGGAGATTCAGGTTTGCAAAAGTCATTCAGTTCCACTATCTAAGATGGTCGCCATAGCGGCCATCTTGAAATCTACTCCTGAACCAAACGCCGGATCCATTTTTAACTTGATTGCTTGCATCATGGCCACATGAAGATTCTGATTTGTTAAAAATCTTCCGTTCCGATTTTCAAGGTCGACCATCTTGACATTTTCCAAACAACATCTTCGGAACCAAAGTTTGGATTGACCTGAAAAGTAATTGGAGACACTCGGACGATATTTGCTGAAATCGTTCTGTTCCGAAATCCAAGAAGGCTGGCTTGGCCGCCATTTTGAAATTCTTAAAACCGGATCTGCTCCCGACCCAAGATATCCAAAGTGTTGCCATCTTGACATTCTTCAAAACACCTGTGTAGTAATCACAGAGAAGATTGGGACAGCTCAGGTGTTGTCAGTATGAGTATATATCGAATTCACCCGGGGTGGGACTAGGGATTCAAATCTAGAACACCTATATAATAATGTGTTAATGTTTTTAAATGCTTATATCTCAACAGTCACTCATCACAAAGCATTCATATTTACAACTTGGATACCTAAAAGTGTCTTCGAAGATTTCAATACAACACATCCCTGGGTTCATGCCTGGGGGTAGTGGGGGTGGCGTTTGGGGTGGGGCGGGGGAGGGGGTCTAGGGATTTTCATCTGGGACACTTTTGTAATTTGTTTGTACCTTTTCATTATGATATAAGTAATAGACACAATTGGTTATACATCAGTCAACTATAGGACATTGGTTCAAGTATAAAAGGGTGAAGGTCATGGTGACCTACATTTCACGGTCCAGTGATTTTGCCTTATGTCATACCTGGGATATTAGTGCCATGTGACTCCATGGTTGACCTCAAAATAAATCTAGGCCACGGTGACCTATATTTCATGGTTCATTGATTTTGCCTAGCATCTTGAATATTTTTTGATGGAGAAATGTAACACCTGGATTATTAGTTCCATGTGATCAGATGATTAACATCAAAATATATCTAGGTCAGTGTGACCTATATTTCGTGTTTCAGTGATTTTGCCAATTATCTTGAATACTATCTGATGGAGAAAGTTCATACCTGGCTTATTTATTCCATGTGACCCAATAATGAAATGTCATACCTAGATTATTTATTCCATGTGACCCCATGATTGGCCTCAAAATATATATAGGTCAATGTTACCTATATTTCATGGTTCAGTGAATTTGCCTATTATCTTGAATGGAGGAATGTCATACCTGGATTGTTAGTCCCTGTGACCCGATGATTGACCTCAAAATGTATCTAGGTCAGTGTGACCTATATTTCATGGTTCAGTGATTTTGCCTATTACCTTGAATACTATTTGATCGAGAAACGTCATACCTGGAATTTTTTACTTCATGTGACCCCATGATTGACCTCAAAATATATCTAGGTCAGTGTGACTTATAGTTCGTGGTTCAGTGATTTTGCCTAATATCTTGAATACTATTTGGTGGAGAAATGTTATACATGTCCCTGGGATATTCAATGGAACCAGATGAGTGACCTCAAAATATATGTAGGTCAGTGTGACCTATATTTTATGGTTTGCCTACTATTTGATGGAGAAACTTCATGCCTGAATTATCAATTCCATGTGACCCGCTGAATTACAAAAATATATCTAGGTCAGTGTGACCTATATTTCATGATTCAGTGAATCTGGCATATATTTTGAATACTGATTCATGGCGAAACTTCAAACCTGAATTATAAGTTCCATGTGACCAGCTAATACTCATAGAAATATATCTAGGTCAGTATGACTTATTTTCTTGGTTCAATGATTTTGCCTTATAATTCAGACACTATTTGATCCTGAAATGTAATATGTGGAATATATGTTCAGCGTGACCTGACGATTGACCTAAAAAATATCTAGGTATGTGTGACCTATATTTCATGGTTCAGTAATTTGAAGGCGCGAAACAGGCGAGCTATGCTGTCATGGGGCAGCTCTTGTTTTTTTTTTTTTTTGTATTTTTTTTTTTGTATTTTTTTTTTAAAACAGTCAATGGTTTTGTTTATGATTTAAGTAGAGTGAGAAGCAGACAAATAAAATGTCAGAAACTAAATTGACGATCGAACGACGCATGTTGTGAATCCCATCTTGTATCAATGAGATTCATTCGGGAGATACATCTTATACATATACTTCCAGCAACCAAGACAATTTAGTCAGCACTCTATACGTGCTAGACTAACCCAAATTACTTTCTAACACCAATATTCCATACAAGTCTTTTCGGGACACTGGCTGGATTTTAATTGAGACTTCGATCACAAGTTTGAAAATTTGTTCGTCGAAGACAATGCCGCAGGTTGCTATGTTTTCTCAAGTGTTTGAAAGACGTCCGTCGAACCAGTCAAACCTGGGTTAAAAAGCAATGATCTAGTCGACTGGTGGGGTGTTAGAAGAAAATAATCAAAGACAATTTCAAGTAAAAACTATATTTACAATTTGCTTTAACAACATGTAAACATTTTGTTATGGAAAAAAAATCAATCATTTATGGAAAAAGTCATTATCCAATAAAATGATATACAAGTAATAAGATGTTATGGTCCTATGTCACTCACCAGAATTAGATGATGATGATGATGATGATGATGATGATGATGATGATGATGATGATGATGATGATGAAATCGAAGTGATTATAGCTGGAAAGAATTGAAACCAGAGCTGTCAGAAGATCTGAACATGTTGCACTTTTATTGGTGAAAGGCCCATAATGTTATTCATGCTTATCAGATAACATTACTGAAAGACAGGGAATTGTGAATTAAAAATGAGTTCCTTTAAGAGCAATGAAAACATTCATAAGAAAGAAGATGGGTCATACTTCGTAGTTTCGGCTAATAAAGCCTCATCAGTGACCCTGTTATGATCCGGCAACGAAAGCCAGAGGAAACATACTGTAAATTTGCGAACTTCGAATTGGCAGTCGATTCAAAGACTGATATAAATCAAAATGGGGTCCAAATAATTAAAAACATGTCTAGAATATGAGTCTAAACCAATAATTTATTTCTGATTTCTCAGAATATTCACGCTGATCTCAAAGGACCAAAAGTAAAATATAAACTGCACTATGGTTGATGTACGGGGAGACGTTTTACGGCCGCCACACGGCACAACACCAGCTGCAGTGAAGGCAAATAAAAATGAGTTCCTTTAAGAGCAATGAAAACATTCATAAGAAAGAAGATGGGTCATACTTCGTAGTTTCGGCTAATAAAGCCTCATCAGTGACCCTGTTATGATCCGGCAACGAAAGCCAGAGGAAACATACTGTAAATTTGCGAACTTCGAATTGGCAGTCGATTCAAAGACTGATATAAATCAAAATGGGGTCCAAATAATTAAAAACATGTCTAGAATATGAGTCTAAACCAATAATTTATTTCTGATTTCTCAGAATATTCACGCTGATCTCAAAGGACCAAAAGTAAAATATAAACTGCACTATGGTTGATGTACGGGGAGACGTTTTACGGCCGCCACACGGCACAACACCAGCTGCAGTGAAGGCAAATAAAAATGAGTTCCTTTAAGAGCAATGAAAACATTCATAAGAAAGAAGATGGGTCATACTTCGTAGTTTCGGCTAATAAAGCCTCATCAGTGACCCTGTTATGATCCGGCAACGAAAGCCAGAGGAAACATACTGTAAATTTGCGAACTTCGAATTGGCAGTCGATTCAAAGACTGATATAAATCAAAATGGGGTCCAAATAATTAAAAACATGTCTAGAATATGAGTCTAAACCAATAATTTATTTCTGATTTCTCAGAATATTCACGCTGATCTCAAAGGACCAAAAGTAAAATATAAACTGCACTATGGTTGATGTACGGGGAGACGTTTTACGGCCGCCACACGGCACAACACCAGCTGCAGTGAAGGCAAATAAAAATGAGTTCCTTTAAGAGCAATGAAAACATTCATAAGAAAGAAGATGGGTCATACTTCGTAGTTTCGGCTAATAAAGCCTCATCAGTGAAACCTGAAATGGGATTTAACTCCATCAATTCTGGGCCCTAAGTCCTGGTTCTGGTATATATAGCACATCAATCCACTGGTTTTAACCTTGTATTCCCAACAGTTCTTGAACATCGTGTGACGAAAATTTTCATTTAAGACAAATTGTTGAATCTATGAAGAGATTGGCCCTGATGCTGGAATACACGATATACTAGCCACGTGTTAGCGTGTTTACAAAAGTTTAACTTTACAGCCAAAGTTCCTGAGAAATCTGAAACCAAAAAAAAACTGTTAATAATTAAAATTAATAATGGGTTTAACAGCAAGAGTAATGGGCCCTTTGCCCTAATTCCCATAAACATACCAACCCTAGCCTGTGTATGCCAGGTTCAAATTTGTAACCTTTACAGTTCTTGCGGAAAGTGTGATATTATTATCATGAATGGCAGTGTTTTAAATATATTTGATGCATCAGTCCACTGTCCATGTGTGTACCAAGTTTCAAATTTACAGCTTCAGAGTTTCTGAGGCATCTGTAACTAAATGATTTATTATGGAAAAAATTGTCACATATATGAAGGGATGAAGCTCTGATTGTCATATGACCTTCGCCCTAAATCTGGTGTACACGATACATCCACCCACTACCCATGTGTATACCTAATATAAACATCACGAAAACACGCCTATAAAATCCCACTTTTATATAGTAAAACTGGGGTTTGCATGGGTGTACATTATTTTTCTTATTTCTGCTCAAAAACATAGATTGTGGATACTCGTTAGAACCGCCTCGCGGAGGCGGTTCTAACGAGTGCCCACAATCTATTTTTTGAGCAGAAATAAGAAAAATATCACAATTTTTCATCTAAAAATTTTCATTTTTTTTGGCGATAAAGGTGACAATGTATTTGTATAGGCGTGTTTGCGTAATGCTTCGTATACATCACAGCATGTCTAAATCAGAAATATTACTGAAATAACGATACACAATACATAAACAGACTTCCCATGAATGTACCAAAGTTTTAACTTTGTAATCCTCAAAGTTGCAGACAAAAGTAGTGACAAAAGTTTTAACTGGCAATTTTTCATGAACGGAAAATTGTAAAACCTATCCAGGGATATAACTCTAAGTTATGTAACCTTGGACATGAATCCAAAACACACGACACATCTACCCACTGTCCTTGTTTGTACCAAGTTTCAAGTCTTTAACCCTCACAGTTGTTGAAACAAAAAGTGACGGAAATTTTATCTGAGAAAAAATTTTAGTGATGGTAAATTGTGCAAATTATCAAGGGTGTAACTCCACAATATAATGTTCCGCCCCGCCCATCGGGGCTTGAAGAAATAGATAGGTTGCATGATGCTTCCACGCAGAGCTAAATCCGACCGCACACGAGTACTGGTAAACCGCTAAGAGGATCTAAGCCTGCCCAGGCCAAGCGGTACGAGTTGGACCGTCCTTGCTTATAAACACTATTGGTTTCATTCGGCGACAGGGCTTGAGTTGTCATTTCATCACCATGTCGGGTAAAAGTCCCATAAAATTGGAAGCAACGTCTCCAAAATTACCTTTACAGTGTTGACGGGGACGTTAAACCTCAAATCAAACAAACAAATCCACGAGTTATGGACCCTTGGAACTGAATCCGGTATTCTCGATGTATCAACCCAGTGTCCATGTGTGTACTATGCATCAACTTTGTAACACTCACAGTTGTGCCGAAAAGTGCGAGAAAATTTTATCTGAGAAATGTTTCATTATTTTACATTGTAAAACCTATCAAGGGATGTTTAATTTATGGACTATTGGACCTGAATGTTACATCAACCTAATGCCCATGTGTGTACCAAGTTTCAACTTTGTTACCACAATCATTGAAATCTGTTGAAAACTGAGGACCAGTAGTGAACATGAATTGAAAACATCTTGTGCAGTGAACATGAATACTATAAATGAAAAAAGTTTTTTAAAGTTCAGTGGTATGTAAATCTGAAATAAATAGTATGATGTGAACTTCAAAGTTGTTACACAAAACTACATCTCTTGAGTGACCAAATATTCTACCCATAGACATACCTTTTTAAATGTCAAGAGCACAAACCAGGGTAAGAACCTGTCCCGGTTGAAAACAGTATATGTCCTTCTAATTATAAGAACAAGAACCAACTGTGGGACTCAGGTGAGCAGTTATGGCCTATCGGAAACTAGGGAAATAGAGAACACCACTAACCAGGTTCGTGCCATTTGATACCAAGTTTATCAGGCAAGGCTTCGAGAACGCTTGTAGAATCTCAGAGCTTGCCGAGCTATTCTACATGCGTTCTCGAAGCCGAGTCTGATAAACTTGGTATGAAATGACACGAATCTGATAATCTGTTTTTCAGTTAACCTCCTTGTACACTCTTAGAGATTTGCCAGTTTTCCAGTAGTCCAGTTCATAGAAATGCAATGTCACGTTGACCTGATAAAGCTCACTTGTCATGAGAAAGCATATCTTTATCAGGCCAGGATGTAACAATACAATTAAAATAGTGGGTAACTGATAACTTGAGCCCTAAATCTTCAGCATATACGAAGAACTATTGCACGGTTCCCAATGTCGGTTTTGCCGGCGACGGCTACGTTAGCGTTAGCCTCTGCAAAGACGACGAGTTTTGAATGAATTTAGTTTTCCGTGGGTATCTCCTTTTTATCGCGACTAGCCAGGCGATATGGCGTTCAGCCTTGTGTCCGTCCGTTCGTCCGTCCGTCCTTCTGTAGATACGACTTTGTAATCGCCATAACTCCAATAACCTTTGAAATGCAAAATATTCACGGAAAATGTTGCCGACTCGGAAGGTTGTAGGTATTGGCATAACTAATGAAAACAGTTATCAGTTACCCTCTATATTAATCGCATTGCAGCACATTGACCGGATAAAGATATGCTATCTCAGGAAAAGTGAGCTTTATCAGGTCAACGTGACATTGCACTTTTATGAATGAATCGGATTCAAGAAAAATGGCAAAAATGTTATTATTACTGGAAAAAAATGGATTGATGCTTTAAAAATATTATAATGAAAAATATGGCCAGCTGATGCAACATATATCGACGGCTGCACTGAGGACCATCGATAACTGCTCGTAAATTGCTATTTTTATATAAGAGTGTACAAGGGGATAAACTGATAAATAGAATACCAGATTCGTGTCATTTGCTATCAAGTTTATCAGGTTCGGCTTCGAGAACGCATGTAGAACCGCTCGGCAAGCCTCACGATTCTACAAGCATTCCCGAAGCCTTGTCTGTTAAAAGACACTCACCTGGTATTCTCTTTGTATTGGACGAAAACACAAAGAAACTTCCAGAAAACTGCTACACAATATAGTTAACAAAATTACGACTTTTGCAGGAATGTATTGCTTACAAAATGGGGATCGCTTTTGCTGGAAAAACTTCGGCCTTTTTTAGCTCACCTGGGCCGAAGGCTCCAGGGGAGCTTATAGTATAGTGGGTCCTCCGTCGTCCGTCGTCCGTCCGTCCACATTTTTGAGCAGCTATAGCTCTGTATCCTGCAGGCTGATCTCAATCATTTCTCATCTGTAGCATGCCTCTGGTGGGGCATTGATGACATAAACTTTTTTTTGAAATCGCTCTAAAACTTTGGTTTCTATGGCAACCACAAGGTCCCATAGACTTACTATGGGAAAATGCTTGTCATCACCATGGCGCCTTCAGTTTTGATCGGATCTTTCTGAAACTTATATGTAAGGTGACTGGGGATAAAAACTCGGATGAGTTCGAAAACCGACCAAGTCGGCCCAATTATCATAGAGTTACATCCCTTTGATTGCTGAAAATGCCCATTTTCGACCTTGTCATCACCGTAGCCCCTTCAGTTTTGATCGGATCTTTCTGAAACTTAAACGTAATGTGGCTGGGGATAAAAACTCGGATGAGTTCGAAAACCGGCCAAGTCGGCCCATTTATCATAGAGTTACGTCCCTTTGATTGCTGAAAATGCCCATTTTCGACCTTGTCATCACCGTAGCCCCTTCAGTTTTGATCGGATCTTTCTGAAACTTAAATGTAAGGTGACTGGGGATAAAAACTCGGATGAGTTTGAAAACCGGCCAAGTCCGCCGATTTATCATAGAGTTACGTCCCTTTGATTGCTGAAAATGCCCATTTTCGACCTTGTCATCACCGTAGCCCCTTCAGTTTTGATCGGATCTTTCTGAAACTTAAATGTAATGTGGCTGGGGATAAAACCTCGGATGAGTATGAAAACCAGCCAAGTCCGCCGATTTATCATAGAGTTACGTCCCTTTGATTGCTGAAAATGCCGATTTTTGACCTTGTCATCACCGTAGCCCCTTAAGTTTTGATCGGATCTTTCTGAAACTTATATGCAAGGTGGCTGGGGATAAAGCCTCGGATGAGTTCGCATACCGGCAAAGGTGGCCTATTTATCATAGAGTTAGGTCGCTTTGATTGCTGAAAATGTTGATTTTTGATCTTGTCAACATTGTAGCCCCTTCAGTTTTGATCGGATCTTTCTGAAACTTATATGTAAGGTGGCTGGGGATAAAACCTGGGATGAGTTCGAAAACCTGCCAAGTTGGTTCATTTATCACAGAGTAACGTCCCTTTGATTGCTGAAAATGCCGATTTTTGACCTTGTCATCACCGTAGCCCTTTCAGTTTTGATCGGATCTTTCTGAAACTTATATGCAAAGTGGCTGGGGATAAAGCCTCGGATGAGTTCGCATACCGGCAAAGGTGGCCTATTTATCATAGAGTTAGGTCCCTTTGATTGCTGAAAATGTTGATTTTTGATCTTGTCAACACTGTAGCCCCTTCAGTTTTGATCGGATCTTTCTGAAACTTATATGTAAGGTGGCTGAGGATAAAACCTCGGATGAGTTCGAAAACCTGCCAAGTTGCCCTATTAACTATATAGTTATGTCCCTTTGATGGCTGAAAATGTGGAGTTTTTACCTTGTCATCACCGTAGTCCCTTCAGATTTGATCGAATCTTTCTGAAACCTATATGTAAGGTGACTTGAGATAAAACCTAGGACGAGATTGAATACCGGCCAAGTTGGCCCATTGATCATAGATTTACGTCCCTTTGATTGCTGAAAATGCTGATTTTTTACCTTCTCATCACCATAGCCCCTTCAGTTTTGATCGGATCTTTCTGAAACTTATATGTAAGGTGTCTGTGGATAAAATCTTGAATGAGTTCGAAAACAGGCCAAGTCAGCCCATTTATCGTAGAGTTATGTCCCTTTGATGGCTGAAAATGTTGATTTTTGACCTTGTCATTACCGTAGCCCCTTCAGTTTTGATCGGATTTTTCTGAAACTTATATGTAAGGTGGCTGGGGATGAAACCTTGGATGAGTTCGAAAACTGGCCAAGTCGGCTCATTTATTTTAGAGTTACATCCCTTTGATTGCTAAAAATGCCAAATTTTGACCTTGTCATCACCCTAGCCCCTTCAGTTTTGATCAGATCTTTCTGAAACTTATATGTGAGGTGGCTGGGAATAAAATCTTGGATGAGTTTGAATACTGGCCAAGTCTGATCGGATCTTTCTGAAACTTACATGTAAGGTGGCTGGGAATAAAACCTCAGGTGAGTACGAATACCGGCCAAGTCGGCACATTTATCATAGAGTGACGTGCCTTTGATTGCTGAAAATGCTTATTTTCGACATTGTCATCACTGCTGCCCCTTTAGTTTTGAACGGATCTTCATGAAACTTACAAACAAGGAAGTCAGGCAAAAAGCTTGGAGGAGTTTGAAAACTCTTGTTTTTGAACTTGTCATCACCATAGCCACTTCAGTTTAGATCGGATCTTCTTAGCAAGTCAGGAATAAAAGCTTGAATGAGTTTGAAAACCGGTGAGGTCAGCCTGTTTATCATAGAGTTACATTCTACTTGATTTTCAGAAAATGCTTACCCTGTCATCACCATGTTCTCCCATAAAGCCTTCAGTAAAGGTTGGCACTTCCTTAAACTTTGAATCTGTTAGCTCAGGTGAGCGATACAGGACCAAGCTAGCTTGGTCCTCTTGTTTTTTTTCCTTTTCTTCTTTTTGTTATACCCCATTACACGATAGTGCTGGGATATTATAATATACCCTGCGGTGTCTGTCCGTCCGTCCGTCTGTCCGTCCATCCCCACCATTTCCGACCGATAACTTGATTAATTTTTCACATTTTTTTTTTAGCTCACCTGTCACGTAGTGACAAGGTGAGCTTTTGGGATCACTTTTTGTCCGTCGTGCGTGTGTGCGTCCGTGCGTCCGTAAACTTTTCTTCAAACGACATCTCCTCCTAAACCACTGATCAGATTTTGACCAAACTTCACAGGAATGATCCTTAGGTGGTCCCGTTTCAAAGTTGTTCAAATGGTTCCGGTCTGTTGCACATATAGGTCACAGTAGCCAAAAATAGATTTTTTTTCACCGAAAACTTAAAAAATCTTCTTCTCTGAAACCACAAGGCCCAGGTCTTTGATATTTGGTATGAAGCTTCATCTAGTGGACCCCTACCAAGATTGTTTAAATAATAGTGCTGGGGCCAAAAATGCCCCCGCACGGGGGGCCCTTTGGTTTTACATGGGCTTATATAGGGAAAATCTTTAAAAATCTTCTTCTCTGAAACCGCAAGGCCCAGGTCTTTAATATTTGGTATGAAGCTTCATCTAGTGGACCCCTACCAAGATTGTTCAAATTATAGTGCTGGGGCCAAAAATGCCCCCGCACGGGGGCCCTTTGGTTTTACATGGGCTTATATGGGGAAAATCTTTAAAAATCTTCTTCTCTGAAACCGCAAGGCCCAGGTCTTTGATATAGGTATGAAGCTTTATCTAGTGGACCCCTACCAAGATTGTTCAAATTATAGTGCTGAAGCTAAAAATGCCCCCGCACAGGGGCCCTTTGGTTTTACATGGGCTTATATTGGGAAAATCTTGAAAAATCTTCTTCTCTGAAATCGCTAGGCCCAGGTCTTTAATATTTGGTAGGAAGCTTCATCTAGTGGACCCCTACCAAGATTGTTTAAATTATAGTGCTAGGGCCAAAAATGCCCCCGCACGGGGGGCCCTTTGGTTTTACATGGGCTTATATAGGGAAAATCTTTAAAAATCTTCTTCTCTGAAACCGCAAGGCCCAGATCTTTGATATTTGGTATGAAGCTTCATCTAGTGGACCCCTACCAAGATTGTTCAAATTATAGTGCTGGAGCTAAAAATGCCCCCGCATGGGGGGCCCTTTGGTTTTACATGGGCTTATATAGGGAAAATCTTTAAAAGTCTTCTTCTCTGAAATCGCAAGGCCCAGGTCTTTAATATTTGGTATGAAGCTTCATCTAGTGGACCCCTACCAAGATTGTTCAAATTATAGTGCTGGGGCCAAAAATGCCCCCGCACGGGGGCCCTTTGGTTTTACATGGGCTTATATGGGGAAAATCTTTAAAAATCTTCTTCTCTGAAACCGCAAGGCCCAGGTCTTTGATATAGTTATGAAGCTTTATCTAGTGGACCCCTACCAAGATTGTTCAAATTATAGTGCTGAAGCTAAAAATGCCCCCGCACGGGGGCCCTTTGGTTTTACATGGGCTTATATTGGGAAAATCTTGAAAAATCTTCTTCTCTGAAATCGCTAGGCCCAGGTCTTTGATATTTGGTAGGAAGCTTCATCTAGTGGACCCCTACCAAGATTGTTCAAATTATAGTGCTGGGGCCAAAAATGCCCCCGCACCCGGGCCCTTTTGTTTTACATAGGCTTATATAGGGAAAATCTTTAAAAATCTTCTTCTCTGAAACTGCAAGGCCCAGGTCTTTGATATTAGGTATGAAGCTTCATCTAGTGGACCCCTACCAAGATTGTTAAAATTATAGTGCTGGAGCTAAAAATGCCCCCCGCACGGGGGCTCTTTGGTTTTACATGGACTTATATAGGGAAAATCTTGAAAAATCTTCTTCTCTGGAACCGCAAGGCCCAGGTTTTTGATATTTGGTATGAAGCTTCATCTAGTAGACCCTTACCAAGATTGTTCAAATTATAGTGCTATGTCCAAAAATGCCCCCGCACCCGGGCCCTTTTGTTTTACATAGGCTTATGTAGGGAAAATCTTGAAAAATCTTCTTCTCTGAAACTGCAAGGCCCAGGTCTTTGATATTTGGTATGAAGCTTCATCTTGTGGACCTCTACCAAGATTGTTCAAATTATAGCCCTGGGGCCAAAAATGCCCCCGCTCCGGGGCCCTTTGGTTTTACATAGACTTATATAGGGAAAATCTTGAAAAATCTTCTTCTCTGAAACCACCAGGCTTAGGTCTTTGATATTTGTTATGAAGCTTCAGCTAGTGGACCTCTATAAAGATTGTTCAAATTAAAGCCCTGAGACCAAAAATGCCCCCGCCATGTGGCCCTTTGGTTTTACATAGATTTATATAGGGAAAATCTTTAAAAATCATCTTCTCTGAAACACAAGGCTTAGGTCTTTGATATTTGTTATGAAGCTTTAGCTAGTGGACCTCTACCAAGATTGTTCAAATTATAGCCCTGGGGCCAAAAATGCCCCCGCTCCAGGGCCCTTTGGTTTAACATAGACTGATATAGGGAAAATCTTGTTTTACATAGACTTCTATTGTCAGGGTAAACCTTTAAAATCTTCTTCTCTGAAACCAGAAAGCCCAGGTCTTTCATATTCAATATGAAGCATCATCTTGTGGACCTCTACCAAGATTGTTCAAATTTTAGCCCTGGGGCCAAAATTGACCCTGCCCGGGGCCCACTTGTTATGCTTTGGATCAGGTGAGCGAACCAGGGCCCTCTGGGCCCTCTTGTTTTATCTTTGTGTTCCCTTCAGTTAATGAGATAATACGAGGGCGGGTCAATAAGAAGCAGCGTAACTTATTCCTGGGTAAGATCGATCTTTTCTTTTTCGATGTATTTGCCCAATAGAATGATACACTCGGACCAACAGTGCCATTAGCCAAGAACTGAAGAAGTCCTGGTCGCTCCTCAACTGCCGCCACCACTTCTTCGTTGGACCGGAAATGATGTCCTCGGATATCCTTTTTCAAGTGTGGGAATAGGAAATAGTCACTAGGAGTTAAGTCTGGAGAATAGGCGCGGTGCGTTATTAGCTCGTACCCATTCCGCTGAACAGCATCCATTGCAATTTTGCAAGTGTTGACTCTCGCATTGTCTTGTTGCGGCAGAATCCCTTTGGAGAGTTTACCTGGCGTTTTCACGGATCGCAGTTCTCAGTTGGTCGAGCAAATTTGCATAGAACGCACCTGCTAATGAATTTTTCTAGAAAGTCCAACATAATAACGCATTGTGCGTCCCAAAATACAGTTGCCATCACCTTAACAGCAGAGGGTTGCGTTTTGAATTTCTTTGGCCTCGGATACCTCGGCCCTACCAACTGACTACTTTTGAACTTTATTTATTCTCTGGCTTTTAATAATGGACCAAGGTCTCACCTACAGTCACCAGACGTGATAGAAAATTATCTTCTTTAGCCTAAACCACTTCAACAATGCGCTACAAACTGATGCTCTGGTTGCCATTTGCTCGTCGATAAGGGATTGTGGGACTCAACGGGGTGTTAGCTTGCGCATACCCAAGCGATCATCGACAATTGTTGAAACGCTACCATGTGAAAAGTGTAATGCATTCACTGTTTCTTCCACCTTAATTTGCCTATCAGCATACACCAGATCCTGTACTTTGTTACACATTTCTTCATCGGTGGCATCTCATGGGCGTCCAGACCTGGTTTCGTCTTCTAAACACATTCGACCGCGTTTGAATTCCCCAACCCAGAATTTAACTTGTGCATACAATGGTGTGCAGAAGACCCATAAACATTGGTCAATTCGCAATGTATTTCGTGACCTGTTTTCCCTTTCAAATACAAGTACCGAATTACAGTACGGTACTCAATTTTTTACGAAAAGGTTGTTTTTGCATCGCTAACCATGTTTGACGTTCAATATCTTATATTTACATTTCCTGTGTAAAGTTTAATGTAGACCTATAGAAACATATAGAAAACAATTAAGTACATACTTCCATGAACGCATCGAGTCATTTGATTTTCAGTGACTTTAAGTGACGTTAGTTTAAACCAGGGTTCCCTACGGGTGTTGATGACGTCAACGCTTTTTCCGCTGTTTGTAAAAAACAGCGAGTAAATGTTTTTTAGCTTTAAAAGTTTGCCCTATAACCATTTTTTTCGCCCAGTGAGGAGGGGCAAAGAATGTAAATATAGTGAGTAACTGAGTGTTTGAGTTTAACGTCTCACCAACAGCTAAGGTCATACGACGACGTGACCTCGGTTTAAAGACTCATCCGAAAGTCTGGAGAAGCCCAGGATCGGTCCTGCGATCCCTGGTTTACAAGGCGAGTAGCATAACCACTACACCACGGAGGCTTCTAGAATGTTAATATAAAAGTGAACTTATTTTTCTGCTTTTCATGTGACTATGAACGACAACGGGTCGCTAGCAAAGTTTACATGAACCCCTTCGGGGTTCTTTTTCTTTGCACGCGACCCACTGCGCTAATACTTTTATGAACAGTAGAAAAATAAAATTCATTTCTTAATATTTACATTTCCAGTGTAAAGTCTAACCTGTAGAAAGCAATTGCGTTCAGACTTCCATGAACGCATCGAATCACATGATTTTCAGTGACGTTAAGTGACGTCATTCTAAACCATTGTTCTCTACGGGCGTTGATGACGTCATCGCTGCTCCTCTTTTTGTAGAAAAACAGCGTGTAAATGTTTTTCAGCTTTAAAAGTTTACCCTACAAACATTTTTTTTCGCTCAGTGATGAGGGGCAAATAATGTAAATATAAAAAATAAACTTATTTTTTTCTGCTTTTCATGAAAGTATGAACGACAGTGGGTCGCTAGCAAAGTTTACATGATCCCCTTCGGGGTTCATTTACTTTGCACGCGACCCACTGCGTTCATACTTCCATGAACTGCAGAAAAATAAATTTCATTTCTTAAAACGATAAGGGTGCAATTTTGCCCTCATGCCTTAAAACATGGTTTGGGACAAGGCATGAAAATCATGGGTGTGTCGGTCAATTGGAAATGGGATAGGCTGGTTGCTTATTGGCCTGCCCTCGTAAATGAAAATAACGGTTGTCAACTATTCATTTCTTCTTCTTCTTCTTCTTCTTCTTCTTCTTCTTCTTCTTCTTCTTCTTCTTCTTCTTCTTCTTCTTAAATGTTTACTTTGCATAAGGAGTTCTTCATCTCTGGTGGGTCCCATGTTTTTTCACATCTTCTTTCATTATTGTCACATGAATTTGACGGTCTGACTCGCATCACTTTGCCTGGGCACGCTAAATCCGTCTAAGCGGTTTACCGGTACTCGCCAGTGGTCAGTTTCAGCTCTGCGTGGAAGCACCACGCATCCCAATCTATTTCTCCAAGCCCCGATTGGCGGGGTGGACAAAAATATGCTAAAGATGTATCGGGTCTATTTGAACCTCTGCTAGGTCCTGCAGCATTCTTTTGTGGAGACTGATCGCTGATTCTACGGTCATTTCTCAACCCATTTCGCGGATTTCAAAAATAGCAGTTGTCGGTTAAAACCTGTGTACCACTCGCGTAAAAGCCCGCTGAGGAAAAATGTTAACTACTCGAGGTAAACTGACCGGCTCGGTGTGTCCTTATTTTATAGTGCTGACTGGGTTGATAAGGGGATGGATGCACCTTCAGGGGAGGCAACTCTTGCAAAGGGGTCAGCTCTTAAAGTAAAGAATTGGCTGATGAGGAGCAAATTCTTTCCTTTAAGAGTAAAGCCCTTTTTCAGTGGGCCAGGGCTTATAGAAAAAGCGAACAAAAAGTCAAGAAAGTTGTCTCCATTTACAAAATGGAGGAAAAAAACTGCCAGGTGTTCCCATTCCCCATAAACTCTAGGAGAAGCCAATATACAATTTATGAAGCAAATTTTGTGTGTAAAAGACCAGCTAAGATGTTGGTCCGAAGATGTTCGGCTTCGCAAATCAGGCCGAGAATAATCAATATGGATATTGTTTATCCTGATTGTTTTGCAGTATTTTTAATCCCGCTCCGTGAAGCAGAGATGTGGAAATAGGGAATGCCCGTCGTCTGTCCATCTGTAACACATTCTTATCCGCCATGGTCATGGGTTTAAGCCTTGAATTTTGTGCCCGTTCCATGTCTGCTTTACCACTGAATTTCGTTAAGCTTTGGTCAAACGTTGGTCAAATATTGGCCTTATGGAGATGGTTTGTAGAACCCACAACTCAACCATGCTGACTCAAGGTGAAGGTCGCAATTGAATGATACGAGTCTGAGCCGTGAATTTTGTACCCGCTCTATATCTGTTTTACCCCTTGAAAGATTTTCATTAAGCTTTGGGCAAATATTCGCCTCAGTAAGCTGATGTACTGAACCCAAAACTACATCGACTGAAGGTCAAGGTCACAGTTGAAGGTCACGAGTTTGAGCCTTGAATTTTGTGTCCCGTCCTATCTCCTTTACGCCTGGAAATGCGGCGGGGGTATGGTTGTCCATCAGACTGCTTTCTTATCTTGTTTGGCACTTAGACGAGGTCGCGCATGTCTGAAAGCATACCGTTTGATTGATCCTGCGCACAATGAAAGCCTTCCAAAATATATGTGTGAGACAAGAGAAGGCTCAGATCAGCATGTGCCCATGACGTTGACACACCTTTGCGATAAAATGGCGGCTATCTTCTCTCTAGAACTAACATTTTCAAAAATGAACATTTTTGAAAATGTTTGATATTTTTCTTATTCCTAGTCCAGTTAGGCGGTTCTTACGAGTACCCACAATCTTTGTTTAAGTCAATTAAAAAATATGGAAAATAGTGAACAACCCCCTCCCCCCCCCCCCTCCACACACCTCTAAATTCAACTTTTCTGAATACAAAGTGAGGTTAGTGGGTCTTCATTTCACGGACTTGTTAACATATATACACTGAAATTCCGCTACACTGAAATTCCGCTATTAAAACCAACTAAATTATAACTAATTTTTCTTGAGACAGCTTATTTAGAAGGTTGTAATTATTCTTTATTTGTGCTTTCTGCACACAGTGTCCTGTGGTCAAAGACCACCTTTGGGACTGATCAAAAGTGGTCTTAAAGACCACTTTTGAACAGTCCCAAAGGTGGAGTTAATATAGGAATTTTACTGTATTATCAAAGTGAAAATTCAGCCAGACTGTCTGGGTGCAGAGGCTGATCTGAGTTATCTGTAGTTGCACTAGCACTGGTTCAATTATTCTCTTGTAGTAAGAAGTTCCAGCCTTTATTTCCAAAGTCAAGCTGAATGCCAACCTTCTGAACGCGCAGAGATAACAGAGACGGAAAGTGCGGCCATGGCTCTATCACCGCTCACAGACGATCACTTCAGTGTAGCCAAGGGAAAGTTTCACGTCCAAAGATACTTGTGTCAGTATTGTAAAAGGACTTTTCTGTCAAAGTATAACTTCAAGAGACATCAACTTATTCATACTGGAGAGAGACCGTTTACGTGTGAAGTTTGTAAGCAGTGCTTTAGGCAAAAAGTCCATCTTAAAAGACATGTTCTGAAATATCATAATAGCAGTTTGGTGCCGTGTGACGAGGAATCAGCAGTAATTAATATTGGTTGATATATAGTAATTAATATTCTGATACAGCGCCTATATAGGCAGTGGAAAGAAATGGAAAAGGAACCGTGTTTTATTCTGCAACAAATCACTTGGGGGAAGACGCATTTTTCATGATGCCTGTAAGATTCTATGATGTTAGAAAGTGAAACTTTATTTTTTCTCGCATCAAACATTGCAAAAGGATATAAATGTGTGTGATACAGTCAATAATGTTGGCGGGATTTCTTCCAACAATGGCGAAGGGTTTGGAGAATTTGAAGGAAACAATGAAATTATTGCCTATTTTCAATGTGTAAGAATAAAAAAAGATCAGCTATTCAGTTATATATCTCAATTTATCGGTCACTAGTGTGTAGAAGAAGGTACAACTGACCTCCAGACTGTGCTCTGTTACTCAACTAAACAATGTTAGAACTGATCTATTTCTTTAATGAATTGATGACGCATGTAGTCTTGTCATTGTGCGGCTGATTTTAAGCTCATCTGAGCTCGAAGTACTCATGGTGAGCTATTGTGATCGGTCAACAGCGTCAACAATTTGCTTTAACTGCTAACTCCTAAAGGCTTGGGTCAATTTCAATCAAACTTCATAGGAATGTTGTTCAGTTGACCCTCTTCCAAAATAGCTAAAGTCGTTTTGCTCAAATCAACAAGATCGCCACCAGGGCTAAAAAATACAAAAAAAAATCTTTAAACGACAATTCCTTCTATAACTGAGCCAGTTTCATTCAAACTTCCCAGGAATGTTGATTCGGTGATCCGCTACCAAAAAAGTTAAAACGGTTCCGATCCGATGAACAAAATGTCAACTACAGCTGAAACTAGAAAAAACGTCAATATAATTTGCTTTAAATGCCAACTCCTAAACGATTGGGTCGATTTCAATTAAACTTTTGAAAGATCAGGGAGAAATCTGTTATGATCTATAAAAATTCTAATGAAGTAATAAATAAATTGAAATCCAGTGGTTTTCAAGTGGCTTCAAGCCTGTCTACTTATGATTTTTCCATCCTTTACACCGCTCTCTCTCATAATCTTATAAAAGAAAGCATAATCATTTAGTTGGATGGACATTTCAAAGAGAACATTCTTTCTATCTTGCATGCAATGTTAGAAATGTTTTTTCACTTCTTAAGAGCATAAAATTATACATTTATGTCAGAAAGTGTGTGAAGTTCTCACCTTCCTACTTGACAATATTTACATAAGATTTTGTACTAAGTTATTTAGACAAATTATGGGTATTCTGATGAGTACCAATTGTGCACCCCTTGTGGCTGATTTGTTCTTGTTCTGTTATGAAAGAGACTTCATGATGTGCCGTTCCGTTGAAAACCAATCTGAAATCATTGAAGTCTTTAGCTCGACTTCTAGACATTTTGATGATTTATTAAATATTGACAATACCTATTTCGATGGTTTTATAAGATTGATAAGTTTACCTCCCAGAACTTAAATTAAATAAAGCAAAGTCTTCTGTTACCGAGGCCCAGTTTTTATGCCCCAACTTTGAAAAAGTTGGAGGGGCATATTGGTTCTGGTTCGTTCGTCCGTTCATCCGTTCGTCCGTCCGTTACGCTTTTGATGCATAGCATAACTAAAGAACCGTGTATGCTAGGGTTTTGAAATTTCATATATGGATTCCTGATGGAAAATTAGCTGACACGTATTTTTTTTCTCGTCCGGATTATGCCCCCTTCAAGAGTTATTGCCCTTTGATTTTTTTTAATTAAATCTTGTCAGCAAGATATCTCAAAAACTATTGGAGCTAGAGCCTTGAAAGTTGGTGAATATATTGGTTGTGATGAGTAGATGAACTGATAAACTTACTAAAAATACTTTGTGAGTTATGGCCCTTTGTCATTTTAGTAACTTGTGCCCATTGTAATGTATGCTAAAAGTGATGCATAGCATAACTTTAGAACTGTGTATGCTAGGGTTTTGAAATTTCATATATGGATTCCTCATGGAAAATTAGCTGACGCATATTTTTTTTCTCGTCCGGATTATGCCCCTTTCAAGAGTTATTGCCCTTTGAATTTTTTTTAATAAAATCTTGTCGGCAAAATATCTCAAACACTATTGGAGCTAGAGCCTTGAAAGTTGTTGAGTATATTGGTGGTGATGTGTATATGAACTGATCAACTTTTGACAAAATTCCGAAAAATACTTTATGAGTTATGGCCCTTTGTCACTTTGGTAATTTTTTGCCATTGTAATGTATGCTAAAAGTGATGCATAACATACACTTTATAACCGTTTTCTCGTCCGAATTATGCCCCTTTTAAGAGTTATTGCCCTTTGAATTTTTTTTTAATTAAATTTTGTCAGTAAGATATCTCAAAAACTATTGGAGCTAGAGTCTTGAAAGTTGGTGAATAGATTGGTAGTGATGAGTAGATGAACTGATTAACTTTATGACAAAATTCCGAAAAATACTTTGTGAGTTATGGCCCTTTGTCACTTTGGTAATTTTTTGCCCATTGTAATGTATGCTAAAAGTGATGCATAACATACACTTTAGAACCGTGTATGCTATAGTTTTGAAATTTCATATATGCATTTCTGATGGAAAATAAGCTGACGCGTATTTTTTTCTCGTCAGGTTTATGCCCCTTTCAAGAGTTATTGCCCTTTGAAATTTTTTTAATAAAATCTTGTCAGCAAGATATCTGCAAACTATTGGAGCTAGAGCCATGAATGTTGGTGAATATATTGTTGGTGATGAGTAGATGAACTGATTAACTTTTGACAAAATTCTGAAAAATACTTTGTGAGTTATAGCCCTTTGTCATTTTGGTAATTTGTGCCCATTGTAATGTATGCTAAAAGTGATGCATAGCATAACTTTAGAACCGTGTATGCTAGGGTTTTGAAATTTCATATATGGATTCCTCATGGAAAATTAGCTGACGCATATTTTTTTTCTCGTCCGGATTATGCCCCTTTCAAGAGTTATTGCCCTTTGAATTTTTTTTTAATAAAATCTTGTCGGCAAAATATCTCAAACACTATTGGAGCTAGAGCCTTGTAAGTTGTTGAGTATATTGGTGGTGATGTGTATATGAACTGGTCAACTTTTGACAAAATTCCGAAAAATACTTTATGAGTTATGGCCCTTTGTCATTTTGGTAATTTGTGCCCATTGTAATGAATGCTAAAAGTGATGCATAGCATAACTTTAGAACTGTGTATGCTATGGTTTTGAAATTTCATATATGCATTCCTAATGGAAAATAAGCTGACATGTATTTTTTTCTCATCCGGATTATGCCCCTTTCAAGAGTATTGCCCTTTGAAATTTTTTTAATTACCCCCTCGCACAACATAGTTGTGAGGGGTGATATAGCATTTGTCCCGTTCGTACATACTTTTGTCATCGCTCTAGCGCCTACATTTCTTGATGGTTTTTTAATATAACTTCACACAAATGTTCCCTATAAAAAAAATCTCGAGCGAGTTCGACTTTCAAGGTCATGACCTCAAGGTCACTGTGGCTATTTTTAGAAAGATTTTGTCATCGCTCTAGCGCCTACATTTCTTCACCAATTTCAATATAACTTCACACAAATGTTCCTTATAAAAAAAATCTCGAGCGAGTTCGACTTTCAAGGCCATGACCTCAAGGTCAAGGTCACTGTGGCTATTTTTAGAAAGACTTTGTCATCGCTCTAGCGCCTACATTTCTTCACTGATTTCAATATAACCTCACACAAATGTTCCTTATGACAAAATCTTGAGCGAGTTCGACTTTCAAGGTCATGACCTCAAGGTCAATGTCACTGTGGCTATTTTTAGCTCACCTGACCGAAGGTCATGGTGAGCTTTTGTGACCGTAAGATGTCCGGCGTCGTCGTGCGTCGTCCGTCGTCCGTCGTCCGTCGTGCGTAAACTTTTTCTTGTGAACAAACTAGAGGCCACAGTTTTGGTCCAATCATCATCAAACTTGCTCAGAATGATCATCATGACAATATCTCGGTCAAGTTCGAATATGGGTCATGTCGGGTGAAAAAGTAGGTCAGTAGGTCAAATCATAGAAAAACCTTGTGAACACTCTAGAGGGCACAGTTTTGGTCCAATCATCATCAAACTTGCTCAGAATAATTATCATGACAATATCTCGGTCAGGTTCGAATATGGATCATGTAGGGTCAAAAAGTAGGTCAGTAGGTCAAACCATAGATAGTCCTTGTGAACACTCTAGAGGGCACAGTTATGGTTCAATTATCATCAAACTTGCTCAGAATGATCATTGTGACAATATCTCGGTCAAGTTTGAATATGGGTCATGTCGGGTCAAAAAGTAGGTCAGTAGGTCAATTCATAGAAAAACCTTGTGAACACTCTGAAGGCCACTGTTTTGGTCCAATTATCATGAAACTTGCTCAGAATGACCATTGTGACAATATTTCAGTCCAGTTCGAATATGGGTCATATCGGGTTAAAAAGTAGGTCAGCGGGTCAAATCATATAAAAACCTTGTGAACACCCTAGGGGCCACAATTTTGGTCCAATCTTAATCAAACTTGCTCAGAATGATCATCATGACAATATCTCGGTCAAGTTTGAATATGGGTCAAATGGTTCCGGTCCGTTGCACATCTAGGTCACAGGAGCCAAAAACAGATTTTTTTCACCAAAAACTTAAAAAATCTTCTTCTCTGAAACCACAAGGCCCAGGTCTTTGTTATTTGGTATGAAGCTTCATCTAGTGGACCCCTACCAAGATTGTTCAAATTATAGTGCTGGGGCCAAAAATGCCCCCGCACGGGGGCCCTTTGGTTTTACATAGGCTTATATAGGGAAAATCTTTAAAAATCTTCTTCTCTGAAACCACAAGGCCCAGGACTTTGATATTTGGTATGAAGCTTCATCTAGTGGACCCCTACCAAGATTGTTCAAATTTGAGTGCTGGGACGAAAAATGCCCCCGCCACGGGGCCCTTTGGTTTTACATTGGCTTATATAGGGAAAATCTTTAAAAATCTTCTTCTCTGAAACCACAAGGCCCAGGTCTTTGATATTTGGTATGAAGCTTCATCTAGTGGACCCCTACCAGGATTGTTCAAATTATAGTGCTGGGGCCAAAAATGCCCCCGCCCCAGGGCCCTTTGGTTTTACATAGGCTTATATAGGGAAAATCTTCAAAAATCTTCTACTCTGAAACCACAAGGCCCAGGACTTTGATATTTGGTATGAAGCTTCATCTAGTGGACCCCTACCAAGATTGTTCAAATTATAGTGCTGGGACAAAAAATGCCCCCGCCACGGGGCCCTTTGGTTTTACATTGGCTTATATAGGGAAAATCTTTAAAAATCTTCTTCTCTGAAACCACAAGGCCCAGGTCTTTGATATTTGGTATGAAGCTTCATCTAGTTGACCCCTACCAAGATTGTTCAAATTACAGTGCTGGGGCCAAAAATGCCCCCGCCCCGGGGCCCTTTGGTTTTACATAGGCTTATATAGGGAAAATCTTAAAAAATCTTCTTCTCTGAAACCACAAGGCCCAGGTCTTTGATATTTGGTATGAAGCTTCATCTAGTGGACCCCTACCAAGATTGTTCAAATTTTAGTGCTGGGACAAAAAATGCCCCCGCCACGGGGCCCTTTGGTTTTACATGGGCTTATATAGGGAAAATCTTTAAAAATTTTCTTTTCTGAAACCACAAGGCCCAGGACTTTGATATTTGGTATGAAGCTTCATCTAGTGGACCCCTACCAAGATTGTTCAAATTTTAGTGCTGGGACAAAAATGCCCCCGCCACGGGGCCCTTTGCTTTTACATTGGCTTATATAGGGAAAATTTTTAAAAATCTTCTTCTCTGAAACCACAAGGCCCAGGTCTTATATATTTGGTATGAAGCTTCATCTAGTGGACCCCTACCAAGATTGTTCAAATTATAGTGCTGGGGCCAAAAATGCCCCCGCCACGGGGCCCTTTGGTTTTACATAGGCTTATATAGGGAAAATCTTTAAAAATTTTCTTCTCTAAAACCACAAGGCCCAGGACTTTGATATTTGGTATGAAGCTTCATCTAGTGGACCCCTACCAAGATTGTTCCAATTTTAGTGCTGGGGCCAAAAATGCCCCTGCCCCGGGGCCCTTTGGTTTTACATAGGCTTATATAGGGAAAATCTTTAAAAATCTTCTTCTCTGAAACCACAAGGCCCAGGACTTTGATATTTGGTATGAAGCTTCGTCTAGTGGACCCCTACCAAGATTGTTCAAATTATAGTGCTGGGACAAAAAATCCCCCCCCTGCCACGGGGCCCTTTGGTTTTACATAGGCTTATATAGGGAAAATCTTTAAAAATCTTCTTCTCTGAAACCACAAGGCCCAGAACTTTGATATTTGGTATGAAGCTTCATCTAGTGGACCCCTACCAAGATTGTTCAAACTATAGTGCTGGGGCAAAAAATGCCCCTGTCCCGGGGCCCTTTGATTTTACATAGGCTTATATAGGCAAAATCTTTAAAAATCTTCTTCTCTGAAACCGCTAGGCCCAGGTCTTTGATATTTGATGTGTAGCTTCATCTAGTGGACCTTTGACAAGATTGTTCAAATTTTAGCCTTTGTTGATGTTTGGTATGAAGCTTCACCTTTAAGACCTCCCTCAACATTATGTACATTAAAGCCCTGGGGCCAATAATGGCCCTCTCTGGGGCCCACTTGTTACACTATGGATCAGGTGAGCGATCCAGGGCCATCATGGCCCTCTTGTTAGAAAAACTTTGTCATCGCTCTAGCGCCTCCATTTCTTCACCATTTTCAATATAACTTCACACAAATGTTCCTTATAAAAATATCTTGAGCAAGTTCGACTTTCAAGGTAATGGCCAAGGTCACTGTGGCTATTTTTAGAAAAAAATTTGTCATCGCTCTAGCACCTACATTTCTTCACTGATTTCAATATAACTTCACACAAATGTTTCTCATGACAATATCTCGAATGAGTTCGACTTTCAAGGTCATGACCTCAAGGTCAAGGTCACTGTGGCTATTTTAAGAAAAACTTTGTCATCGCTCTAGCGCCTATATTTCTTCACTGATTTCAATATCACTTCACACAAATGTTTCTTATGACAATGTCTTGAGCGAGTTCGACTTTCAAGGTCATGACCTCAAGGTCAAGGTCACTGGCTATTTTTAGAAAAACTTTGTGATTGCTCTAGCGCCTACATTTCTTCACTGATTTCAATATAACTTCACACAAATGTTCCTTATGACAATATCACAAGCCATTTCGACTTTAAAGGTCAAGGTCACTGTAGCTATTTTTAGAAAATTTTTGTCATCGCTCTAGCGCCTACATTTCTTCACCGATTTCAATATAACTTCACACAAATGTTCCTTATGACAAAATCTCGAGCGAGTTCCACTTTCAAGATCAAGGTCACTGTGTTTTTTTTAAGAAGAACTTTGTCATTGCTCTAGCGCTTACATTTCTTCACCGATTTCAATATAACTTCACACAAATGTTCCTTATGACAATATCTCAGCCATTTCGACTTTCAAGGTCAAGGTCACAATGGCTATTTTTAGAAAAACATTGTCATCGCTCCAGCGCCTACATTTCTTCACCGATTTTAATATAACTTCACACAAATGATCCTTATGACAATACCTCGAAAGAGTTCGTTTTTCAAGGTCAAGGTCACTGTGGCTATTTTTATAAAAACTTTGTCATTGCTCTTGCGCTTACATTTTTTCACTAATTTCAAAATCGATTCACACAAATGTTCCTTATGACAATATCTGTAGCCAGTTCCACTTTCAAGGTCAAGGTCACTGTTGCTATTTTTAGAAAAACTTTGTCATGGCTCTAGCACTTACATTTCTTCACTGATTTTAATATAACTTCACACAAATGTTCCTTATGACAATATCTCGAGCGAGTTTGACTTTCAAGATCAAGGTCACTGTGGCTATTTTTAGAAAAACTTTGTCATGGCTCTAGCGCTTACATTTCTTCACCGATTTCAGTATAACTTCACACAAATGCTCCTTATGACAATATCTGAAGCTATTTCGACTTTCAAGGTCAAGGTCACTGTGGCTATTTTTAGAAAAAACTTTGTCATCGCTCTAGTGCCTACATTTATTGATGAATGTTGATAGAACTTCACACAAATGTTTCTTATGGTAATATCTCGAGTTGCTTTGACTTTCAAGGTCATGACCTCAAGGTCAAGGTCACTGTGGCTATTTTTAGAAAAACTTTGTCATTGCTCTACTGCCTACATTTATGATTTTAATCAAACTTCACACAAAAGATGCTTATGATAATATCTTGAGCAAGATCTACTTCGCGGCCATGGCCTCAAGTCAAGGTCCCTATGACTATTTTTAGAGAAATATTGTCATCACTCTAGAACCTACATTTATGGATGGATTTTTAAACAAACTTTACACAAATGTTGCATATGATAATATCTCAAGCAAGTTGGACTTTTGCCATTTCAGTGTTTTCCACACACGAAGCTGTCTTGTGCGAGGGGATTTGTACCGCATGTGATGCCTTGTTTTTTTTTTAATAAAATCTTGTCAGCAAGTCCATATCTTGAGAACTATTAGAGCTTCATTAATCATTCTTGGTACAAACTTGCATCCAGGCATTGCAACTTCAATGCAAGCATCTATATCTGACCTTGACTTTTATTTCATGGTTCACTGACTTCGTGAATTATTGCGACCACCCTGACTTTCAACCTAATGTAAGAGTCCATTTATCGAAAAAAATTAAAGCTTTTTAAATTATAATTGGTACAAACTTGCATCTAGGAATTGCAACTGCAACGCAAGCATCCATATTTGACTTTGACCAATATTTCATGGTTCACCGACTTTGTGAATTATTGCGACCACCCTGACTTTCACACTAATGTAAGAGTCCATTTCTCAAGATCAATTAGAGCTTCATTAATTGTATTTGGTACAAGCTTGCATTAGGAATTGAAACTTCAATACAAGTATCCATTTCTGACCTTGACCTACATTTTATGGTTCACTGATTTTGTAAAATAGTGTGACAACCCTAACTTTCACCCTGATGTAAGAGTCTGTTTTTAAGAGTTTCATTGATGATACTTGGTACATGCTTGCAACTAGGAGTGAAATTTTTATGCAGGCATCCATGTTTGACCTTGACCTAGATTTCATGGTTTGGTGACTTTGCGCCCCCACAGGCCCGACATAGCCTTCGGGGGAATTCTTGTTGTATGTTTTTGAGTCTTTAACAATATTTGTTGAATATTTTGCCATCTAGAGACAAGCAAAGGTTGGGGGCATTGTGTTTTACAAACACCATTTCTAGTTGGATTTAAATCTATCTATTGGGTTTGTTTCCTGTAAAATTTGTGACAAACGCGATGATTTTGATTTTGAGATTGTAAATTTTCCTTTCTTGGATGGCGGTGTTCCTCGTGCGGCATCCTATGGCGTTTACATTTAGCAATCATTTCGATTTGTCAGTGTGTCTAGTCAAGTACCTGACTTCAACACTCTTAATAAATTGTTAATTGCTAATCTTCTTAATCAAGGTTACCGGCAACGCCTCCTATACATTTATGCCAATTTCATTCAAACTTCACAGGAATGTTGCTTAGGTGACCCTCTACCAAAAGCTAAAATGGTTCCGCTCCGACAAACAAAATGGACGCCAGAGCTAGAAATAGAAAAATGTAAACATGTAAAATGTAAAAATGCTTTAAATGCCAACTCCTCCTAAACCAATGGGCCAATTTCAATCAAACTTCACAGGAATGCTGTCTAGTTGACCTCCTATCAAATTCGTGTATTTAAAATCGTTTCGCTCCGATGAACAAGATGACCACCGGAGCTAAAAAAGAACAACATAAATAATTTGTTTTAAATGCCAACTCCTAAACCTTTGGGCCAATTTCAATCAAACTTAGATAGGAATAGGAATGTTGCTTAGATAACCCTCCATCAAAATAACTAAAATGTTCCGCTCTGATGAACAAGATAAAAATAGAAAAAATCTTTGAACGACAACTCATCCTTGCGCCAATTTCAATCAAATTTTTTAGGAATGTTGCTTAGGAGATCCTCGGCCAAAATTGCAAAAAACGGTTCTGCTCCGGTAAATTGATGGTCACCAGAGCTAAAAATAGAAAAATCTTTAAAAGCTAACTCCTCCTAAGCCTTTGGGCCAATTTCATTCAAACTTCATTGCAACATTGCTTAGGTTTTTTTTTTTTTTTGGTTTTGGTTTTACGTCCCTTTCAAGATTATTTCACTCATATCGAGCCGATCGTTAACCAGAGGTGGGCCAAAACCGTAGTACCCGGAGAAAAACCACCTGACCTTCCATTGCAGAACTTGGCGTCTCACTTGTGACCCGAGCGAGGCTCGAACCACAGCGGTGAGAGACCTAATTATCAAGTCAGCGCTCTTAACCACTAGGCCACGGAGGCCCGTCACATTGCTTAGGTGACCCTCTACCAAAATAGCTTAAACGGTTCCTCTCCCATGTGCAAAATAGCTGTCAGAGCTAAAAGTAGAAAAGCATCATCAATTTGCTTTAAAGGTGCATTATTGAGCTATCGGGTCTAAATTTTTGTTTCTGGTTTTTTATCGTCAATGCATACTCCTTTGTCATGTGTACACTTTTGGAACCAAATACAGCTTCAGAACTTTGTGAAAACGGTCGTTTTCATTCGTGTTTACCCTTCGCTCTGAACATGTGTTCGGAATTTCTGTTCTAAAAATAAATTTGTCACTTTACACATACATGGCGACAGTATCGTCTCTGAGTGTCGTTACTTATGGCATGGTATTCAGCGTCATATTTTTTCCCGATTCAGGCATGGCCTAAGCAAACAAGGCCAAAAATGAACGTCGCATAAAGTCATATATGGGGATTCTATTTTTGTCACGAACTAAAAATAGATCTAACTAGTGTTCGAAACCTAGTTAGGGAATCCCTCTCAAACTCTTTTACCTGTCATCATAATTGTTCGCATTTTTACATAAAATGCATTCATTTGTATTGTTTTAAAGAAAAATACCGGCTATATGGATTTTATTTTTGGAAGCATTTTTTCCAGATAGCTCAATAATGCACCTTTCAAAGCCAACTAGTCCAAAACCCTTTGCCCCAACTTTATAGGAATGTTGCATAGGTTACCTTCTTTCGAAATAGCTAAAATCGCTCCACTCTGGTGAACAAGATGCTAAAAATAGAAACACTCTTTAAACGACAACTCCTATACCCATGGGCCAATTTCAGTCAAATTTCATAGGAACATACTTAGGTCACCCTCAACCAAAATAGCTAAAACGGTTCCTCTCCGATGAGAAATATGGCCGCCAGAGCAAAAATAAAAATATCTTTAAATGACATCTCCTAAACCCTTGGGCAAATTAGGAATGTTGCTTAGGTGACCTTCTATCAAAACAGCTAAGACAGTTCAGCTCTGGTGAGTAAAATGGTCACCAGAGCTAAAGGTAGAAAATGTCAGTTATTTGCCTTTTATGCTAACTTTTCCCCATCGCTTGGGCCAATTTCAGTCAATCTTCATAGGAATGTTGCTTAGGTGATTCAGATCCAATATAGCTAAACTCGTTCTGCTCTGATAAAAAATGGTCACCTGAGCTAAGCCTAGAAAACTCTTTAAACAGACCCTCCTTCTATATCCTTGGCGAATTTTATTCAAACTTCATAGGAATTTTGCTTAGGTGACCCGCTACCAAATAAGCTAAAATCGTTCGGTTCGGGTGAATACAATGGCCACCGTAGCTGAAAATAGAAAATCATCAACAATGTGCTTTAAATACCTATTCCTAAATCCTTCGGCCCATTTCAATAAAATTTCATAGGAAAAGTGCTAAGGTGACCCTCTACCACAAAAGATAAAATCCTTTCGCTCGAATGAACAAAATGGTCGCCAGAGCTAAATATAGAACAATGTCTACAATTTAATTTAAATGCCAACTCCTCCTACATCCTTGTGCCAATTTGATTCAAACTTCACAGGAATGTTGCTTAGGTCTCCCTCTACCGAATGAGCTAAAATTGTTCTGTTCTGATGAACAAGACGGCCACCAGAACTTTCAGAAGCTCTTTGACACCTTTGAAATCAGGTGAGCGATTCATGGCCATCTTGTCCCTCTTGTTTGTTAGACAGTTGGGTTCGATAGCTGCAAGGTTTGAGGAGCTGATCATGAAATATATTCTGTAATATATAGAGTAAACTGGGGTCTACAGGGGTATACATTATTTTCCCCATTCCCACCCCTAGACAGACCGAGGTACCCGTTAGAACCGACTCAATGAGGTGGCTCTAACGATCACCCACAAACCACGACCCGGAGCACAAATAAGTAAAGTATCGCACATCTTCATCGGAAAAATAGCCTTATAGTTGATATATAAGAATGCACTATGACCACGCTGTGCTATCGCAGTGTTTCCGACCTGAACATAGACCGTTGGCTCCACTAGACAAGCCTCACTGAGGCGGTCTCAGTGGGCCACAAAAGCCAGTGTTCATTAATAAGACAGAAAAGTGCGAAATGATGTGTTTGTTTTTTTGACAGGGATAGTTTTATGGACATATAAAATAAAGGCATGTTGTGTGTAGATACTATAGCTTAGGAGCAAAGAATTTTTTTTTTTCGTTCTGTTCCACCCCACAGGAAGTAAAATGCCTTTGTTACCATGAGTCAAGTATATATCTCTAGTGCTTAGAACAGCCTGTTGTACTAAGTTACCTGTGGTCAGTTTTTCACAAAACGCCTGTAAAGTACGTTACCGTCAGAAATTTAGACGTTTAAAGAAAAATCTTGGACACAAACTCGTTTCATCAATATATTGAAAATAAATGGAGTCAACACAGGTTTTGACAAACTGAATAATAACAAGTGATTTTCAATACCTATTAGGGCATATTTGTCCTATTCCAATGTTATTTACGTTACTTTAATTGACGTTTTGCCTATTATCACCTGTATTACTGACTTGATATAAAATTCGCAATACTTTGGGAGAACGTCATCAAGAACTTAACCTCTGCAGTATATCTCATCATCAGATTTACAGAACAAATAACAAATTCATCCTTTAATTACAAGGTTGGCAAAATACCGGCAAATATGAGCATTTTCCATGCCGGTGGCATTTACCGGTAAATACCAGCAAACACTGGAAAATACTGGCCAATACTGGAAAATTGAATTTACCACCCTACACTCAACAGTTATATATGGATAATCTCAATAACAACGTTTAGTTGAATTAATATTTAATTATACTGATATATTTTAACTTTTACTATCTAATATAATGTTAGTATCAAAAGGCCTATATTGTATCTGCCACGGTACTAATCTGTTTACTTTTACCTAGACTAATTGTTTAAAGTAACATAAAACATGGAGCAATAATGACATCCTTTTGTCCATCCTTGCCTCTGGCTATCTTGTGCTCTTTTAAATAAACCATGTCTCCAGAGTTGTAACATGTTTTAGTAATCTTGCAATTCACTGATGGACAATAGTAAAATGCTATAGTCTTAGATATCCTAAAATTTGAACACATGGTTTTACCATATAAATTACTCGTATGTTCAAAAGAAGCAGATGGATTGACTAACAGAGCTCAGTCTTATCTTGATCAATACAAATTTAAAACTTAGCACAATTATGGTAAGTGACAATAACCAGGTGCTCAGGGAATTTCTACCTGCAGTTCCCTACTATTGATTTAAAAAGATACTTTCTTTTGTTCAAATTTTTTAGTCTTAGATTAACCTTTTGGCTAATTCTGCATATTAATTTTAAATTGAGAAATGTTTTATTCTGTAGGTTGATAATCTTGTATAGATATTAAATTTTAACATTTTTAACTCAATTTGTTTGATAATTCTACTTTTAAGTCAAATTTGTTAGGATTTCTGCAGTGTTTTACGGCAAATAAATTCAGTTTGCCAGTATTTGCCACTTGATGAGTATTTTCCATTCTGGTAAATACCGTTAAATGCCACTGGTAAATACCGGGGATGGAATTTACCGCCCAACCTTGTTTAATTACTATGCAAACAGTATATGAGCCGCGTCAAAACACAACAGGTGTCATTGAATATGCAAAAGTTCAGACGAGCCTGTGATTCATGTAGCCTCGCAAGAACCGTATGTTTGCTCACGTAACCTGTAGGTTATGGGACTACCATAGCAAAAGGACCAAAGTTCTAGACCTAATAAAAATAGTGAGGATGCACACTGATACAGTCATGTTGCGGACTGCCAGAATGGCCCTTTTCCTGTGTGGCAGCATATATATCTGAACATATGGTTTATTTTTGGTTCAGTCTACAATACACCACTACTTGTGTGATAAAAGCAAAGTAAATTGTAACCACAACTTTCACAATTTCTTTGGAGCATATGCATGCTTGTGAATATGAATTAAGCAGTATGAATTTTTTGGATGGAAATGACTTAGAAATCGCAGTTTCTTCTAAGTTGTAACGTACGTAACGATTTCAGAGCATGAATTGGGTACTCGGAAACCGGAAATTCACAAACAGAGCATGTACAATTATTCTGATCAAATATTTTGCAGCCTTTTGCTTTATCAAGGTTGATGCTGATAATGATGATGATGATGATGATTGAAGACTGTATGATATACAACTAAGTATCATATATGACTGGAAGTTATATGAGCTGTGTCATGAAATTGACAACAAATTTATTGGTCTCCGTGCAAAGACTTGCCCGTGGAGAAGTTGCACTGATGAGTTAGGAGGCTTTCATGTGGACTGAACAAATTATTTGCCTAAATCGCGATGGAAGTAAGGGTGAGGATTTAAGCCCCCCCCCCCCCCATACACACACACACGTGGAATTTGTTTCACTGACCGTTCCAAGACGGTTCTTCTGTCGCGTTTGTTTTTATGGTTTGTCTTTGAGTGTGTGTATCGCTTATATTATTTTGTTTTAGATAGCCATTGGCCATTTTGTAGAAAAGTAACTGTCCTTTTGGCTTTCTGCTGTTGATGTTTCCATTAGGGTCTGTTGCTTCATGTTTGTGTTTGTTTCCCTTTGGTGTTTCTGATGGTAGCTGTGGATTAATTGTATCGATTCGTGATCATTGCCTTCACTTCTATTTTTCTATTTAACTGGGGGCTCAGTGGGTACCTAAACACCCAAGACCTCTTCATCTGGACACTCAAGACTCTGTACCAAGTCTGATCTCATTCTACACAGCACTCACTAACATTTTGTTGGTTTTGGCTCATAATAACTAGATTTGGAAAATATGCCCACAACTACTTCTATTTAAGTTCCTTCAATCACTGTCTGAAACATCCTCGAAGCTGTCATACTAATCCTGTGGGCCACTGTTGTCGCAGATTTCATCATCCCCCTCACACAAACAGACTGTCGTACAATACAGCGAGACCTTCCTGCATACACACAAATAGCGAAGACACATCTAGATACCTTAATTTTACACGTTAGTTCTGTCATTTCTCTACGCGGGACTCTTTGGTCATTAGAACTGGTTCTATGACCCCATCAAGAACCATCCAACCCCTGCCATTAGGAGCTGGAATGTCTGGTTTAGCACAAAGAGTTTGTTTGCATAAAAAACACTGGTAATTAACAGTGCTGTGGCTAGTATTGTTTAATCTACAGTGCTGCACAATGCTGTCTTTACATGGCGGAAGCCTATCATTCTGCTTCGGCCTTTTACAGAACATCTTATACCTTAGTCTAATGATATAGTTCTTTTTCCCATTTGGTTGATAGAGTCGGCAAACGAAAGACACAGACGCATGCAATGAACGATCCACCAAAAATATACAAAACTGAATTTCATTGAAAATGCGTAGGTTTTAGATCACTCTATCACATCTTTACATGTTGGTAGGTACTGTGTTACGTACGTTACTAGTCAACAACCTGACACTTATCAGCACATGTTATGCGAAGGCCTTCTTTAAAGTATTTCAAACTTAAATGGGAATCGAAACCATAGACACAATATAGGCATTCACTGCAATACGTCTTGCTATTTAGCAACTGCTTTGTAACATACATAACCAATGAGTTTTTTGTTTGTTTGTTTGATTTGAGGTTTAACGTCCCCGTCAACACTGTAAAGGTCATTTTGGAGACGTTGCTTCCAATTTTGTGGGACTTTTACCCGACATTGAGATGAAATGACATCTCAAGCCCTGTCGCCCAATGAAACCACTAGGGTTTATTAGCATTGACGGTCCGCCTTGCAACCAATGAGTTAAAACTTACAAACAGTACATGCTTAAATGTGTATTCCAGCTTTTTTTAAACCATTTTATTAAAAAAGGAAACTAACAAACACTAAAAAGGCCATTTAATTGCTTAAACCGTACTGTATTCATTTCTATTGATACACTTTTAACTATATTTTCTACCATTCAATACATGGTTATTTGGCTTAGCAACCTGTTACTTATGTTTTGTTTTGAACCTACACCTCGCTTGTTGTTAATTCAGTCAAATAAATGTTTTTAGGAAATAAAAAAAAAGATTTTAACCAGATTTCTCATTATAAGGTCTTTCAGCCTGGAATAATTATTACTGTATCCATGATTTTCGATACAATCGTAAAAGGTAACGTAAATTACATTTTTGTAAAGTGTAAAAGGTAAAAAATATTGTGAGCATCATTTAGTTAGTGCTGAGGCTTGTACAGGATAACTTATATAACTTCCTATACAAATTTGACCATGAGCTTCCAGGTATCTATGCATGTGTTGATTTTTCAAATTTTCAACGGTAACGTAGTTTACAGTCCAATTACAGAAACCTGACCATCGATATCTTAGTACAACAAGTAGTTCGTAGACCCCAAGACATATCCCTTTCACATGACAGCGAGGGAATTTTTCTTCCCAGGGGGTGGAACAAAATCACTGTTTTAGCCACATATCTCAGTTCTGCTCCTAAACTATTAGATTCTATGCCTTATTGAGGCGATTCTACTTTGAAAACAAAGCATACCTGTTCAGAACAAGGCAGAAAAAAACACCTGATTATCCTGAACGGACCTCCGTGGCCTAATAGGCAAAAGCGCTGACTCTTAATCATTAGGTCTCTCACCGCTGTTGGTTCGGGCCTCACTTGGGTCACATGTTAGACGACAAGTTCTGCAAGGGAAGGTCATGTGGATTTTCTCCGGGTACTCCGGTTTTCGCCCACCTCTGATAAACGATCGGCCCGGCATCTCTCGGGTTGGAAATGCCTTTATTTTAATACATACCTTGAGTAACCATCTGTAAGGGAAAGAGCTGCAAAGTCGGATTACCAGTTGTCTGTTACTGTCGTAACTCCATTGTGGGGATGATTTGGGATCCTATATTCTTATGTATATTCTTTCATTGGTCCTAAATGGCATTTTTCCCATATTTTTAGCTCACCTGACCGAAGGTCATGTGAGTTTTTGTGACTGTGAGATGTCCGACGTCGTCGTGCGTCGTCCGTGCTTTAACCTTTCTTGTGAACACCCCAGAGGTCACATGATTGGGCCACTCATCATCAAACTTGCTCAGAATGATCATCATGACAATACCTCGGTCAAGTTAGAATATGGGTCATGTCGGATCAAAAGGTAGGTCAGTAGGTCAAATCATAGAAAAACCTTGTGAACACACCAGAGCCCACAGTTTTAGTCCAATCATCATCAAACTTGCCCAGTATGATCATTATGACAATAACTCGGTCAAGTTCGAATATGGATCATGTCGGATCAAAAAGTAGGTCAGTATGTCAAATCATAGGAATACCTTGTGAACACTCCAGAGGCGACAGTTTTGGTCCGATCATCATCAGACTTGCTCAGAATGATCGTCTTGACAATATCACGGTCAAGGCCGAATATGGGTCATGTCGGGTCAAAAGGTAGGTCAGTAGGTCAAATCATAGAAAAACCTTGTGAACACACTAGATGACACAGGTTTGGTCCGATCATCATCAAACTTGCCCAGAACGATCATGTTGACAATATCTCTGTCAAGATCGAATATGGGTCTTGTCGGTCAAAAAGAAGCTCAGTAGGTCAAATCATAGAAAAACCTTGTGAACACACGAGAGGCCACAGTTTTGGCCCGATCATCATCAAACTTGCCCAGAATAATCATCTTGACAATATCTCAGTCAAGCTTGAATATGGGTCATGTCGGGTTAAAAAGTAGGTCTGTAGGTCGAATCATAGAAAAACCTTGTGAACACACTAGAGACCACAATGTTGGTCCGATCATCATCAAACTTGCTCAGAATGATCATCTTGGAAATGTCTCGTTCAAGTTCGAATACAGGTCATGTCGGGTCAAAAATAGGTCAGTAGGTCAAATCATAGAAAAACCTCGTGAACACTCTTAGAGCCCACAGTTTTGGTCCGATCGTGATCAAACTTGCTCAGAATGAAAATATCTCGGTTAATTTCGAATATGGGTCTTGTCTGGTCAATAAGTAGGTCAGTAGGCCAGATCATAGAAAACCTATGACCTTGTGAACACACTAGAGGCCCCAGTTTTGATCCGAATATCATCAAACTTGCTCAGAATGATCATTTTGACAATATCTGGGTCAAGTTTGAATATGGGTCATGTCGGGTCAAAACGTATGTCAGCAGGTAAAATCATAGAAACACGTGGTTAACACTCTAAGAGGCCACAGTTTTCATCATGAAACTTACTCTGAATGATCATCTCAGTTTAGTTCGAATATGGCTCATGTCAAATTAAAAGTAGATGAGTAGGTTTAATTTATCATAACTTTTGAACCTTTTGAGATAGAGCATTCATATTTGGCATGCTGGTTCCTTGTGACAAAGGCTTCCCACTCATATAACAAAGTTGACCTGTGACCTTGACCTGCGACCTACTTCATAATAACTTTTGAACCATATGAGATAGAGCCTTCATATTTGGCATGTATGTTCCTTGTGACAAGGTTTTCCCAACCATTAAAAAATTTTGACCCATCACCTTGACCTTTGACCTACTTTGTCATAACTTTTTAAGCATTTGAGATACAGCATTCATATTTGGCATACTTGCGACAAGGGTTGCCTATTCATACATAAAATGATCTGTGACCTTTGCCTTGCCATTTGACCTACTTTATCATAAATTTTGAACCATTTGAGACAGTGCCTTCATATTTGGCATGTATGATCCTTGTGAAAAGGTCTTCCAACCCATACAAAAAGATTTGTCTTATGACCTTGACCTTTGACCTACTTTGTCATAATTTTTTAAGCATTTGAGATAGAGCCTTTATATTTGACATGTATTTTCCTTGTGTCATACAAAAATGACTTGTGACCTTGATCTTGACATGTGACCTATTTTATCATAACTTTTGAATCATTTGAAGTAGAGCCTTCATATTTGACATGTATGTTCCTTGTGGCAACGACTTTCACCATGCAACCATTTTGACCTTGACCTTTGACCTTCGTTCTCATAACTTTTGAACCATTTAAGATAGATCCTTCATGTTTGGCATGCAGAGTTCTTGTGACAAGAGCTTCCCAAACATGCAAACTATTTGACCTGTGACCTTGACTTTTGATCGTTTTTGTCATAACTTTCGAACCATTTAAGGTAGTGTCTTCATATTTGGCATGTATGTTCCTTGTGACAAGGTCTATTCACTCATGCAAAAAAATTAACCTTGATCTGTGATCTACTTAATCATAACTTTGGAACCAGTTGAGAAAGAGCCTTCATATTTGGCATGTATATTCCTTGTGACAATGGCTTCACATCCATACAAAAAGTTTGACCTGTGACCTTGACCTTTGACCTACTTGCTCATAACTTTTGAACTATTTGAGATAGAGCCTTCATAGTTGGCATGTATTTTCCTTCTGACAAGGCACCTTACTGTATTACCTACCATTTCATTGCTACAGTGCGGATTAGGTGAGCGATCCAGGGACATCACGGCCCTGTTGTCATATTTACCCTTCAACATAGGCTGTTCACTTCATTTCTCATTGAGTGCCAAAATATATATTTCAGATAAAATGAATGTTTACAGTGTCACATGATGAGTGCCGGGGACCAGGCAGTGTGTACCAACACACTGATAGCAGTGCTTGGTCTAGTGTCCCTAAATGTTTGGGGAAGTGTTCAATAGTTGAACAATTTTTCCTATATTTGCGGCTCATTTATTGTTGTCGCGTTGTTTACTGGCCCACATATGAATAGCGCCATGAAGTTGAACGTTTGACCCTGATCAGAAGCCACAGAATCTGGCGTCCATTACGCCATAAAACACCTTTGTGCTAAATGGCGCCTGACAATAAGCATTTTTCGGATGAAAATTTGTGATACTTTTCTCAGTACTAGTCCAAACATAGATTCTGGATACTCGATAGAGCCACATCATCAAGGCGTTCTAACGAGTACCCACAATCTATGTTGTTGAGTAACAATAAGGAAAATAATGTAATCCTGTAAACCCAACTTTTCTCTTATAAAGTGGGATTTACAGAAGTGCCCATCACACTGACTTATAACTGTTATAAGATTAGGGTTTTCAATGTTGCTTGAAGTAAGGAAATTAATGTAAAAGTCAAAATGATTAAAAAAGACCCTGATCATCCAAATGCATATATAGCATAACGACAACACGCCTTTATAACATTGACCCCATTGACCCCCACTTTTATATAGTAAAACTGGGATTTCAGGGGGTTAACCCGTTATTTTTCTTATTTCTGCTCAAAAATATAGATCGTATCTAAAATATAGATGCGGTGGTTCTAATGAGTACCCACAATCTATGTTTTGGGCATAAATTAGAAAAATATCACAATTTTTCATCTTTAAATTTTCATTTTTTCGGTGATAAAAGTTACACTGTATTTGTATAGGCATGTCTGGACTAGACCTCTCCAAAGCTATAATATTGAAGAATCTATTGGTCAGTGAATGTTAAACAGTAAAGGATTACACAATATACAAGGCCTAAATATGTTCTATAAAAGGGTTATACTTTGGAAGCAAGGAATACACCACAGAACTGAAAAATATGGAGTATACATGTTTTCTTGTCCAGACTAGCTAGTTTCGGCCAATTAGGCCTCATCAGTGACCCTCAGATATTTTCGAAATTCCAAAATGGAATCAATGATCCCAAAGGACAAGAAAATATAATCTACACTATGATGTAGGGCATGGAGACGTTTTACCGCCGCCACACAGTCCCACACACCAGCTGTAGTAAAGTTAAATATGTTCTATAAAAGGGTTATCCTTTGGAAGTCTAATTAGCGCGTTCGACTTGTGATCGAGAGGTTGTGGGTTCGATTTGGTTTTGTTTGGTTTGGGTTTTACGGCCCTTTCAAGATTATTTCACTCATATCGAGCCGATCGTTAATCATAGGTGGGCGAAAACCGGAGTACCCGGAGAAAAACCACCTGAACTTCCGTTGCAGAACTTGGCGTCTCACACGTGACCCGAGCGAGGCTCGAACCCACGGCGTTGAGAGACCTAATGACTGAGAGTCAGCGCTCTTATCCATTAGGCCACGGTGTGGGTTCGAATCCGGCCACCGGAGTCGAGGTGTGTCCTTGGGCAAGACATATTATGACAATGCTTCACTCGACCCAGTTGTAAATGGGTAGCAGTGGTATAAAATCCACTGCCTCCCTCTCTCGCGCGCGGAATGTGTGTCCGAGAGCGATTCAATAACCTTGGTGCTTTCATCGCATTCGAACTAAAATAAATTTTATAACTTCACGTGAACAAGTCCGTGAAATAAAGACCCCCTAAACACCACTTTATATAGAGAAAACAGGCGTTTACGGGGGTAAACATTACTTTCCTTATTTCTGCTCCAAGACATAGGTTGTGGGTACTCGTTAGAACCGCCTCAACGAGGCGGTTCTAACGAGCACCCACAACCTATGTTTGCAGTACAAATAAGAACAAGAGCACCGCATGCGGATGCCAACGCTCGGCTGCAGTTTATTTTAGAAAACAAAAATTCTAAGTCGAAAAAGGGGCATAACTGTGCCAAAATATTTTGATGGTTACCTCACCTATTGGTATGAGTTCCCCTTTTCATAATGAACAACTAGTCCGAGTTTCAAGTAAATATGTTCAGTAATGACAGAGATATTTAAGAAATGAAATTTATTTTTCTGCAGTTCATGGAAGTATGAACGCAGTGGGTCGCGTGCAAAGTAAATGAACCCCGAAGGGGTTCATGTAAACTTTGCTCGCGACCCACTGTCGTTCATACTTTCATGAAAAGCAGAAAAATTAAGTTTATTTTTTATATTTACATTATTTGCCCCTCATCAAAGGGCGAAAAAATGCTTGTAGGGGAAACTTTTAAAGCTGAAAAACATTTACACGTTGTTTTTCTACAAAGAGCGGAACAGCGTTGACGTCATCAACGCCCGTAGAGAACAATGGTTTAGAATGACGTCACTTAACGTCCCTGAAAATCATGTGATCCGATGCGTTCATGGGCGTATGAACGCAATTGTTTTCTATAGGTTTACATTAGACTTTACACTGGAAATGTAAATATTACAAAATGTCCAAGTTTTTGCACGACGACAACGCCGACGCCAGAGCTATGACAATACCTCGTCGTTTTCTTCGAAAACAGCCGAGCTAAAGCTATCACGGATTTTCATCAAAAAGTAGCCATTTTGGAGATGTGAAAAATGCACTATGTCGCAATGGTGTATTATCGTAATGACTAATATGCGCGTGGGTAAAGTTTATTGGTCCGTGGTTATCACGTGAACATCAGCGGTATAAGAGTTTTGTATTGTGGCCAAATAATCAATCGAATATAATAGGTAATAAATGGCTTTCTCCCTTAAAATTACTCCAAGAAACATATGCTGTGGGCATTTATGTCTTGGACTATTGAATAATAATAATTACAATATTCTTGAATATCTCCATTCCGTCTTGAGTGAAGGATTAGTTCCATTAAAATTGGAGGCGATCCTAACAAATGCCCACAACTTTTGTTTCTTGGAGTAATTAGGGGAGAAAGCCCTTTATCATATACATATTCTTGTATTGCCCTCGAGACAACAGATTTTGCACCCCCTATCCCAACTATGCTAGTGACAGATATCTCGCCTACACAGTCAATTTAGCTGACTCGAGGGCTGGGACAAGGGCCGAGACAAGGGCCAGACCAGAAGAAAAAAAATAAAAGAACAAAAATTGAAGAACAAAAATGATTGTCTCGATAAAACAGTGCAAATGCGAGATTACAATAACCAGAATTACGCCTCGTTCAACGGTTATGTCCGCGTAATCTGTATTTTAACGCTGCCTCCGATTCTAACGTCATACATTTTGAACATTATTTACATCTTCTGAGACGCCACTGACGTCAAGTCAAGAACACGCGTCGACGTGAATTAAACTTTCCCGCGTCTAAATATAACGATTGCATTGAACAAGTATGACCGGCTGCAGGGATTTATTTCCATAGAGGAAATAAATCATCTTAGGTAAGAGGTGATGATCATTTTTAATTCATTGAGAAATTGTGACATATCTTCGTTTTGCATGTAATATATAGTTAATGAAGTTTTTTTTTTCTACAGCAAGTCTGTATTGTATGTACATGTATGTATTTGGGCCTCTGCAGAGTGTGTTCATCATTAGTAACAAGTTGGTAAGAAATAAACTTGCTTTCACGGAGATGTTTCTTTTATCTTAGAATATTTTACGCAAATAAGTATATGATAAAAAGAATATAACACGGTTGTTTTGATATCGGCCCTGGTCTCGGCCCTCGGCCTGTCTCAGCCCTCGCCGTTCCGGCTCGGGCTGAGACAGGCAACTCGGGCCGAGACCAGGGCCGATATCAAAACAACCGTGTAATATTCTATATTTATTACCTATTAAACTTCTCATTATTGGGATTCTTTATAGCGGCAAATTCGCTTTAGCAGTAAATTGTATAGACACAAATACAGTCGAACCTGTGTTAAGCAAGCACCTCAAACTGTGCTTGCTTAAGACAGATGCTTGCTTAATGCAGGTGAATATTAACGCATTTGCCTTTTTCGGGAACTGAATGCTTGCTTGCTTAAAGCAGGTTGCTTGCTTAATAGAGGTGGCCACTATGACAGGTTTGACTTGGCGTTTTAGCGACGGTCCTTTGTAGTTTCCCTAAGAATAGTTTTTTGCCTTTTAAGAGAAGACGCCTATTAGAATACAAGAAAAAAATATTCTAAAAAAGCTGTCTCCCGCCTGAATGTTATCCAATGTCTTTTATAATGTTTTATGTATTTCAGATTATATGGTTTACGACAGCGATAACCGCCCCTTTGCCTGTGAAATATGCCACCGAAGATTTAAATCACGCCATCACCTCAAAGACCATATGCGAACACACACTGGGGAAAAACCCTTCCGGTGTTCCGAATGTGGAATCTGCTTTAGCCGTAAATACACCCTGGATGTGCATTTTCGACAACACTCGGGAACCAGGCCTTACGCATGCGCAGACTGTGGCAAAAGATTCATCAACCAGAGCAATTTGAGAAATCACATGGTGAGACACCACCATTAAGGTAGCAGAGCACAGTTTCCGAGGAAATTTCTTCCTAAATAAGGGTAAAGATCAAATTCAGTGTCTAAATACTGTTTGTCAATTAAAGGGGTTAGTGCAAGAAGGGGCCTAAGTCACATTTTTATCATTTCGAGAAAAACGCGAAAAAACAAAATATTTTGCAAAATTTTCATATTTTTCATACTTGAATTTAAATAAATGCTTCTGATGTGTTATTCTGTCATTTGAAATGGTGCAAAAATCGCATAAATAGTTCTGAGTATATCGCAGATACTCATTTGTTACAGTAATGGTTTAGTGCAAGAAGGGGCCTAAGTCCAGGATTTATAGGACTTAGGCACCTTCTTGCACTAAACAAATACAACAAAGTTTTCTCTATTAAAAGCAGAAACCTATGTCATTTAGCTGAACATGTATATTTTATGGTATTACGACTCTTTACTAGTTTATTATAACAAAAATCTGAAACAAATGAACAATACATCCACTGGAAACTCAAAGTTGTATGTGGTAAAACGGACTTAGACCCCTTCTTGCACCAAATATACGACATTGGGCTTAGGACCCTATCAACAATTGTATTTACCTTCATTTTAATGACAATAAAGAAATAACGTATAACAAACTATATATCAGATTGTAGGTCTTGATATGATGTATCTGAAAATGAAATATCCCAGATTTTTCCAAAAATGGACTTAGGCCCCTTCTTGCACTAACCCCTTCAATTATGAAATTGAATTCAATGTGTTGATTTTGTGTCATTATGGAGACATATGAATCATTTCATGGTCACGTGACCTGGATATCAAGGGATGTAACTGAATAAGAAATATCTGTCTTAGATTTTATCGTTACGCTTCCCGTTTCAAACAATGAGTTGACTTTGTTTGTTTGTTTGATTTGTGGTTTAACGCCCCCGTCAACACTGTATAGGTCATTTTGGAGACGTTGCTTCCAATTTTGTGGGACTTTTACCCGACATTGAGATGAAATGACATCTCAAGCCTTGTCGCCCAATGAAACCAATAGGGTTGTCCGACTCGCAACGCTTTGCAAGGCAGGCTTAGATCCTCTAAGTGCGGTCAGTTTCAGCTCTGCGTGGAAGCATCGTGCAGCCCATCTATTTCTTCAAGCCCCGATGGGCGGGGACTGATGAGTTGACTTCATTTGGTAATTGTTAAAACAGTAAACGGCTGGCAGGGGTCAATTTCCAGCCCCCTTTCATTTTTGGTAGGTATACAATAGAGCTGAATGCTAACAATGCAATTTGCTGCCGGGGCTCCATTGAAAACAACAGACAATGGTGAAAATTAGCAGCAAAAGTGGGTGGGCTAGTATTTGTTTACAAACTACATTTGCTGTACAATGTACAAGCTATTTAAACCAGCTTCAAATCATTCTGTGGCAATGCAGAGATAACACAAAAGAGAAACATTGCAATGTGAACTACTTGTTACGACTCTAGAAACTTTATCCGCTGCGCGTCAGTATCGCCGACAACTTGGAATAGTGGTATGCTACCATTATGCAACGTCAAATTTCAAAGTGTCATTTAGGACAATCTTTACTGGAATCTGTATTTAGACAGAAACAGCATTGTCTCTGTTGAAATTGGGTCAGAAAACAGAAATTAGAATGAAAGGCGACAGGGTGTGTGTGCGGCAATGGAGACACCTCGCAAATCAGATTTTTATTCTAGATGTTTCTTATTCATTTTGGTGCTGTCAAAGTTTATTTAATCTTAAAATAGAGATGATTAAACCACTTTTTGAGGGATAAATGATGTTTGGGTTTGCATTCTGTGATTCAAGTTTTCATTCTCTATTCCCCAGTACTTATACATAAACTTGAGTCACATGAGCACAGGGTCACTTGGGATGATATTATATCGCCAACAGTTTCGGACATCCATATGTTTTTGGTTATACCGAATACACTATCCAGAATACCTTTAAATAATATCATCCCGTAACCAGTTGTATTTACAAAAGTAAGTACCCAATTTCGTAAAAGCATTCTTCGATATAAAAAGATTGAGTACAACATAAGAATACAACAGACTGCATGCATGGTAGTTATGCCAATCACGGTTGATAACTTTCCTTCTTTTTATTGCACATCGGTGGGTCAGGCCTCAGATTCTATGACGCTTCCAGCGTAAAAGCTTATGTAATGTTGGTTGTTACCTGATGCTCTGTCTCTGGTTGGGCCCATCGGAGTCTAACTGTTCCAGCATTTCAGTGGTTTGTTGCTGTCGAGTCCTCACCGCTGTTTCATCTCTGTGGTTGTTTGATGTTTGTGTACTTGGAGATGTTGCACTGATGAGTTAGGAAGCCTAAATGCAGACTGAACAAATTATTTGTTTAAATCGCGACAGAATGAAGGGCGAGGATTGCGGCCACGTAAAATCGATTTTAGCCCCCCAGTGAAGTTCTTGTCACTGACCGTTCTAAGGCGGTTCTTCTGTCGCGGTTAATTTTTATTTTGGTTTGTCTTTGAGTGTGTGTGTCTTTTATATCCGTTTGTTTTGGATAGCCAGTTTGCCATTTTGTTGGACAGTAACTGTCCTTTTGGTGTGTCCATTCGGGTCTAGTTATTCAGCGTCTGTGTTTCTATCCCATTGGTGTCTCTGATGGGCGATGTGGGTTATTTGTATCGATTCGTGATTCTATTTTGTATCATAGAAGAAGTAAAACAAAGCTCAGGAATCGATACAATTAACTTACTCCACCCATCAAAGACACCACAGGGAAAGAAACAAAAACATGAAGCGACCAGACCATAATGGAAACCTAAACAAAGGAAGGCCATAAGGACAGTTACTTTCCCACAAAATGGCCAAATGGCCATCCAAAATAAAAAGACACAAGTGATAAACACAGTAAGTATTAAACAACAACATAAATAAACCGCCACAGAAGAACCGCCTTGGAACGGTCTATGGAAAGAATTCCACTGGGGAGCTTAAATCGATTTTACATGGCCATAATCTTCGCCCTTACCTCCGTCGCGGTATACACTAATTGTATTTAGTCCGCACGAAGGCTTCCTAACTAATCAGTATAACATCCCCGAGAACATAAAAATAAAAAAAAATACATGTCATTAAGCAACCATCTATACATAAAGGCTTGTATTAGAAACAAGTTTTCCACAAAAGGTAATCATACATTTCTCTATAATCAAAGATATCGTTATTCTTCCTAATTTCCCATACATCATCATTTTTTTCACATGGAGAATATGTTTAGACACAGAAAATATTAATCAAAGATTTTTAGCTCACCTGGGCCGAAGGCGCCAGGGGAGGTTATAGTATAGGGGGTCCTCCGTCGTCTGTCGTCCGTCCGTCCGTCGTCCGTCCACACTTTTGAGCAGCTATATCTCTGCAGCCTGCAGGCTGATCTCAATCATTTCTCATCTGTAGCATGCAACTGGTGGGGCATTGATGACATAAACTTTTTTTCGAAATCGCTCTAAAACTTTGGTTGTTATGGCAACCACAAGGTCCCATAGACTTACTATGGGAAAATGCTTGTCATCACCGTAGCGCCTTCGGTTTTGATCGGATCTTTCTGAAACTTATATGTAAGGTGGCTGGGGATAAAAACTCGAATGAGTTCGAAAACCCGCCAAGTCGGCCCATTTATCGTAGAGTTACGTCTCTTTGATTGCTGAAGATGCCGATTTTTGACCTTGTCATCACCGTACTCGTAGCCCCTTCAGTTTTGATCGAATCTTTCTGAAACTTATATGTAAGGTGGCTGGGGATAAAACCTCGGATGAGTTCGAAAACCGGCTAAGTCGGCCCATTTATCAAAGATTTACGTCCCTTTGAAATATCCGGGGACAATATCGTGGTCACTTAGTTTATCTGGCGAATGAATGTCTTCGAATTGTCCTGGCAAAATCGTAAGGATCAGATCCAATGTGTTCTTATCACGAGTGGGGAAGTTAACAATTTGTTCAAGGCCATGATCGTTCATAATGTCAATCAATATTTGTCCTTCGGACTGACTCAGCATTGTGCCTTGTTTGCTGAGCCTGTCGGACCAAGCAATGTCTCTGAAGTTGGGGTCACCTAAAACATGTACAGCCGGGAGTTTTTTACCCTTATGCTGCGATTTAATGCAATCCAATTGGTCTTTAAACAACTGGAAATTTTCGACCGTACCATTTGGTGGTCGATACCAACTTGCTACGAAGTGGGAAGCTTTATTTGCAAAAACCTTAACCCAGACCGATTCGGTGTCATTTTCCAGTTCCATGAAAGGCAATTGAGGGATGTCTCTATGAATGAGCAACATCACCCACCGCCATGAGAGTTCCTTTCTTTTCTGTAGACACAGTACTGACAAGTTTCAGGGAAAAGCTCAGATGTGGTAACTGAACTGTCAATCTTTGTTTCCTGAATAGCAACAATATTAGATTGAGATGTATCGAGGAAAGCTAAAAGTTCACGAGTTTTTCCTCTAATTCCATTTATGTTTATACTGCAAAGTTTCAAACCTTTCATAAAATTTGACTTAGTTTCATCAGCATTCGAAGATTCGCCTCGCTTATCCTCTGACAGAGGTTCAAACCTGTTTGGCTTACTCAGTTCTACATATTCATCAAAGAAGGAGTCTGAAAAGTTACAGACCTCACATTTTGGACATATCCAGTGGCAGCTTGAGTTTACCAAAGTGCCATATTCTGCATCTGTAATGAAGGAACATTCAGTGTGTATCCACATTTCACATTGATCACACTGAACAGCTCTGTGGCCATTAAGGACAGCACCACTGCAAAGACCACAGTCAGCTTTGCAGTCTTTGCAATACCAAGTTCCAGCTCTAGATTCAATTTCTAACAATTGACTGTTATCTAAATCATGCATGAGGAGTGAAAGCGCTTGTTACAGTCCTAACATTCTATCCATTTCTCCGAACCTTTGCAATACTTTTTGCAGAGTCCGCAGCGAAACCTTGGGCCGGGGTTAGTTTCAATGTCTCCGGCCAAGATTAGAAGTAAAGTAGAAGTAAAACAAAGATCAGGAATCGATACAATTAACTTACTCTACCCACCAAAGACACCAAAGGGAAAGAAACACAAACACTAAGCGACCAGACCATAATGGAAACCTAAACAAAGGAAGGCCATAAGGACATTTACTTTTCCATAAAATGGCCATATGGCCATCCAAAATTAAAAGACACAAGTGATACACACAGTAAGTAACAAACAACACCATAAATAAATCGCCACAGAAGAACCGCCTTGGAACGGTCAGTGGAAAGATTTCCACTGGGGGGGCTTAAATCGATTTTACGTGGCCACAATCCTCGCCATTACTTCCGTCGCGATTTAGACAAAAGCCAAGTTTGTACCGCGTGAGGACTTGAAGATTCGCAAGCCCTCCGAACACCTGTTCCCATTCTTCCTTATAAATGCCAAGTACTGGGAAATTCTACTACTGCTCTCATTATTTGTAATCTTGCACTCCTGATTTCCATCATCTGGATACATTCTATGTGTGTTGTTTTCAAAAGGGTGAACCCAAGAATTAAGACAATGGGAAACATTTTAATATACCGGGTAGTGATTTGATGATTTCTAATGATTTATGAATGGTGTCTAGCAACAAACCTGATTCCGAGTTTGTCACAATAAGCACACTGGCAACAACAAAGGGCTAATCAGTGTACTGGTCCAATTATATACAGCTCAGCACAAGGATTGAACCCGTCTGAATCGTTAGGGCCTGATGAGCTTCATCCTAGAGTCCTGAAGGAACTAGCTAACGAGTTAGGTCCAGTTTTTTTTTTATCATCTTTTCCAACAATCTCTCGATACGAGTGAAATTCCCAAAGAATGGCTCCTATCGAACATCTGTCCACTTTTCAAAAAAGGAGACAGGGCTCTTGCTCGTAATTATCGCCCGGTGTCACTGACATGTGTTCTATTTAAATTGCTTGAACACATAGTCTGCTCAAATTGGATGAACATAAACTTTTGTCAGTCAGACAACATGCATTTCGGAAAAAGGCATAGTTGCAAAACTCAGTTGAGCACGGTTATTAATGGTTGGGCAAAAATCTTGGGCAAAGGGGGGGGGGGGGCAGGTGGACACATTTATTCTGGATTCGAGAAGGCTTTTGCCACCCCTCCTCATGAACTACTTAAATCCAAATTATTTGGTAATGGAATTGGAGGGAAGACTCTCAAATGGATACATTCCTTCATTTGCTACAGAAAACAGCATGTTGTTGTGAATGGTGAATCTTCAGTACGGGCGCCAGTTTTATCTAGGGACTTGTTCGCCAAATCTTGGAATATGGTAGTTGCATCTGGGACCGAAGTGGAGTGGTCCTTAATGAAGAAGTTGAAAAAGTTCAGAATAGAGCTGCTAGATTTGTAACAAGCAATTACTGCTTTGAAACTGACCGGAATTCTAGGAAAAGTAAGATGGGAGTCTCTCAAGAAAAGGAGAAGAGACATTAGGCTCATACTCTTATACAAAGGCTCATACTCTTATACAAATGTCTAAAGGGTGCTACCAGCATTCCAACGGATGACCTTGTTCCCCCCATTTGGGCACTGTAGAAAGCACCATTCAGTGCATGTATGCCGCCTCCTCCGTATCTTGTGGCCAGTGTTGATAGGGCCAGAAACTGGAAATGTCCCCTCGTCGCAGTGATAGAGATCTTTTTGTCGCCTGGGGTCCAGTAGAGTGTTTTGCCGTCGGCATCAATCCCAAACTGGCTATAGTCGATCCTACCTTGGGGGTGCAACCCATTGGCACGGTTCACTTATTTGTAGAAAGTGTCAACCGGGCGCTTTTTCTGAGCCTCAAGTTCTGCCTGTTTCAACTCGCCCTGCAGATTCTGCAAATTGTCCCCGGATGTGTTTAGATCTTGCTGGACGGGCAGTGGTGGCTCCATAGGGGGGTCGGGGAGGTCGAAATCACAATCATCGTCTATTCCAGGCCCGTCTGGGTCGAACGTTGGGTTTTCGAAATCATAGCCATATTTATGTAACAAGTATGTGCATTTGAAGGTTGTCGCGCATCTTTAAAACAGACTTTGTCGAGTGTCAACGAAACTGACACCATGTCGTCAAGTAAGTACGGACGAAAGCTTGACCCATACCGGTGTCTCCGCGAACCCCTTGGGGTGAAAGGGGTGAGGCAATCGGTGTCGATAACTAACAACCCCAGCATGATCGGCCCGAACCTCCAGCTTCTCGTTCGATTCCCCAACCTCGGCAAACATGATGTCATCGTCCACGGGACCTCGAGGTTGGCCTTCACCATCACTCTACACAGCGAAGATGATGCCAATCGGACCATGGTTCAGAACCTTGACCGCGCCCTCGTGAGAAAGACCGTCGTTAAAATTTCGGGAAATGAGGTCCTCAGCATCGACGACCGTGATGTGTACCACTGCCACCGCGATCTCTGGAGGACGGCTTCAGAGAGGAAAAATGACCAGTACATTGATACGTCGGAAAACCAAAATACGACGAGGATCCGAATCAATGCTGGGAACAAAGATGAATCCGTTCTAGCGGGCAAAGCCGTCGCAGATGCTTTCGGCAATCGTTTCTACATCCCACTGGACTTCGAGCTACTCGAGAGCCCCATGCCATTCTCCAGAGCGTGCTGGGCGACCGACTCGAGTATGAGCTCACGTTCAACGACTAAAACCGTGTGATCCAGGCCACAGGCAGAGGTGCCTCTGTCGACTTTGGAAACATCTGTCTTGAGTATGACATGGTCACCCTGCCAGAGCTGACCCAAATGATCAACAACCAGTACAGAAGCCGCATTTCGATCCTGTATGACAGGGTACTGCGGCACCGCAAAATCGGCAAAGACAAGAGCGACACCCTCTGGAATATCAATCTCAACGTGCCCGCCCGCAGCATGAAGGGCATCCTGATGCTCTTTGAGGATGATGCCGCGCAACAGCCCTTCGCTCGCGACACAGAGGCCTTCTATTACCCGAAAATCGCCAAGGTCAGCGAGGAAGCTCTTCGCAGCCGGTAGCAAGCTAGACCCTGAAGTGGCAACAGTCGAAAAAGACCTTGCCCTAGCCGACGTCAGCCTGGCAGAATACCTCACCACCAAGTACGCGCTGTGGCTTGACCTCAGGACAAGCGACGACGACCGGCTCCACGGCTCCGGCAGGCGGATAGAGAATGCCAGCGAAGGTGTGACCATCCAGATAACGAAAGGAGCCGAGGCTGCTGGTGCATTGAACATCTACCTCTACGTCATCATGGATGCACAGCTTAACATCGAAGATGGCCGGTTCGTCTCAGCGGTTTATTATTGTTCCTGAGGAACGATTAATAAATCTCCTATCGCGCACGGCCCATTCGGCGACAATATGCGGGCAAACTGGATGCGGAATAAACCGTTTTTATCCTCGATCTGCTCGAAGGCCCCTACCGGGAGTTCTTTCGGCATATCGTGGTCCTCTGCCCCACCATAAAGTATAATAAAACACACCAGCGCCCCTGGATCTGGACCGACCCTGAGGTATACGTTCTAGACCCCGGCGAGCGCCTTCACGATTACCTGCGACCGTTTTACCAGGTGTTTATGGGCGAGCCTACCTTATATATCGTCGATGACTGCTCGGCCTCGAAGGCTTTGGCGAAAAAGAAAGACATGGTGTCATAGCTAGCGTTCTCAGGCCGCCACGCCGACCAGAGCGTCTGGGTCCTCACCCAAAGTACAACTCCGTCCTGAAGGACTTGCGCGAGCAGACGCGCTGGGTTTGTTTGTTTCACTGCAAGGATCGTGATTCATTCGAAGACTGCTTGCGCGAGAATGACGTGATCTCCACACGAGAACAGCGGGCGTCGGTTAGGCAGCATTTAGCCGAGACAAAGCATGCTAATCTTTTATTGAAGACAGACCAACCAACTGCTTATTTGGTTTTTAGTATTGTACGAAGTAACTGAAGGACTGCTAATCACAGTGATTGGCGCGCATCTGGTCCTGCTGTTCTTTATTGCTAGGCAGTATGTTTACATTACTCGGATGTGTGTTAACACACATGTAGGCTTCTGCCAGCGCTTTCGACACTATATTAGACTGGTCCGCCAACTCGCAATGAATCGCAAAGCAATAGCTATGGACTGTGACGAACTGATCGATGAGCTGATAGGAACGACAAAGCAAGGCAGAACGCTGAAGCCCCAACCGCGGAAGGAACGGCAGCGACGTCAGACGGCAATGAGGAGCCCGCTCCTCGAGGACCGGGTGCAAAAATACCGTGAAAGGCTCGCCGCATTGGTAGTGGGAGGCCAAGCCAAGCAGTATGGACTAGTGGTCCATGGGAAGGTCCTCACCGCAGAACAGATCGATGCTCTGGACAATAGCGAAATGGAAAAGCTTTACGCCCGCTATGAAACAAGGCTTGGGGCAGCGATGACGAAGACGCTGGGGTCTACAGCGCTGCAGCTTTATGCGGGGCTGGCATCTTTGTTTCTCCCGATACCGACCGAAAACCAACCTGGTCTTATTGCTGACCTCGAGGGCGACCCGTTTGTCAGACA
>OY757027.1:60655533-60730533 GCA_963580285.1 Lucinisca nassula
ACTTCAACTACTACTACTATAACTACTACTACTACTACTCACTGCTACTGCTACTACTTTAACAACAACTACTACTACCTTAACTACTACTACTACATTTATTTTTACTACAACTACTATTTTAACTGCTGCTACTACTATTCTTACTTTAACCTATACTGCTAATACTACTACTACTACTACTACTACTGTAACTACTACTTTAACTACTACTTCTACTTTAACTGCTACTACTACTGCTTTATTTACTCCTACTACTACTATTAATACTACTACTACTACTACTACCTTTTTAAATACAAATACTACTGCTTTTTATGTTCTACTACTACTACTTTAACTACTACTACTACTACTACTACTACAACTACTACTATTACTTTAAGTACTAATACTACTGCTTCTTTAACTACTACTTCTACTACTACTACTTCTACTACTTTAACTACTACTACTACTTTAACTGCTACTTCTACTACTTTTACTTCTACTACTTCTACTTTAAATACTTCTACTACTACTAGTTTAACTACTACTACAACTACTGCTACTTTAATTACCACATCTATTACGACTTTAACTACTACTACTCCTCTTAGGACTTTAAGTACTACTACTACTACTACTACTACTATTTAAACTACTATTACTAATTTAAATACTTTTACTACTACTACTACTTTAACCATAATACTACAACTTTAACAATTACACCTTTAACTACTACTACTACTACTACTACTACTACTACTACTACTTTAACTTCTACTACTAATGCTACTACTACTACTATTACTGCTACTTTAACAGCTACTTCTTTAACTACTACTACCACTACTACTACTATTTAAACTGCTGCTAATACTACTTTATTTACTACTTCTGTAACTACTACTACTACCACTTTAACTACTAAAACTACTACTTCTTTAACTTCTACTACTACTACTTTAACTACTACTACTACTACTACTACTTTAACTACTACTACTACTACTACTATTTGACTAATACTACTGTTTCTTTAACTACTACTACTACTAGTACTTTAACTACTACTAGTTATTTAACAACTTCTACTACTACTACTTTAACTACTACTACTACTTTAACTACTTCTTCTGCTACTACTTTAACTAGACCTACTTGAACTTCTACAACTGCTACTACTTTAACTACTACTACTACTACTTCTACTTAAACTACTTCTACTACTACTTTAACTCCTGCTACTACTACTACTTTAACTACTACTTCTTCTGCTACTACTTTTACTACTACTACTACTACTTTAACTACTAGTACCACTTCTATTTTAACTACTTCTGCTACTTCTAATTTACCCACTACTACTACTACATTAACTAATACTACTTTAACTACTAATTACTTTAGCTACTACTACTTTAACTACTACTACTACTACTAACACTACCTTAACTTGTACTTTTACCTACTTTAACTTCTTATACTACTGCTTCTTTAACTACTGCTACTACTACTTTAACTACTACTACTACCAATACTTTAACTACTGCTACTACTAATACTTCAACTACTTCTTCTACTACTTTAACTACTACTACTACTACTACTTTAGCTACTACTACTACTACTTAAACTACTTCTACTTCCTCTACTTTAACAACTACTTCTACTTTAACTACTACTTCTACCTCTACTACTACTTTAAATACTACTACTTTAACTACTACTACTACCTCTACTACTTTAACTGCTGCTACTACTACTTTATTTACTACTTCTTTATCTATTACTACTACCACCCTGAATACTAATACTATTGCTTTTTAAACTTCTACTACTACAACTAACTACTTTTACTACTACTACTTTAACTACTATTACTACTACTACTAATTTAGTCACTACTACTACTACTTCTTTTACTACTGCTACTACTACTACTTCTTTAACTACTTACTACTACTTCTTTAACTACTACTCTACTACTTTACCTACTAATACTACTGCTTCTTAACCTACTACTACTACCGGTACTTTAACTACTACTAGTACTTTACCTACTTCTCCTTCTACTACTTTAACTACTTCTACTACTTTAACTACTACTTCTACTTCTACTTTAACTACTTTTACCACTACTTCAACTACTACTTTAACAACCACTACTTTAACTACTAACTACTTTAACTGCTACTACTACTACTACTACTACTACTACTACTACTACTACTTTAACTTCTACTACTACTACCTTATCTACTACATTTGCCTATTTTGACTACCAATACCACTGCTTCTTTAATTACTACTACTACTGCTTTAACAACTACTACTACTTTAACTACTAGTACTACCACTTTAACTACTACTACTACTACTAATTCTTCAACTTTTTCTACTACTTTAACTACTACTACCTTAACTACTTCTACTACTTCAACTACTACTACTAGTACTACAATTACTACTACTATTTTAACTACTACTACCACTACTACTTTATCTACTACTACTTTAACTGCTACTTCTACATGAACTACTACTTCTACTACTATTTTAACTACTACAACTACTTCTACTTTAACTACTACTTCTACTACTACTTCTACTACTGCTACTACTACTACTACTTTACTACTACTACTTTTACTACGACTACTACTACTATTTTAACTACTACTACTATTGCTACTTTAACTACTACTAATACTTCTTCTGCTACTACTACTTTAACTACTACTTCTACTACTTTAACTACTTTTACTACTCTAACTGCTACAACTACTACTGCTACTTCTTTAACTACTACCACTTTAATTTCTGCTGCTACAACTACTACTTTTACTTCTACTACTTCTACTTCAAATACTTCTACTATCACTAGTTTAACTACTACTACAACTACTGCTACTTTATTTACTTCTACTATTACGACTTTAACTAGAAGCCCCTGTGGTGCAGTGGTTATGCTACTCGCCTTGTAAACCAGGGATCGCAGGATCGATCCCGGGCTTCTCCAGACTTTCGGATGAGTCTTTAAACCGAGGTCCCGTCTCCGTATGACCTTAGCTGTTGGTGGGACGTAAAACAAAAACTCACTCACTCACTCACGACTTTAACTACTACTACTACTACTACTATTTTAACTATTATTACTACTTTAAATACTATTACTACTTCTGCTACTTTAACCATAATACTACAACTTTAACAACAACTACTACTTTAACTACTACTACTAGAACTACTACTTTAACTCTACTACTACAACTCTTACTTTAACTTCTACTACTACTACAACTACTACTACTGTTACTGCTACTTTAACAGCTACTACTTTAACTACTACTACTACTACTGCTACTACTACTACTACTACTACTACTACTACTACTACTACTACTATTTAAACTGCTACTAATACTACTTTATTTACTACTTCTTTAACTACTACTACTACCACTTTAACTACTAAAACTACTACTTCCTTAACTTCTACTACTACTACTTTAACTACTTCTACTACTACTACTACTACTAGTACTTTAACTACTACATGTACTACTACTACTACTTGACTAATACTACTGTTTCTTTAACTACTACTACTACTAGTACTTTAACTACTACTAGTTATTTAACTACTTCTACTTCTACTACTTTAACTACTACTACTACTACTACTACTTTAACTACTACTTCTGCTACTACCTTAACTAGAACTACTTGAACTACTACTACTGTTACTGCTACTTTAACAGCTACTACTTAAACTACTACTACTACTACTGCTACTACTACTACTACTACTACTACTACTACTACTACTATTTAAACTGCTACTAATACTACTTTATTTACTACTTCTTTAACTACTACTACTACCACTTTAACTACTAAAACTACTACTTCCTTAACTTCTAATACTACTACTTTAACTACTTCTACTACTACTTCTACTTCTACTACTACTACTACTAGTACTTTAACTACTACATGTACTACTACTACTACTTGACTAATACTACTGTTTCTTTAACTACTACTACTACTACTAGTACTTTAACTACTACTAGTTATTTAACTACTTCTACTTCTACTACTTTAACTACTACTACTACTACTACTACTACTACTACTTTAACTACTACTTCTGCTACTACCTTAACTAGAACTACTTGAACTACTACTACTGCTACTACTTTAACTACTACTACTACTACTGCAACTACTACTACTACTACTACTTTAACTACTTGTACAACTACTAATATAACTACTTTAACTAATACTACTTAAACTAATAACTTCTTTAACTACTACTACTTTACCTACTACTACTACTAACACTACTTTCACTTCAACTTCTACCACTTTAACTACTCCTACTTTTACCTACTTTAACTACTTATACTACTTTAACTAATTCTTCTACTTCTATTTTTCTTCTGCTACTACTTTAAATACTTCTACTTCTACAACTAGTTTTACTACTACTATAACTACTACTTCTTATATAACTACTACTTTTACTAATTTAACTACAACAACTACTACTATTACTTTTAACTACTACTACTACTACTTTTACTACTGCTACTACTACTACTTCTTTACCTGCTATGACTACTACTACTTAAACTACTACTATTTCAACTACTACTACTACTTTAACTACTAGTCGTTTAACTGCTACAACTACTACTTTAACAACAACAACTACTTTAACTACTACTTCTACTACTACTTCTACTTTAACTACTACTTCTATTACTACTTTAAATACTACTACTACTTTAACTACTACTACTACTACTGCTACTTATACTACTTTAACTTCTACTACTACTACTTTAACTGCTACTACTACTACTACTTTATTGACTCATTCTTAAAATACTACTACTACTACTACTACTACTACTACTACTACTACTACTACTACTACTACTTTAACTACAAATACTACTGCTTCTTTAACCACTATTACTGCTACTACTTTAACTACTTCTACTGCTACTACTACTACTACTACTACTACTACTACTACTACTATTTTACTCATTCTCTACTTTAACTACTACTACTACTTCTACATCTACTACTAGTACCACTTATGCTACTGTATTAATTATTCAACTACTACTTCTACTACTACTACTAATACTACTACAACTACTACTTCTACTACTACTACTACTACTCCTTTAAGTTACTACTACTTTAACTAATAATACTACTGCTTCTTTAACTATTACACTACTTAAACTACTACTACTACTGCTACTACTATTACTACTACTACTACTACTACTACTACCACTTTTACTGCCGCTACTACTACTACTACTATATTACGTTAACTACTACTTCTACTACTACTTTAACTACTACTACTTAAACTACTACTTCAACTACTGCTACTACTTTAATTACTACTACTACTTTATCTACTACTTCTACTACTACTTTTACTAGAACTACTTGAACAACTACTTCTACCACCGCTACTACTTTAACTATTTCTACTACTTCTACTTGAACTACTACTTCTTCTACTACTTTAACTACTACTACTTCTACTACTACTACTACTACTGCTACTACTACTACTACGGCTACTACTTTAACTACTACTACAACTACTAACTACTTAAACTACTGCTAGTTTTGCCTAACTACTAATACTACTGCTTCTTTAGCTACTACTACTTCTACTTTAACTACTAAAACTACTACTACTACTACTACTTTAACTATTACCTCTACTTTAACTGCTACTACCGCTACTTTATTTACTGGTTCTTTAACTACTTCTACAACTACCACTTTAACTCATAATACTACTGCTTCTTTAACTTCTACTACTATTACTTTATCTACTACTACTACTTCTTCTACTACTACTGCTACTACTACTACTGCTCCTACTACTGCTACTACTTCTACTACTTGAACTACTACTTTAAGTACTAATACTACTGCTTCTTTAACTACGTCTACTACTTCTACTTTAACTACTACTTCTACTACTACTTTAACTACTACTACTTGAACTATTATTACTACTAGATTAACTACTACTACTACTTCTACTTTAACTACTTCTACTTCTTCTACTTTAACTACTACTTTTACTACTTCAACTACTACTACTGCTACTACTACTACTCCTCCTACTACTACTACTACTACTAATTTATTCATTCTCTACTTTAACTACTACTACTACTACTACATCTACTACTAGTACCACTTATGCTACTGTATTAATTATTCAACTACTTCTTCTACTACTACTACTACTACTAATACTACTACAACTACTACTTCTACTACTACTACTACTACTCCTTTTAGTTACCACTACTTTAACTTCTAATACTACTGCTTCTTTACTACTACAATACTTAAACTACTACTACTACTGCTACAACTATTACTACTACTACTACTACTACCACTTTTACTGCCGCTACTACTACTACTATATTACGTTAACTACTACTTCTACTACTACTTTAACTACTACTACTTAAACTACTTCTTCAACTACTGCTACTACTTTAATTACTACTACTACTTTAACTACTACTTCTACTACTACTTTAACTAGAACTACTTGAACAACTACTTCTACTACTCTTTTACTTACTGGTACTACTACTACTTTAACTACTACCACCACTACAACTTTAACTATTTCTACTACTTCTACTTGAACTACTACTTCTTCTACTACTACTACTAGTACTACTACTACTACTACTACTACTACTGCTACTACTACTACTACGGCTACTACTTTAACTACTACTACAACTACTAACTACTTAAACTACTGCTAGTTTTGCCTAACTACTAATACTACTGCTTCTTTAGCTACTACTACTTCTACTTTAACTACTACAACTACTACTACTACTACTACTTTAACTATTACCTCTACTTTAACTGCTACTACCGCTACTTTATTTACTGCTTCTTTAACTACTTCTACTACTACCACTTCAACTCATAATGTTACTGCTTCTTTAACTTCTACTACTATTACTTAATCTACTACTACTACTTCTTCTACTACTACTGCTACTACTACTACTTCTCCTACTACTGCTACTACTTCTACTACTTTTACTACTACCACCATCTAGTTTTATTACTACTTCTACTACTACTTAAACTACTACTACTTTAACTACTTCTACTTCTTCTACTTTAACTACTACTTCTTCTACTACTTCAACTACTTAACTACTTCTACTACTACTTCTACTGCTACTACTACTTTAACTACTACTACTTTAACTACTTACTACTTAAACTACTACTACTTTAACTTCATCTGCTACTACTACTCCTTGAACTTCTACTTTATCTACTACATTTAACTACTTTAACTACTAATACTACTGCTTCTTTAACTACTACTACTACTAATACTACTTTAACTACTTCTACTACTTTAACTTTTACTACTACCACTTTAACTACTACTACTACCACTTTAACTACTACTACCACTTAAACTACTACTAATACTTTAACTACTTCTTCTACTACTTTAACTACTATTACATTAACTAATGCTACTACTTTAACTACTAGTACTAGTACTTCTGTTACTCCTACTACTTTAACTTCTACTACCACTGCTACTTTAACTTCTTCTACATTAACTACTAGTACTGCTACTTTAACTACTTCTTCTACATTAACTACTATTTCTACTACTACTTTAACTACTACTACTTTTACTGTAACTACGACATCTTCTACTACTTTAACTACTGCTACGACTACTACTTTACTACTACTACTACTACTGCTAGTACTTTAACTTCTACTACTACTACTTTAACTTCTACTACTACTACTTTAACTACTACTTCTACTACTACTATTTCTACTACTACTTCTACTACTACTACTACTTCTACTGCTACTACTACTACTACTACTTTAACTTCTAATACCACTGCTTCTTTAACTACTACTTCTAGTTTAACTACTACTTCTTCTACTACTTTAACTACTTAACTACTACTACTACTACTACTTCTACTGCTACTACTACTTTAACTACTACTACTTTAACTACTAACTACTTAAACTACTACTACTTTGACTTCTTCTGCTACTACAAGTCCTTTAACTTCTACTTTAACTACTACATTTACCTACTTTAACTACTAACACTACTGCTTCTTTAACTACTACTACTACTACTACTAATTTAATTACTACTACTACTTTAACTATTACTACTACCACTTTAAACTACTACTACTAGCACTTAAACTACTACTAATACTTGATCTACTTCTTCTACTACTTAACATACTACTACATTAACTAATGCTACTACTTTTACTACTACTACTAGTACTTCTGTTACAACTACAACTTTAACTTCTGCTACCACTGCTACTTTAACTACTTCTACATTAACTACTAGTACTGCTACTTTAACTACTACTTCTACATTAACTACTATTTCTACTACTACTTTACTTCTTTTACTTTAACTACGACATCTTCTACTACTTTAACTACTGCTACTACTTCTGCTTTACTACTACTACTACTACTGCTAGTACTTTAACTTCTACTACTACTACTTTAACTTCTACTACTACTACTTTAACTGCTACTACTACTACTTTATTTACTCATTCTTTAACTACTACTTCTACTGCTACTACTATCAATACTACTACTACTACCACTTTAACTTCTACTACTACTTTAACTACTACTACTTGAACTATTATTACTACTAGATTAACTACTACTACTACTTCTACTTTAACTACTTCTACTTCTACTTTAACTACTACTTCTACTACTTTAACTACTTAGCTACTACTACTACTACTACTACTACTACTTTAACTATTACTAGTTTAACTGCTACTTCCGCTTCTACTACTACTTCTACTTTAACTACTACTTCTAGTTTTATTACTACTTCTACTACTACTTAAACTACTACTACTTTAACTACTTCTTCTTCTTCTACTTTAACTACTACTTCTTCTACTACTTCAACTACTTAACTACTTCTACTACTACTTCTACTGCTACTACTACTTTAACTACAACTACTTTAACTACTTACTACTTAAACTACTACTACTTTAACTTCATCTGCTACTACTAGTCCTTAACTACTTTAACTACTAATACTACTGCTTCGTTAACTACTACTACTACTAATACTACTTTAACTACTACTACTACTTTAACTTTTACTACTACCACTTTAACTACTACTACTACCACTTTAACTACTACTACCACTTAAACTACTACTAATACTTTAACTACTTCTTCTACTACTTTAACTACTATTACATTAACTAATGCTACTACTTTAACTACTAGTACTAGTACTTCTGTTACTCCTACTACTTTAACTTCTACTACCACTGCTACTTTAACTTCTTCTGCATTAACTACTAGTACTGCTACTTTAACTACTACTTCTACATTAATTACTATTTCTACTACTACTTTAACTACTACTACTTTTACTTTAACTACGACATCTTCTACTACTTTAACTACTGCTACGACTACTACTTTACTACTACTACTACTACTGCTAGTACTTTAACTTCTACTACTACTACTTTAACTTCTACTACTACTACTTTAACTACTACTTCTACTACTACTATTTCTACTACTACTTCTACTACTACTACTACTACTGCTACTACTACTACTACTACTTTAACTTCTAATACTACTGCTTCTTTAACTACTACTTCTAGTCTAACTACTACTTCTCCTACTTCTTTAACTACTTAACTACTACTACTACTACTTCTACTGCTACTACTACTTTAACTACTACTACTTTAACTACTAACTACTTAAACTACTACTACTTTAACTTCTTCTGCTACTACAAGTCCTTTAACTTCTACTTTAACTACTACATTTACCTACTTTAACTACTAACACTACTGCTTCTTTAACTACTACTACTACTACTACTAATTTAAATACTACTACTACTTTAACTATTACTACTACCACTTTAAACTACTACTACTAGCACTTAAACTACTAATAATACTTGATCTACTTCTTCTACTACTTAACATACTACTACATTAACTAATGCTACTACTTTAACTACTACTACTAGTACTTCTGTTACAACTACAACTTTAACTTCTACTACCACTGCTACTTTAACTACTTCTACATTAACTACTAGTACTGCTACTTTAACTACTACTTCCACATTAACTACTATTTCTACTACTACTTTACTTCTTTTACTTTAACTACGACATCTTCTACTACTTTAACTACTGCTACTACTACTGCTTTACTACTACTACTACTGCTAGTACTTTAACTTCTACTACTACTACTTTAACTTCTACTACTACTACTTTAACTGCTACTACTACTACTTTATTTACTCATTCTTTAACTACTACTTCTACTGCTACTACTATCAATACTACTACTACTACCACTTTAACTTCTACTACTACAATTTTAACTACTACTACCACTTAAACTACTACTAATACTTTAACTACTTCTTCTACTACTTTAACTACTTCAACATTAACTACTACTACTACTTTAACTACTACTACCACTGCTGCTTTAACTACTTCTACTACTTCTACATTAACTACTACTACTGCTTTAACTACTATTCCTACATTAACTACTACTACCACTACTACTACTTTAACTTCTACTACTACTTCTACTTTAACTACTACTACTTCTACTACTACTTTAACTACTGCTACTACTACTACTACTACTTTACTCATTCTCTACTTCAACAACTACTACTACTACAGTACCACTACTGCTACTGTATTCATTATTTAACTACTTCTCCTACGACCACTACTACTACTTTAACTACTAACTACTTTAACTACTAACTACTTTAACTACTACTACTTTAACTATTTCTTCTTTAACTACTACTACTAATACTACTTTAACTTCTACTACTTCTACTTTAACTTCTACTACTTTTACCTACTTTAACTACTATTACTACTGCTTCTTTAACTTCTACTAATACTACTTTATGTACTACTACTACTACTACTACTACTACTACTACTACCTATACTACTTTAACTTTATACTACTACTACTGCTACTACTACAACTACTACTTTAACTACTAATACTACTGCTTCTTTAACTACTACTACTATTGCTTCTTTAACTACTACTACTACTTTAACTACTACTTAATCTACTAATACTATTACTACTTTACTACTATGACTTTAACTACTACCTCTACTACTATTTTAAGTACTACTACTTGAACTACTTCTACTATTACTAGTTTAACTACTACTGCTACTATTACTACTACTTTAACTACTTCTACCACTACTACTTTAACTACTTCTACTACTTCTACTTTAACTACCACTACTACTTTAACTACTTCTACTTCTACTTTATCTACTACTTCTTCTACTACTTTAACCACTACTACTACTACTACTACTACTACTACTACTACTGCTACTACTACTACTACTTTAACTATTACCTCTACTTTAACTGCTACTACCGCTACTTTATTTACTGCTTCTTTAATTACTTCTTCTACTACTACTTATTCCACTTTAACTACTAATACTAATGCTTCTTTAACTTTTACTACTGCTACTTAACGACTACTATTACTTCTACTACTACTACTACTACTACTTCTACTACTACTACTACTACTACTACTACTTTAACTACTACTTTAACTACTATAACTACTGCTTCTTTAACTACTACTACTACTTCTACTTTAACTACTTCTTCTAGTTTAACTACTTCTTCTACTACTACTTTAACTACTACTACTTGAACTACTATTACTACTACTACTACTTCTACTACTACTACTCATATAACTACTACTTTAACTACTATTACTACTGCTTCTTTAACTTCTACTACTACTTCTACTTTAACTACTACTTCTAGTTTTACTACTTCTTCTACTACTACTTAAACTACTACTACTTGAACTACTACTACTACAACTTTAACTACTTCCACTACTTCTACTTTAACTTCTCTTACTTCTTCTACTTTAACTACTTCTTCTTCTACTACTTTAATTACTTAACTACTACTACTACTTCTACTACTACTACTACTTTAACTACTACTACTTTAACTACTTACAACTTTAAATACTTCTACATTAACTTCTTCTGCTACTACTACTCCTTTAACTTCTTCGACTACTACTTTAGCTACTACATTTACCTACTTTAACTACTAATACTACTGCTTCTTCAACTACTACTACTACTACTTTAACTATTTCTACCACTAGTTTAGCTACTACTACTACCATTTTAACTACTACTGCCACATAAACTACTACTACCACGAATACTTTTATTACTTCTACTTCTTTAACTACTACTACATTAACTACTACTACTTTAACTACTACTACTAATATTTCTATTACTACTACTAATTTAACTACCACTACCACTGCTACTTAAACTACTTCTACTACTTCTACATCAACTACTAGTACTACTACTTTAACTACTACTTCTACATTAACTACTACTAATTTAACTACTACTACGTTTACTTTAACTTCGCAATCTACTACTACTTTAACTACTGCTACAACTACTACTTTAACAACTACTACTACTACTGCTAGTACACTTCTACTACTACTACTTTAACTTCTACTACTACTACTTTACTGCTACTACTAATACTTTATTTACCCATTCTTTAACTACTACTACTACTGCTACTACTACCAATACTACTACTTTAACTACAAATACAACTGCTTCTTTAACTACTACTACTACTACTTACACTACTACTACTGCTACTATTACTACTACTTCTACTTTACTCATTCTCTACTTTAACTGCTACTACTACTACTACAGTACCATTCCTGCTGTTGTATTCATTATTTAACTACTACTCCTACTACCACTACTACTACTACAACTACTACTACTACTACTTTAACTACTACTACTTTAACTACTAATACTGCTGCATCTTTAACTTCCACTACTACTTTCACTTATTCTACTACCACTACTACTACTATTACTACGACTACTACTACTACTTTAACTACTACTACTGCTAGTACTTTTACTTTCTATTACTAACACTTATCTTCTACTACTACTACTTTAACTGCTACTAATACTACTTTATTTACTCATTCTTTAACTATTACTACTACTACGACTACTACTTCTTTAACTACAAATACTACTGCTTGTTTAACTAATACTACTACTACTTTATCTACTACTACTGCTACTACTACTACTTTACTCATTCACTACTTTATCTACTACTACTAGTACTACTACTACTACTACAGTACCACTACTCCTACTGTATTCATTATCTCACCACTACTCCTACTACTTCTACTACTACTACTACTTTAACTACTACTACTTTAACTACTAATACTACTGCTTCTTTAACTACTACTACTACTTTAACTACTACTACTACTACTACTACTATTACTACTACTACTACTACTACTACTACTACACTTACTTAATCTACTGCTACTACTACTACTACTATACTACGTTAACTGCTTCTTCTACTACTTTAACTACTACTACCTAAACTACTACTTTATTGACTCTTCTTCTACTACTACTTTAAATACTACTACTACTTTAACTACTAATACTACTGCTTCTTTAACTACTACTACTAGTAGTTTAACTACTTCTACTACAACTACTTCTATAACTACAACTACTACTGCTACTTTTACTACCACTTCTCCTACTACTGTACTAGTACTACTTGAACTACTGCTACTACTACCTAAAATGCTTCTACTACTTCTACTTTTCTTCTGCTACTACTTTAAATACTTCTACTTCTACTACTAGTTTAACTACTACTATACTTACTACTTCTTAAATTACTACTACTATTACTACTTTAACTACAACTACTACTACTACTACTACTTTAACTACTTCTACTACTTCCTTTTGAACTACTACTACTACTTTATCTACTACTTCTACTTTTCCTCTGCTACTACTTTAAATACTTCTTCTTCTACTACTAGTTTAACTACTACTATAACCACTACTTCTTAAATTACTACTACTATTACTAATTTAACTACAACTACTACTTTAACTACTTCTACTACTACTACTTCTTTTACTACTACTGCTACTACTACTACTACTTTAACTGCTTTGACTACTACTACTTTAACTACTACTTCTTTAACTACTACTACTACTTTAACTGCTACAACTACTACTTTAACAACAACAACTACTTTTACTACTACTTCTTCTACTACTTCTACTTTTACTACTACTTCTACTACTACTTTAAATACTACTTCTACTTTAACTACTACTACTGCTAGTACTTGAATTTCTACTACTACTACTTTAACTTCTACTACTACTAATTTAGCTGCTACTACTACTACTACTACTACTACTACTACTACTACTACTACTACTACTACTACTACTACCAATTTTATCTCTAGTACCATTACTATTTTAACTACTTCTTCTACTACTAGTTCTACTGCTACTTCTACTTCTACTTGATCTACTACTAATACTTTAACTACTATTACTACCACCATTTTAACTACTAATACTACTGCTTCTTTAACTTCTACTACTACTGTTATGTTTTGTTGGTATAAGACAACAACAAGTCAGTCTGCTGGGCAGTACACACACTATTTAATTTGCATAAAGCTAGCTCTTTTATACTACAGACAAATACGTACAATGAATCACTTTGATAAGAATTAGTGAGTAGGTGTATTTCATCATGCAACAATTCTTAAATACATAACATCCTTTCTTTTTTAAATGAAAATTAAAATCTCTAATTTTTTAAATGTAGAAACTAATATTATTTTGCTTGGCCTAACTGGAGAAACAAACTTATCAAATACTATGATCATTACCACACAGACACAATGTTCTTGGTAATTAAGATTTACTGTGTTCTTTATCAAGGCGTTCACCATTTAAAATATCATATACCAGTCATGATTGTGATAAGCGAGTCTGCAGTCAATTACAGTTCATGAGAGATTTGAGATAAAACACTGCTTTCCTCTCTGTAAACTAGGTTGATGACTTAATTGAACCGTATTTCACCTACTTCTTTTTACTTTTTATTTAAAAGAATTACGGTAAAAGTCAATTGTCAATTCTGGCTATTGCACTGTCATTCATTGCATAAAACTGACACAAAACAAATTTAAGCATATATATAAGCATATGAAAGCATATTTTAAGCTAAACATGTATGATGTATTGTTAAAATTTGATATAAATGTTTCTTTGTCTGTTTCATTCAGAAGTAGACTGCTGCTAGTCTATAAAATTTTGAGTCATCATTGTTCATGGCTTTCTGAATGGAATTCCCTTACGATATAGTAAACTCAGAGTTTCTGTAGTATTTTCATTGATAAAATATTCAACATTTGTGAACGATACGAGTATTGATACAATTCTCAGAATATTTAATCCAATTATGAATTAGCACTTTAGTAATCCAAAATGAAGAATATTACACAGAATTTTAACAATATATCCACATCACAGAATATAAGCATGTATTAACACAAGAAGCACTTTACGGCCTTTAAACACTACTGTAGCGATTAGGAGGTTTCGAGATTCGACCGGATCTTGTTTTATATGGTGATTTTCCCGTATTTTCTGGTATACGCACTGCTAGATCAGGCTGTTGTAATGTTGGTGATTCAAACGATTTTCTCGAGCCGTTGTTTGTACATTCATTATTGTTCGACGTCGATTGTTGAGGTGTACCCGAGTTGGTACTACGATTTCCTCGGGCTCTGTACGTGTTGGTACTGATTTTGTTGGTCTTAGGTGTTTTCTGTTTCGTCGATACTTCCGTCCGTCGGGTGTTTTGACTACGTATGATCTGGGTAAATCATGTTTTCGTTCTATTGTGCCATGCTTCCATTTATTTTCGTGTCGCATGACCACATTTTTTCCCTTTTCAAGAGGTTTTAGATCATTTTTCAAAGCATGTCTGTCATGATAATGTTTTTGTTTATTCTGTCTATGTTTGAGACTTTTTCTTATTTCCTCCGTATTTGATGGTTTTAGGAGTGGTGTTGCTGTTGGTAACTTTGTTTTTAAACGTCTCCCATATAATATCTGTGCAGGTGACAAAGGTGTATCTGCATCAATTGGAGAATTACGAAAATCAAGAAGTGCCATGTAAGGATCATCAGCCTTCTTGAAGATGTTTTTCACTGTTCTTACAGTTCTTTCGATTTGACCGTTACTTGACGGAAATCCTGGAGATGACGTCACATGCGTAAATCCATATTCTTTTGCGAACTGACGCATCTGTGAATTGGCGAACTGTGGCCCATTGTCACTCACTAGTATGTCAATTAGCCCGTGTCTAGAAAATTGTCCCTTCATGTATTGAATTACATTCTTAGTTGACAAATTGTCTAGTTTGCTCACTTCTGGCCACTTTGAAAAATAGTCCACTGATATAAGATAGTGATGTCCTTTGTACTCGAATATGTCTATTCCTATTTTACTCCATGGCCTGTCTGGAATTTCAGAAGGAATAAATGGTTCTTTTGGGTTCATTGGTTGATTTACTGCGCAAGTAGCACATTTTAACACTTTTTCTTCAATGTCACTGTTCATAGACGGCCAAAACAACACTTCGCGTGCCCTGGATTTGCACTTTACTATTCCAAGGTGAGAAGAATGTATAACTTCAAGCATTTCATTTCTCAGTTTTTTAGGAATTATTAATTTTAATCCCTTGAACATTAATCCGTCTATGGTAGCAATTTCATCACGATAATTCCAGTAAGTTTTCAGTTCTGGCGGTAGTGTATCTTTGGTCTCAGGCCAGCCATTGATTGTGACATCTTTTAATAATGTCATTTCTCTATCTTCCCTTGTCATTTGTCGTATTTCATCCCTTTTTTCAGGCGATACTGACAGATATGACAATAATTGAATTTCATTTACGCTCATTTCTTCTACAAGATTGTCACTTGTCTCTTCTAAATACGATCTAGAGAGATGGTCAGATAAAAACATTGTTTTGCCAGGTTTGAAAACTATGTCTATGTCATACCTATGTAACTGAAACATTAAGTTTTGCAGTCTAACTGGCATTTCATGTATTCCCTTTCTGTAAATGGATTGTAATGGCTTATGGTCGCTTTCTACAGTTACATTTTGACCATATATGTATTGGTGAAATTTTCTACACCCGAATACAATTGCTAATGTCTCCTTTTCGATCTGGGAATATCTTTGCTGTGTCTCAGTTAATGCACATGAGGCATAAGCAACAGGTTTGCCCTCTTGTATAAGTGCTGCTCCCATTCCTTTGGAACTGCTATCCACGGAAAGAACAATATGTTTATTTTTGTCGAAGTACGCTAGTACTGGTGCATTTACACACATTTTCTTGAGTGACTGAAAACTATTTTCTTGTGCACTGTCCCAGTGCCATTCTATGTCCTTGTGTAACAATTCTCTCAATGGAGCTGATACCTCCGACATGTTTGGCAGGAATTTTGCAAGGTACTGAATGAATCCAAGAAAATGCTGCAATTCTTTCTTGTTTTCAGGTGCTTTCATTTGTTCTACAGCCCTGAGTTTCTCATAGTCTGGTTTGAGTCCATGTTCACTCAACACGTGTCCAACGTAGGTGACTTCTGACCTTCGAAATTCACATTTGTTCGGCGAAAGCTTCAGATTATACTTCCGAGCTTTTTCTAGGACTTTTTTCAGTCTCTGATCATGCTCTTCTAATGTATTGCCCCATACTAATATGTCATCCATAATAACTTCTGCACCTTCTATATCTTCAATCATTTCTGACATGACTGACTGATACAGTTCACTGGCACATTTTACTCCAAAAGGTAATCTACAGTAACGATATCTCCCGAAAGGAGTATTGAATGTACACAACTTAGAGCTTTCATGGTCCAGTTCGAGCTGCCAAAATGACGATGTACAATCTATTTTACTAAATATCTTAGCATTCGGCATACGAGATACGACTTCCTCAACTGTCAAAAGTGGAAAGTGTTGCCTTTTTATAGCTTTATTCAGATCTCTAGGGTCAATACAAATTCTTATGGATCCGTTAGGTTTTGTAACCACAACCATACTGCTGACCCAACTTGTAGGTTTCTTAACCTTTTTAATGATTCCTTCTTTGGCCATGCGTGACAGTTCAGTTTTTACCTTATCTCTCATGGAAATAGGTATTCTTCTTGGAGGGTGTACGACAGGAGTGATACTTGGGTCAATATGAATTTTATGTTTACCTGGTAAGTGTCCAATTCCTTGAAATAAATCTGAGTAATCCTTTTGAATGTCACTATTGTCCATCTGTTTAATTGGTTTGTCCAGTTTGTACATTCTTTGAACTAAACCTACTTTCTGGCAAGTCTCTGAGCCTAATATCGTTGGTGCGTTCTGTTCAATAACCTGAAATTCTATGTCATGAATATTGTTATTGAAATAACAAGGTAGTCTAATTGAACCTATTGGTTTGATTGTGTGTCCACTGTAAGATCTTAATTTGGTATCCGTTCCTTTCAAAGCTGTTTTGATTTTCATTTGTTTGAGAACACTTTGACTGATAACGTTACATTTTGCCCCTGTGTCAATCTGCATGGAAATTTCATTGTCATAGATAATACTTTGCACTGTCCAATCATCTGATAATTTATGTATTTCCATTTCATCTGACAACATTTTCACATACACCAAATCACTGTCGCAACTGTCATAATCCGTATTGTCACTACTGTTAGAATCATAATCATAATCCTCAAGAGAGTTCACACCTTTTCGCTGCCTGTCATGCTTTTGTCTTCTTGCTAAGCACATTTTGCTAAAATGATTCATTTTCCGGCAATATCTGCACTTTTTACCCAGTGCTGGACATGGTTTTTCAGCATGATTGTAACCACATTTCATGCATTTTACTGCATGTGTGTCATGGTTTGACTTATCTCTGGTGCTTTTTCTGTTACCCTTGTATTTTGGAATACGCTGATTTGTCCGGGGTTTGCTTTTTATTGCACATACATTGGGGTCTTCACCAGCATTCATGGACTTCAACTGCTTTTGAGACAGTTCATATGTTCGTGCTATGTCCATACATTTTTCAAGTGTTAAGTCATTGCCTTCACTGATGAGCTTTTCTCTTACCTTTGATGATTTTATTCCAAATACGATATGATCCCTTATCATGTCATCATGTACTGTTTCATCATATCCACATTCCTTGAACAATAATTTTAAATCAGTCACAAATTGTTCAAAAGGCTCCTCTGCTTCCTGAATTCTTGATTTGAAAATGTATCTGGAATAGATCTTATTTGACTTTGGTTTACAATAACTTTTAAATTTTTCATAATGTGTCATAAGGTTCCTTTTCTCTTCCACTGTAAGATTCCATGTTGAATAAATGTTTCTTCCTTTTTCACCAGCCCATAACATTAAATAATTGCACTTTTCTTCTTCACTTTTGGCTTTTAAAGGTCCACCAAACATAAAGTCACAGTGCTCTTTAAACGATTTGAATGCCGTGTCTAAGTCTTTTGCATCCCAGTTCATGTATGGATATCTAGCATTTTGTTCATCCATTTTGTGTGATTTATTTCACCGATTATCTTTTAAAAATAATCTAACTCTTTCTTTTCACAAAAGAGAATAGTCAGACTTTTCCTCTATCCTTTGAAAATAGAGTAAATCTGTAGACGTAAGCCCGCTCCGCTCTCTGACACCATGTTATGTTTTGTTGGTATAAGACAACAACAAGTCAGTCTGCTGGGCAGTACACACACTATTTAATTTGCATAAAGCTAGCTCTTTTATACTACAGACAAATACGTACAATGAATCACTTTGATAAGAATTAGTGAGTAGGTGTATTTCATCATGCAACAATTCTTAAATACATAACAACTACTACTTTATCTACTACTACTACTTCTTTTACTACTTTAACTACTAATACTACTGCTTCTTTAACTACTCCTACTACTTCTACTTTAACTACTACTTCTTGTTTAATTACTACTTCTACTACTACTTAAACTACTACAACTTTAACTACTTCTACTTATTCTACGTTAACTACTACTTCTTCTATTACTTTAACTACTTAACTACTACTACTACTACTGCTACTACTACTTTTACTACTACTACTTTAACTACTAACTACTTAAACTACTACTACTTAAACTTCTTCTGCTACTACTATTCCTTTAACTTCTACTTTAACTACTACATTTACCTACTTTAACTACTAATACTACTGCTTCTTTAACCACTACTACTACTACTTATACTTTAACTACTGCTACTACTACTTCTTTAACTATTGCTACTTCCACTTTAACTACTACTACTACAACTTAAACTACTACTAATACTTTAACTACTTCTTCTACTACTTTAACTACTACTACATTAACTAATGCTCCTACTTTAACTACTACTACTAGAACTTCTGTTACTACTACAACTTCAACTTCTACTACCACTGCTACTTTAACTACTTCTACTACTTCTACATTAACTACTAGTACTGCTACTTTAACTACTACTTATACATTAACTACTATTTCTACTACTACTTTAACGACTACTACTTTTACTTTAACTACGACATCTTCTCCTACTTTAACTACTGCTACTACTACTACTTTACTACTACTACTACTACTACTACTGCTAGTACTTTAACTTCTACTACTACTACTTTAACTTCTACTACTACTACTTTAACTGCTACTACTACTTCTTTATTTACTCATTCTTTAACTACTACTACTACTGCTACTACTACCAATACTACCACTGCTACCGCTTTTACTTCTACTACTACAACTTTAACTACTACTACCACTTAAACTACTACTTATACTTTAACTACTTCTTCTACTACTTTAACTACTACTACATTAACTACTACTGCTGCTTAAACTCCTACTACCACTGTTGATTTAACTACTTCTACTACTTCTACATTAACTACTACTACTACTTTAACTGCTATTTCTACATTAACTACTACTACTACAACTACTACTTTAACTTCTACTACTACTTCTACTTTAACTACTACTTCTACTACTACTTTAAAAACTGCTACTACTACTACTACTACTTTACTCATTCTCTACTTCAACTACTACTACTACTACTACAGTACCACTACTGCTACTGTATTCATTATTTAACTACTACTCCTACTACCACTACTACTACTTTAACTACTAACTACTTTAACTACTACTACTTTAACTATTTCTACTTTAATTACTACTACTAATACTACTATAACTTCTACTACTTCTACTTTAACTTCTACTACTTCTACTTTAACTACTTCTACTTTTACCTACATTAACTGCTATTACGACTGCTTCTTTAACTTCTACTACTACTACTACTTTATCTACTACTACTACTACTACTACTACTACTACTACTTCTACTACTACTACTACTTTACAATTTTAACTTCTTCTACTGCTACTACTGCAACTACTACTTTAACTACTAATACTACTGCTTCTTTAACTACTACTACTACTGCTTCTTTAACTACTACTACTACTTAATCTACTACTACTATTACTACTTTACTACTACTACTTTAACTACTACCTCTACTACTATTTCAACTACTACTCCTTGAACTACTTCTACTATTACTAGTTTAACTACTACTGCTACTATTCCTACTACTTTAACTACTTCAACCACTACTACTTTAACTACTTCTACTACTTCTACTTTAACTACTACTTTAACTACTTCTACTTCTACTTTATCTACTACTTCTTCTACTACTTTAACCACTTCTACTACTACTACTACTACTACTACTACTACTACTGCTACTTCTTTAACTACTACTACTACTTTTACCTCTACTACCACTACTATTTTAACTACTTATACTACTTGTACTTCTATTTCTTCTTCTACTTGATCTACTACTACTACTTTAACTACTACTACTACCACCACTTTAACTACTAATACTACTGCTTCTTTAACTTCTACTACTACTACTTTATCTACTACTACTACTTCTACTACTACTACTACTACTACTACTACTACTACTACTTTAACTACTAATACTACTGCTTCTTAAACTACTACTACTACTTCTACTTTAACTACTACTTCTAGTTTAATTACTATTTCTACTATTATTACTACTACTACTACTACTACTACTGCTACTACTTTAACTACTACTACTACTTTTACCTCTACTACCACTACTATTTTAACTACTTCTACTACTACTTCTACTTGATCTACTACTACTACTTTAACTACTACTACTATCACCACTTTAACTACTAATACTACTGCTTCTTTAACTTCTACTACTACTACTTTATCTACTGCTACTACTCCTACTACTACTACTACTTCTACTACTACTACTACTACTACTACTACTACTACTTTAACTACTTAAACTACTGCTTCTTTAACTACTACTACTACTTCTACTTAAACTACTACTTCTAGTTTAGTTACTTCTTCTGCTACTACTTTAACTTCTACTACTTTAACTGTTTCTACTTCTTCTAATTTAACTACTACTTCTTCTACTACTTTAACTACTTAACTACTACTACTACTACTACTTCTACTGCTACTACTACTTTAACTACTACTACTTTAACTACTAACTACTTAAACTACTACTACTTTAACTTCTTCTGCTACTACTACTCCTTTAACTACTACTATTGCTACTTTAACTACTACAAATACTTCTTCTACTACTACTACTTTAACTACTACTACTACTACTACTACTACTTTAACTACTTCTACTACTCTAACTGCTACAACTACTACTGCTACTTCTTTAACTACTACCACTTCAATTTCTACTGCTACAACTACTACTTTTACTTCTACTACTTCTACTTCAAATACTTCTACTATTACTAGTTTAACTACTACTACAACTACTGCTACTTTAATTACTACTACTATTACGACTTTAACTACTACTACTACTATTTTAACTATTATTACTACTTTAAATACTATTACTACTTCTGCTACTTTAACCATAATACTACAACTTTAACAACAACTACTACTTTAACTACTACTATTACTACTACTAGAACTACTACTTTAACTCTACTGCTACAACTCTTACTTTAACTTCTACTGCGCCCCCGCCCATAGGGTCTTGAAGAAATATATGGGCTGCATGATGCTTCCACGCAGAGCTGAATCCGGCCCGCACACTAGTACTGGTAAACCGCTTAGAGAATCTAAGCCTGTCCAGGAACCGCGGTGCGAGGCCGACCGTCCATGCTTATAAACCCTATTGGTTTCATTGGACGACAGGGCTTGAGATGTCATTTCATCTCAATGTCGGGTAAAAGTCCCACAGAATTGGAAGCAACGTCTCCAAAATGACCTTTATAGTGTTGACGGGGACGTTAAACAACAAATCAAAAACAAACTTTAACTTCTACTACTACTACAACTACTACTGTTACTGATACTTTAACCGCTACTACTTTAACTACTACTACTACTACTACTACTACTACTACTACTACTACTACTATTTAAACTGCTACTAATACTACTTTATTTACTACTTCTTTAACTACTACTACTACCACTTTAACTACTAAAACTACTACTTACTTAACTTCTACTACTACTACTTTAACTACTTTTACTACTACTACTACTACTACTACTACTACTACTACTAGTACTTTAACTACTACATGTACTACTACTACTACTTGACTAATACTACTGTTTCTTTAACTACTACTACTACTACTAGTACTTTAACTACTACTAGTTATTTAACTACTTCTACTTCTACTACTTTAACTACTACTACTACTACTACTACTACTTCTTTAACTACTACTTCTGCTACTACCTTAACTAGAACTACTTAAACTACTACTACTGCTACTACTTTAACTATTACTACTACTGCAACTACTACTACTACTACTTTAACTACTTGTACAACTACTACTTTAACTACTTCTGCTACTTCTTATTTACCTACTACTACTACTACTTTAACTAATACTACTTTAACTAATAACTACTTTAACTACTACTACTTTACCTACTACTACTTCTACTACTACTAACACTACTTTCACTTCTACTTCTACTACTTTAACTACTACTACTTTTACCTACTTTAACTACTTATACTAGTTTAACTAATTCTTCTACTTCTATTTTTCTTCTGCTACTACATTAAATACTTCTACTACTACTTAAACTACTTCTACTTCTTCTATTTTAACTACTACTTCTTCTACTACTTTAACTACTACTACTAGTACTTCTATAACCACTACTACTTTAACTACTACTACCACTGCTACTTTAACTACTTCTACTACTTCTACATTAACTACTACTACTGCTTTAACTATTATTTCTACATTAACTACTACTTCTACTACTACTTTAACTACTTCTGCTACTTCTACTTTAACTACTACTTCTACTACTACTTTAACTACTGCTACTACTACTACTACTTTAACTTCTACTACTACTTCTTTAACTGCTTCTACTGCTACTTTATTTACTCATTCTTTAACTACTACTACTATAACTACTACAATAGTGACTACTACTGCTACTACTACTACTAGTTTAACTACAAATACTACAGCTTCTTTAACTACAACAACTACTACTACTACTACAACTACTACTACTTTAACTAAAACTACTTCTACTACTTTAACTACTACTACTACTTTAACCTTACTACTACTACTTTAACAACAAAATCTACTTTAACTACTACTACTCTTACTACAACTACTTAAACTACTACTGCTACTACTTTTACTACTACTTTAACTACTACTACAAGAGCTACTACTACTACTTTAAGTACTACTGCCACTACTATTTTAACTACTTCTACTACTTCTACTTGATCTACTACTACTTCTTTGACTACTACTACTACTATTTCTACTTTAACTACTACTTTTAGTACTACTTTAACTACTACTACTTGAACTACTACTACTGCTACTACTTTAACTACTACTACTACTTTTACCTCTACTACCACTACTATTTTAACTACTTCTACTACTTCTACTACTACTTCTACTTCTACTTGGTCTACTACTACTACTTTAACTACTACTACTACCACTTCTACTTTAACTACTACTTCTACTACTACTTTAACTACTACAACTTGAACTACTACTACTGCTACTACTTTAACTACTACTTCTACTTTAACTACTACTATCACTGCTATTTTAACTACTTCTACCACTACTTCTTCTTCTACTTAAACTACTACTTCTATTACTTCTTTAACTACAACTGCCACTACCACTACTACTCTAACTTCTACTACTACTTTAACAACTACTAATTTACCTACTTTAACTACTTATACTATTGCTTCTTTAAATACTACTTCTACTGCTACTTTTACTACTACTACTACTTTAACTACTACTACAACTACTTCTACTTTAACTACTACTTCTTCTACTACTTTAACTACTACTATCACTTTAACTACTTATTTAACTACTACTACTTTAACTACTATATTTACTACTTTATCTGCTACTACTAGTACTTCTACTTTAACTACTACTGCCACTTCTTCTTTAACTACTTCTTTAACCTCTATTTTAACTACTGCTTCTACTTTAACTTCTACTTCTACATTAACTTCTACTTCTACTACTACTTTAACTACTTCTACTTCTACTGCTTCCAATACTACTACTACTTTTACTACTACTACATTAACTACTAACTACTTAAAGTAGAAACTACTACTACTACTACTACTACTACTAATTCTACTTTAACGTCTACTACTTCTACTTTAACTACTTCTGCTTTTACCTACTTTAACTACTATTACGCCTGCTTCTTTAACTTCTACTACTACTACTACTTCATCTACTACTACTACTTCTACTACTACTACTACTACTACTACTACTTCTACTACTACCTCTAATACTTTAACTTCTTCTACTACTACTACGGCTACTACTACTACTACTACTTGAACTACTAAAACTACTGCTTCTTTAACTACTACTACTACTGCTTCTTTACTACTAGTAGTGCAACTACTACTTCTACTACTTTAACTACTACTACTACTACTACTTTAAAGCCCCCGCCCATAGGGGCTTGAAGAAATATATGGGCTGTATGATGCTTCCACGCAGAGCTGAATCTGGCCTGCACACTAGTACTGGTAAACCGCTTAGAGGATCTAAGCCTTCCAGGAACCGCGGTGTGAGGCGAACCGTCCATGCTAATAAACCCTATTGGTTTCATTGGGCGACAGGGCTTGAGATGTCATTTCATCTCAATGTCGGGTAAAAGTCCCACAAAATTGGAAGCAAGGTCTCCAAAATGACCTTTACAGTATTGACGGGGACGTTAAACCTCAAATCAAACAAACAAAAAACTACTACTTTAACTACTACTACTACTGTAACTACTACTTCTACTACCACTTGAACTACTACTACTTGAATTACTTCTACTACTACTAGTTTCACTACTACTGCTACTATTACTACTACTTTAACAACTACTAACACTATTACTTTTAACTGCTTCTGCAACTTCTACTTTAACTACTACTACTACTACTACTTTAACTACTACTACTTCTACTTTTACTACTACTTCTTCTACTACTTTAACTTCTACTACTACTACTACGACTACTACTTTAACTACTACTACTACTACTACTGCTAGTAGTTTAACTACTAATTACTTAAACTACTACAACTTTAACTAATACTACTAATAATAATACTACTTTAACTCCTACTTCTACTACTTTAACTACTACTACTTTTGCCTACTTTTACTACTACTGCTACTGCTTCTTTAGCTACTACTACTTCTACTTTAACTACCACTACTACTACTATAACTTTAACTATTACTTCTAGTTTAACTGCCACTACCGCTACTTTATTTACTGCTTCTTTAACTACTACTACTACTACTACTACTACTACTACTACTACTACTACCACCACTTTAACTACTAATACTACTGCTTCTTTAACTTCTACTACTACGACTTTATGTACTACTACTACTTCTACTACTACTACTACTTCTACTACTACTACTACTACTACTACTACTACTACTTTAACTACTAATACTACTGCTTCTTTAACTACTACTACTACTACTACTTTAACTACTACTTCTAGTTTAATTACTACTTCTACTACTACTTAAACTACTAGTACTTTAACTACTTCTACTTCTTCTACTTATACTACTTCTTCTACTACTTTAACTACTTAACTTCTTCTACTACTACTTTAACTACTGCTACTTGAACTACTAATACTTGAACTACTACTACTGCTACTACTTTAACTACTACTACTACTTTGACCTCTACTACCACTACTATTTTAACTACTTCTACTACTTCTACTACTACTTCTACTTCTACTTGGTCTACTACTACTACTACTACTTCTACTTTAACTACTACTTCTACTACTACTTTAACTACTACAACTTGAACTACTACTACTGCTACTACTTTAACTACTACTTCTACTTTAACTACTACTACCACTACTATTTTAACTACTTCTACCACTACTTCTTCTTCTACTTAAACTACTACTTCTATTACTTCTTTAACTACAACTACCACTACCACTACTACTCTAACTTCTACTACTACTTTAACAACTACTAATTTTACCTACTTTAACTACTTATACTATTGCTTCTTTAAATACTACTTCTACTGCTACTTTTACTACTACTACTACTTTAACTACTACTACTACTTCTACTTCTACTTTAAATACTACTACAACTTTAACTACTACTATCACTTTAACTACTTCTTATTTAACTACTACTACTTTAACTACTATATTTACTACTTTATCTGCTACTACTAGTACTACTACTTTAACTACTACTGCCACTTCTTCTTTAACTACTTCTTTAACCTCTATTTTAACCATTGCTTCTACTTTAACTTCTACTTCTACATTAACTTCTACTTCTACTACTACTTTAACTACTTCTACTTCTACTGCTTCCAATACTTCTACTACTTTTACTACTACTACTTTAACAACTAACTACTTAAAGTAGAAACTACTACTACTACTACTAATAATTCTACTTTAACGTCTACTACTTCTACTTTAACTACTTCTGCTTTTACCTACTTTAACTACTATTACGCCTGCTTCTTTAACTTCTACTACTACTACTTTATCTACTACTACTACTACTACTACTACTACTACTACTTCTACTACTACCTCTAATACTTTAACTTCTTCTACTACTACTACGGCTACTACTACTACTACTACTACTTGAACTACTAATACTCCTGCTTCTTTAACTACTACTACTACTGCTTCTTTACTACTAGTAGTTTAGCTACTACTACTACTTCTTTAACTACTACTACTACTTTAACTACTACTACTACTGTAACTACTACTTCTACTACCACTTGAACTACTACTATTTGAATTACTTCTACTACTACTAGTTTAACTACTCCTGCTACTATTACTACTACTTTAACAACTACTACCACTATTACTTTAACTGCTTCTACTACTTCTACTTTAACTACTACTACTACTGCTTTAACTACTACTACTACTACTACGACTACTACTTTAACTACTACTACTACTACTGCTAGTAGTTTAACTACTAATTACTTAAACTACTGCTACTTTAACTACTACTACTAATAATACTTTAACTCTTACTTCTACTACTTTAACTACTACTACTTTTGCCTACTTTTACTCATAATACTACTGCTTCTTTAGCTACTACTACTTCTACTTTAACTACCACTACTACTACTATAACTTTAACTATTACTTCTAGTTAAACTGCCACTACCGCTACTTTATTTACTGCTTCTTTAACTACTACTACTACTACTACTACCACCACCACCACTTTAACTACTAATACTACTGCTTCTTTAACTTCTACTACTACTACTTTATCTACTACTACTACTTCTACTACTACTACTACTACTTCTACTACTACTACTACTACTACTACTACTACTACTACTACTACTGTAACTACTAATGCTACTGCTTCTTTAACTACTACTACTACTTCTACTTTAACTACTACTTCTAGTTTAATTACTATTTCTACTACTACTTAAACTACTAGTACTTTAACTACTTCTACTTCTTCTACTTTAACTACTACTTCTTCTACTACTTTAACTACTTCTACTACTACTTCTACTGCTACATCTACTTTAACGACTACTACTTTAATTACTAACTACTTAAACTACTACTACTTTAACTTCTTCTGCTACTACTACTCCTTGAACTTCTACTTTATCTACTACATTTACCTACTTTAACTACTAATACTACTGCTTCTTTAACTACTACTACTACTAATACTACTTTAACTACTACTACTACTACTACTACTACTTTAACTATTACTACTACCACTTTAACTACTACTAATACCACTTTAACTACTACTACCACTTAAACTAATACTTTAACTACTTCTTCTACTACTTTAACTACTACTACATTAACTAATGCTACTACTTTAACTACTTCTACTAGTACTTCTGTTACTACTACTACTTTAACTTTTACTACCACTGCTACTTTAACGACTTCTACTACTTCTACATTAACTACTAGTACTGCTACTTTAACTACTACTTCTACATTAACTACTATTTCTACTATTACTTTAACTACCACTACTTTTACTTTAACTACGACATCTTCTACTACTTTAACTACTGCTACGACTACTACTTTACTACTACTACTACTACTGCTAGTACTTTAACTTCTACTACTACTACTACTTTAACTTCTACTACTACTACTTTAACTGCTACTACTACTACTTTATTTACTCATTCTTTAACTACTTCTACTACTGCTACTACTACCAATACTACTACTACTACCACTAACTTCTACTACTACAACTTTAACTACTACTACCACTTAAAAAACTACCAATACTTTAACAACTTCTTCTACTACTTTAACTACTACAACATTAACTACTACTACTACTTTAACTACTACTACCACTGCTGCTTTAACTACTTCTACATTAACTACTACTACTACTACATTAACTACTACTACTACTACTTTAACTACTATTTCTACATTAACTACTACTACTACTTCTACTTTAACTATAATTCTACTACTACTTTAACTACTGCCACTACTACTACTACTACTTATTCTCTACTTCAACTACTACTACTACTACAGTACCACTACTGCTACTGTATTCCTTATTTTACTACTACTCCTACTACCACTATTACTACTTTAACTTCTAACTACTTAAAATTTTCTACTTTAACTACTACTACTAATACAACTTTAACTTCTACTCCTTTTACTTTAACTTCTACTACTTCTACTTTAACTACTTCTACTTTTACCTACTTTAACTACTATAACGACTGCTTCTTGAACTTCTACTACTACTACTTCATCTACTACTACTTCTTTATCTACTACTACTACTACTACTACTACTACTACTACTACTACCTCTACTAATTTAACTTCTTCTACTACTACTACTGCTTCTACAACAACTACTACTTTAACTACTAATACTACTGCTTCTTTAACTACTACTACTACTGCTTCTTTAACTACTACTACTACTAGTTTAATTACTACTTCTACTACTACTTTAACTACTACTACTTTAACTATTTTTACTTCTTCTACTTTAACTACTACTTCTTCTACTACTTTAACTACTTAACTACTACTACTACTACTACTTCTACTGCTACTACTACTTTAACTACTACTACTTTAACTACTAACTACTTAAACTACTACTACTTTAACTTCCTCTGCTGCTACTAATCCTTTAACTTCTACTTTAACTACTACATTTACCTACTTTAACTACTACTACTACTGCTACTACTTTAACTACTACTACTACTACTATTTTAACTACTTCTACTACTACTAGTTCTACTACTACTTTAACTACTACTACTACCACCACTTTAACAACTAATACTACTGCTTCTTTAACTTCTACTACTACTACTTTATCTACTACTACTTTAACTACTAACTACTTAAACTACTACTACTTTAACTTTTTCTGCTACTACTAGTCCTCAAACTTCTACTTTAACTACTACATTTACCTACTTTACTTTAGCTACGACATCTTCTACTTCTTTAACTACTGCTACTACTACTACTTTACTATTACTACTACTACTGCTAGTACTTTAACTTCTACTACTACTACTTTAACTTTTACTACTACTTTTTTACTGCTACTACTACTACTTTATTTACTCATTCTTTAACTACTACTACTACTGCTACTACTACCAATACTGCTACTACTACTACCACTTTAACTTCTACTACTACAACTTTAACTACTACTACCACTTAAACTACTACTAATACTTTAACTACTTCTTCTACTACTTTAACTACTACAACATTAACTACTACTACTACTTTAACCACTACTACCACTGCTGCTTTAACTACTTCTACTACTTCTACATTAACAACTACTACTGCTTAAACTAATATTTCTACATTAACCACCACTACTACTACTACTTGCGCCCCCGCCCATAGGGGCTGGATGAAATATATGGGCTGCACGATGCTTCCACGCAGAGCTGAATCCGGCCCGCACACTAGTACTGGTAAACCGCTTAGGGGATCTAAGCCTGTCCAGGAACCGCGGTGCGAGGCGGACCGTCCATGCTATTAAACCCTATTGGTTTCATTGGGCGACAGGGCTTGAGATGTCATTTCAGCTCAATGTCGGGTAAAAGTCCCACAAAATGTGAAGCAAGGTCTCCAAAATGACCTTTACAGTGTTGACGGGGACGTTAAACCTCAAATCAAACAAAACTACTACTACTTTAACTTCTACTACATCTTCTACTTTAACTACTACTTCTACTACTACTTTAACTACTGCTGCTACTACTACTACTTTACACATTCTTTACTTCAACTACTACTACTACTACAGTACCACTACTGCTACTGTATTCATTATTTAACTACTACTCCTACTACCACTACTACTACTTTAACTACTAACTACTTTAACTACTAACTACTTTAACTACTACTACGTTAACTATTTCTACTTTAACTACTACTACTAATACTAATTTAACTTCTACTACTTCTACTTTAACTTCTACTACTTCTACTTTAATTACTTCTACTTTTACCTACTTTAACTACTATTACGACTGCTTCTTTAACTTCTACTACTACTACTTTATCTACTTCTACTACTACTAATACTACTACCTCTACTACTTTAACTTCTTCTACTACTACTACTGCTACTACTACAACTACTACTTTAACTGCTAATACTACTGCTTCTTTAACTACTACTACTACTGCTTCTTTAACTACTACTACTACTACTACTTTAGCTACTACTTAATCTACTACTACTATTACTACTTTACTACTACTACTACTTTAACTACTACCTCTACTACTATTTTAACTACTACTACTTGAAGTACTTCTATTATTACTAGTTTAAACCACTACTACTACTACTACTACTACTACTACTACTACTACTACTACTGCTACTACTTTAACTACTACTAGTTTTACCTCTACTACCACTACTATTTTAACTACTTCTACTACTTCTACTACTACTTCTACTTCTACTTGATCTAATACTACTACTTTAGCTACTACTTAATCTACTACTACTATTACTACTTTACTACTACTACTACTTTAACTACTACCTCTACTACTATTTTAACTACTACTACTTGAACTACTTCTATTATTACTAGTTTAACTACTACTGCTGCTATTACTACTACTTTAACTACTTCTACCACTACTACTTTAACTACTTCTACCACGTCTACTTTAACTACTACTTTAACTACTTCTATTTATCTTCTACTTCTTCTACTACTTTAACCACTACTACTACTACTACTACTACTACTACTACTACTACTACTACTACTGCTACTACTTTAACTACTACTAGTTTTACCTCTACTACCACTACTATTTTAACTACTTCTACTACTACTTCTACTTCTACTTGATCTAATACTACTATTTTAACTACTACTACTACCACCACTTTAACTATTAATACTACTGCTTCTTTAACTTCTACTACTACTACTACTTTATCTACGACTTGTACTTCTACTACTACTACTACTTCTACTACTTCTACTACTACTACTACTACTACTACTACTACTACTACTACTTTAACTACTAATACTACTGCTTCTTTAACTACTACTACTACTTCTACTTTAACTACTACTTCTAGTTTAATTACTACTGCTACTACTACTTCTGCTCTTACTTTAATTACTACTACTACTTTTACCTATACTTCCACTATTATTTTAACTACTTCTACTTCTTCTACTACTACTTCTACATCTACTTGATCTACTACTACTACTTTAACTACTACTACTACCACAACTTTAACTACTAATACTACTGCTTCTTTAACTTCTACTACTACTACTTTATCTACTACTACTACTTCTACTACTACTACTACTACTTCTACTACTACTACTACTACTGCTTCTACTACTACTACTACTCATATAACTACTACTTTAACTACTATTACTACTGCTTCTTTAACTTCTACTACTACTTCTACTTTAACTACTACTTCTAGTTTTACTACTTCTTCTACTACTACTTAAACTACTACTACTTGAACTACTACTACTACAACTTTAACTACTTCCACTACTTCTACTTTAACTTCTCTTACTTCTTCTACTTTAACTACTTCTTCTTCTACTACTTTAATTACTTAACTACTACTACTACTTCTACTACTACTACTACTTTAACTACTACTACTTTAACTACTTACAACTTTAAATACTTCTACATTAACTTCTTCTGCTACTACTACTCCTTTAACTTCTTCGACTACTACTTTAGCTACTACATTTACCTACTTTAACTACTAATACTACTGCTTCTTCAACTACTACTACTACTACTACTACTTTAGCTATTTCTACTACTAGTTTAGCTACTACTACTACCATTTTAACTACTACTGCCACATAAACTACTACTACCACGAATACTTTTATTACTTCTACTTCTTTAACTACTACTACATTAACTACTACTACTTTAACTACTACTACTAATATTTCTATTACTACTACTAATTTAACTACCACTACCACTGCTACTTAAACTACTTCTTCTACTTCTACATCAACTACTAGTACTACTACTTTAACTACTACTTCTACATTAACTACTACTAATTTAACTACTACTACGTTTACTTTAACTTCGCAATCTACTACTACTTTAACTACTGCTACAACTACTACTTTAACAACTACTACTACTACTGCTAGTACACTTCTACTACTACTACTTTAACTTCTACTACTACTACTTTACTGCTACTACTAATACTTTATTTACCCATTCTTTAACTACTACTACTACTGCTACTACTACCAATACTACTACTTTAACTACAAATACAACTGCTTCTTTAACTACTACTACTACTACTTACACTACTACTACTGCTACTATTACTACTACTTCTACTTTACTCATTCTCTACTTTAACTGCTACTACTACTACTACAGTACCATTCCTGCTGTTGTATTCATTATTTAACTACTACTCCTACTACCACTACTACTACTACAACTACTACTACTACTACTTTAACTACTACTACTTTAACTACTAATACTGCTGCATCTTTAACTTCCACTACTACTTTCACTTATTCTACTACCACTACTACTACTATTACTACGACTACTACTACTACTTTAACTACTACTACTGCTAGTACTTTTACTTTCTATTACTAACACTTATCTTCTACTACTACTACTTTAACTGCTACTAATACTACTTTATTTACTCATTCTTTAACTATTACTACTACTACGACTACTACTTCTTTAACTACAAATACTACTGCTTGTTTAACTAATACTACTACTACTTTATCTACTACTACTGCTACTACTACTACTTTACTCATTCACTACTTTATCTACTACTACTAGTACTACTACTACTACTACAGTACCACTACTCCTACTTTATTCATTATCTCACCACTACACCTACTACTTCTACTACTACTACTACTTTAACTACTACTACTTTAACTACTAATACTACTGCTTCTTTAACTACTACTACTACTTTAACTACTACTACTACTACTACTACTATTACTACTACTACTACTACTACTACTACACTTACTTAATCTACTGCTACTACTACTACTACTATACTACGTTAACTGCTTCTTCTACTACTTTAACTACTACTACCTAAACTACTACTTTATTGACTCTTCTTCTACTACTACTTTAAATACTACTACTACTTTAACTACTAATACTACTGCTTCTTTAACTACTACTACTAGTAGTTTAACTACTTCTACTACAACTACTTCTATAACTACAACTACTACTACTACTTTTACTACCACTTCTCCTACTACTGTACTAGTACTACTTGAACTACTGCTACTACTACCTAAAATGCTTCTACTACTTCTACTTTTCTTCTGCTACTACTTTAAATACTTCTACTTCTACTACTAGTTTAACTACTACTATACTTACTACTTCTTAAATTACTAATACTATTACTACTTTAACTACAACAACTACTACTACTACTACTTTAACTACTTCTACTACTTCCTTTTGAACTACTACTACTACTTTATCTACTACTTCTACTTTTCCTCTGCTACTACTTTAAATACTTCTTCTTCTACTACTAGTTTAACTACTACTATAACCACTACTTCTTAAATTACTACTACTATTACTAATTTAACTACAACTACTACTTTAACTACTACTACTACTACTACTTCTTTTACTACTACTGCTACTACTACTACTACTTTAACTGCTTTGACTACTACTACTTTAACTACTACTTCTTTAACTACTACTACTACTTTAACTGCTACAACTACTACTTTAACAACAACAACTACTTTTACTACTACTTCTTCTACTACTTCTACTTTTACTACTACTTCTACTACTACTTTAAATACTACTTCTACTTTAACTACTACTACTGCTAGTACTTTAATTTCTACTACTACTACTTTAACTTCTACTACTACTAATTTAGCTGCTACTACTACTACTACTACTACTACTACTACTACTACTACTACTTCTACTACTACTACCAATTTTACCTCTACTACCATTACTATTTTAACTACTTCTTCTACTACTAGTTCTACTGCTACTTCTACTTCTACTTGATCTACTACTAATACTTTAACTACTATTACTACCACCATTTTAACTACTAATACTACTGCTTCTTTAACTTCTACTACTACTACTTTATCTACTACTACTACTTCTTTTACTACTTTAACTACTAATACTACTGCTTCTTTAACTACTCCTACTACTTCTACTTTAACTACTACTTCTTGTTTAATTACTGCTTCTACTACTACTTAAACTACTACAACTTTAACTACTTCTACTTATTCTACGTTAACTACTACTTCTTCTATTACTTTAACTACTTAACTACTACTACTACTGCTACTACTACTTTTACTACTACTACTTTAACTACTAACTACTTAAACTACTACTACTTAAACTTCTTCTGCTACTACTACTCCTTTAACTTCTACTTTAACTACTACATTTACCTACTTTAACTACTAATACTACTGCTTCTTTAACCACCACTACTACTACTTATACTTTAACTACTGCTACTACTACTTCTTTAACTATTGCTACTTCCACTTTAACTACTACTACTACAACTTAAACTACTACTAATACTTTAACTACTTCTTCTACTACTTTAACTACTACTACATTAACTAATGCTCCTACTTTAACTACTACTACTAGAACTTCTGTTACTACTACAACTTCAACTTCTACTACCACTGCTACTTTAACTACTTCTACTACTTCTACATTAACTACTAGTACTGCTACTTTAACTACTACTTATACATTAACTACTATTTCTACTACTACTTTAACGACTACTACTTTTACTTTAACTACGACATCTTCTCCTACTTTAACTACTGCTACTACTACTACTTTACTACTACTACTACTACTACTGCTAGTACTTTAACTTCTACTACTACTACTTTAACTTCTACTACTACTACTTTAACTGCTACTACTACTTCTTTATTTACTCATTCTTTAACTACTACTGCTACTGCTACTACTACCAATACTACCACTGCTACCGCTTTTACTTCTACTACTACAACTTTAACTACTACTACCACTTAAACTACTACTTATACTTTAACTACTTCTTCTACTACTTTAACTACTACTACATTAACTACTACTGCTGCTTAAACTCCTACTACCACTGTTGATTTAACTACTTCTACTACTTCTACATTAACTACTACTACTACTTTAACTGCTATTTCTACATTAACTACTACTACAACTACTACTTTAACTTCTACTACTACTTCTACTTTAACTACTACTTCTACTACTACTTTAAATACTGCTACTACTACTACTACTACTACTTTAATCATTCTCTACTTCAACTACTACTACTACTACTACAGTACCACTACTGCTACTGTATTCATTATTTAACTACTACTCCTACTACCACTACTTCTACTTTAACTACTAACTACTTTAACTACTACTACTTTAACTATTTCTACTTTAATTACTACTACTAATACTACTATAACTTCTACTACTTCTACTTTAACTTCTACTACTTCTACTTTAACTACTTCTACTTTTACCTACATTAACTGCTATTACGACTGCTTCTTTAACTTCTACTACTACTACTACTTTATCTACTACTACTACTACTACTACTACTTCTACTACTACTACTACTTTACAATTTTAACTTCTTCTACTGCTACTACTGCAACTACTACTTTAACTACTAATACTACTGCTTCTTTAACTACTACTACTACTGCTTCTTTAACTACTACTACTACTTAATCTACTACTACTATTACTACTTTACTACTACTACTTTAACTACTACCTCTACTACTATTTCAACTACTACTCCTTGAACTACTTCTACTATTACTAGTTTAACTACTACTGCTACTATTCCTACTACTTTAACTACTTCAACCACTACTACTTTAACTACTTCTACTACTTCTACTTTAACTACTACTTTAACTACTTCTACTTCTACTTTATCTACTACTTCTTCTACTACTTTAACCACTTCTACTACTACTACTACTACTACTACTGCTACTTCTTTAACTACTACTACTACTTTTACCTCTACTACCACTACTATTTTAACTACTTATACTACTTGTACTTCTATTTCTTCTTCTACTTGATCTACTACTACTACTTTAACTACTACTACTACCACCACTTTAACTACTAATACTACTGCTTCTTTAACTTCTACTACTACTACTTTATCTACTACTACTACTTCTACTACTACTACTACTACTACTACTACTACTACTACTACTTTAACTACTAATACTACTGCTTCTTAAACTACTACTACTACTTCTACTTTAACTACTACTTCTAGTTTAATTACTATTTCTACTATTATTACTACTACTACTACTACTACTACTGCTACTACTTTAACTACTACTACTACTTTTACCTCTACTACCACTACTATTTTAACTACTTCTACTACTACTTCTACTTGATCTACTACTACTACTTTAACTACTACTACTATCACCACTTTAACTACTAATACTACTGCTTCTTTAACTTCTACTACTACTACTTTATCTACTGCTACTACTCCTACTACTACTACTACTTCTACTACTACTACTACTACTACTACTACTTTAACTACTTAAACTACTGCTTCTTTAACTACTACTACTACTTCTACTTAAACTACTACTTCTAGTTTAGTTACTTCTTCTGCTACTACTTTAACTTCTACTACTTTAACTATTTCTACTTCTTCTAATTTAACTACTACTTCTTCTACTACTTTAACTACTTAACTACTACTACTACTTCTACTGCTACTACTACTTTAACTACTACTACTTTAACTACTAACTACTTAAACTACTACTACTTTAACTTCTTCTGCTACTACTACTCCTTTAACTACTACTATTGCTACTTTAACTACTACAAATACTTCTTCTACTACTACTACTTTAACCACTACTACTACTACTACTACTACTACTACTTTAACTACTTCTACTACTCTAACTGCTACAACTACTACTGCTACTTCTTTAACTACTACCACTTCAATTTCTACTGCTACAACTACTACTTTTACTTCTACTACTTCTACTTCAAATACTTCTACTATTACTAGTTTAACTACTACTACAACTACTGCTACTTTAATTACTACTACTATTACGACTTTAACTACTACTACTACTATTTTAACTATTATTACTACTTTAAATACTATTACTACTTCTGCTACTTTAACCATAATACTACAACTTTAACAACAACTACTACTTTAACTACTACTATTACTACTACTAGAACTACTACTTTAACTCTACTGCTACAACTCTTACTTTAACTTCTACTGCGCCCCCGCCCATAGGGTCTTGAAGAAATATATGGGCTGCATGATGCTTCCACGCAGAGCTGAATCCGGCCCGCACACTAGTACTGGTAAACCGCTTAGAGAATCTAAGCCTGTCCAGGAACCGCGGTGCGAGGCCGACCGTCCATGCTTATAAACCCTATTGGTTTCATTGGACGACAGGGCTTGAGATGTCATTTCATCTCAATGTCGGGTAAAAGTCCCACAGAATTGGAAGCAACGTCTCCAAAATGACCTTTATAGTGTTGACGGGGACGTTAAACAACAAATCAAAAACAAACTTTAACTTCTACTACTACTACAACTACTACTGTTACTGATACTTTAACAGCTACTACTTTAACTACTACTACTACTACTACTACTACTACTACTACTACTACTACTACTACTACTACTATTTAAACTGCTACTAATACTACTTTATTTACTACTTCTTTAACTACTACTACTACCACTTTAACTACTAAAACTACTACTTACTTAACTTCTACTACTACTACTTTAACTACTTTTACTACTACTACTACTACTACTACTACTACTACTACTAGTACTTTAACTACTACATGTACTACTACTACTACTTGACTAATACTACTGTTTCTTTAACTACTACTACTACTACTAGTACTTTAACTACTACTAGTTATTTAACTACTTCTACTTCTACTACTTTAACTACTACTACTACTACTACTACTACTTCTTTAACTACTACTTCTGCTACTACCTTAACTAGAACTACTTAAACTACTACTACTGCTACTACTTTAACTATTACTACTACTGCAACTACTACTACTACTACTTTAACTACTTGTACAACTACTACTTTAACTACTTCTGCTACTTCTTATTTACCTACTACTACTACTACTTTAACTAATACTACTTTAACTAATACCTACTTTAACTACTACTACTTTACCTACTACTACTTCTACTACTACTAACACTACTTTCACTTCTACTTCTACTACTTTAACTACTACTACTTTTACCTACTTTAACTACTTATACTAGTTTAACTAATTCTTCTACTTCTATTTTTCTTCTGCTACTACATTAAATACTTCTACTACTACTTAAACTACTTCTATTTCTTCTATTTTAACTACTACTTCTTCTACTACTTTAACTACTACTACTAGTACTTCTATAACCACTACTACTTTAACTACTACTACCACTGCTACTTTAACTACTTCTACTACTTCTACATTAACTACTACTACTGCTTTAACTATTATTTCTACATTAACTACTACTTCTACTACTACTTTAACTACTTCTGCTACTTCTACTTTAACTACTACTTCTACTACTACTTTAACTACTGCTACTACTACTACTACTACTTTAACTTCTACTACTTCTTCTTTAACTGCTTCTACTGCTACTTTATTTACTCATTCTTTAACTACTACTACTATAACTACTACAATAGTGACTACTACTGCTACTACTACTACTAGTTTAACTACAAATACTACAGCTTCTTTAACTACAACAACAACTACTACTACTACAACTACTACTACTTTAACTAAAACTACTTCTACTACTTTAACTACTACTACTACTTTAACCTTACTACTACTACTTTAACAACAAAATCTACTTTAACTACTACTACTCTTACTACAACTGCTTAAACTACTACTGCTACTACTTTTACTACTACTTTAACTACTACTACAAGAGCTACTACTACTACTTTAAGTACTACTGCCACTACTATTTTAACTACTTCTACTACTTCTACTTGATCTACTACTACTACTTTGACTACTACTACTACTATTTCTACTTTAACTACTACTTTTAGTACTACTTTAACTACTACTACTTGAACTACTACTACTGCTACTACTTTAACTACTACTACTACTTTTACCTCTACTACCACTACTATTTTAACTACTTCTACTACTTCTACTACTACTTCTACTTCTACTTGGTCTACTACTACTACTTTAACTACTACTACTACTTTAACTTTTACTACTACCACTTTAACTACTACTACTACCACTTTTACTACTTTTAGTACTACTTGAACTCCTACTACTTGAACTACTACTACTACTACTGCTACTACTTTAACTACTACTACTACTTTTACCTCTACTACCACTACTATTTTAACTACTTCTACTACTTCTACTGCTACTTCTACTTCTACTTGGTCTACTACTACTACTTTAACTACTACTACTACCACTTCTACTTTAACTACTACTTCTACTACTACTTTTACTACTACTACATTAACTACTAACTACTTAAAGTAGAAACTACTACTACTACTACTACTACTAATTCTACTTTAACGTCTACTACTTCTACTTTAACTACTTCTGCTTTTACCTACTTTAACTACTATTACGCCTGCTTCTTTAACTTCTACTACTACTACTACTTCATCTACTACTACTACTTCTACTACTACTACTACTACTACTACTACTACTACTACTTCTACTACTACCTCTAATACTTTAACTTCTTCTACTACTACTACGGCTACTACTACTACTACTACTACTTGAACTACTAAAACTACTGCTTCTTTAACTACTACTACTACTGCTTCTTTACTACTACTACTTTAACTACTACAACTTGAACTACTACTACTGCTACTACTTTAACTACTACTTCTACTTTAACTACTACTACCACTACTATTTTAACTACTTCTACCACTACTTCTTCTTCTACTTAAACTACTACTTCTATTACTTCTTTAACTACAACTACCACTACCACTACTACTCTAACTTCTACTACTACTTTAACAACTACTAATTTTACCTACTTTAACTACTTATACTATTGCTTCTTTAAATACTACTTCTACTGCTACTTTTACTACTACTACTACTTTAACTACTACTACTACTTCTACTTCTACTTTAAATACTACTACAACTTTAACTACTACTATCACTTTAACTACTTCTTATTTAACTACTACTACTTTAACTACTATATTTACTACTTTATCTGCTACTACTAGTACTACTACTTTAACTACTACTGCCACTTCTTCTTTAACTACTTCTTTAACCTCTATTTTAACTACTGCTTCTACTTTAACTTCTACTTCTACATTAACTTCTACTTCTACTACTACTTTAACTACTTCTACTTCTACTGCTTCCAATACTTCTACTACTTTTACTACTACTACTTTAACAACTAACTACTTAAAGTAGAAACTACTACTACTACTAATAATAATTCTACTTTAACGTCTACTACTTCTACTTTAACTACTTCTGCTTTTACCTACTTTAACTACTATTACGCCTGCTTCTTTAACCTCCACTACTACTACTTTATCTACTACTACTACTACTACTACTACTACTTCTACTACTACCTCTAATACTTTAACTTCTTCTACTACTACTACGGCTACTACTACTACTACTACTTGAACTACTAATACTCCTGCTTCTTTAACTACTACTACTACTGCTTCTTTACTACTAGTAGTTTAGCTACTACTACTACTACTTTAACTACTACTACTACTGTAACTACTACTTCTACTACCACTTGAACTACTACTACTTGAATTACTTCTACTACTACTAGTTTAACTACTACTGCTACTATTACTACTACTTTAACAACTACTACCACTATTACTTTAACTGCTTCTACTACTTCTACTTTAACTACTACTACTACTGCTTTAACTACTACTACTACTACTACGACTACTACTTTAACTACTACTACTACTACTGCTAGTAGTTTAACTACTAATTACTTAAACTACTGCTACTTTAACTACTACTACTAATAATACTTTAACTCCTACTTCTACTACTTTAACTACTACTACTTTTGCCTACTTTTACTCATAATACTACTGCTTCTTTAGCTACTACTACTTCTACTTTAACTACCACTACTACTACTATAACTTTAACTATTACTTCTAGTTAAACTGCCACTACCGCTACTTTATTTACTGCTTCTTTAACTACTACTACTACTACTACTACCACCACCACTTTAACTTCTACTACTACTACTTTATCTACTACTACTACTTTATCTACTACTACTACTTCTACTACTACTACTACTACTACTACTACTACTACTACTACTGTAACTACTAATGCTACTGCTTCTTTAACTACTACTACTACTTCTACTTTAACTACTACTTCTAGTTTAATTACTACTTCTACTACTACTTAAACTACTAGTACTTTAACTACTTCTACTTCTTCTACTTTAACTACTACTTCTTCTACTACTTTAACTACTTCTACTACTACTTCTACTGCTACATCTACTTTAACGACTACTACTTTAATTACTAACTACTTAAACTACTACTACTTTAACTTCTTCTGCTACTACTACTCCTTGAACTTCTACTTTATCTACTACATTTACCTACTTTAACTACTAATACTACTGCTTCTTTAACTACTACTACTACTAATACTACTTTAACTACTACTACTACTACTACTACTTTAACTATTACTACTACCACTTTAACTACTACTACTACCACTTTAACTACTACTGCCACTTAAACTAATACTTTAACTACTTCTTCTACTACTTTAACTACTACTACATTAACTAATGCTACTACTTTAACTACTTCTACTAGTACTTCTGTCACTACTACTACTTTAACTTTTACTACCACTGCTACTTTAACGACTTCTACTACTTCTACATTAACTACTAGTACTGCTACTTTAACTACTACTTCTACATTAACTACTATTTCTACTATTACTTTAACTACCACTACTTTTACTTTAACTACGACATCTTCTACTACTTTAACTACTGCTACGACTACTACTTTACTACTACTACTACTACTGCTAGTACTTTAACTTCTACTACTACTACTACTTTAACTTCTACTACTACTACTTTAACTGCTACTACTACTACTTTATTTACTCATTCTTTAACTACTTCTACTACTGCTACTACTACCAATACTACTACTACTACCACTAACTTCTACTACTACAACTTTAACTACTACTACCACTTAAAAAACTACCAATACTTTAACAACTTCTTCTACTACTTTAACTACTACAACATTAACTACTACTACTACTTTAACTACTACTACCACTGCTGCTTTAACTACTTCTACATTAACTACTACTACTACTACTACTTTAACTACTATTTCTACATTAACTACTACTACTACTACTACTTCTACTTTAACTATAATTCTACTACTACTTTAACTACTGCCACTACTACAACTACTACTTATTCTCTACTTCAACTACTACTACTACTACAGTACCACTACTGCTACTGTATTCCTTATTTTACTACTACTCCTACTACCACTATTACTACTTTAACTTCTAACTACTTAAAATTTTCTACTTTAACTACTACTACTAATACAACTTTAACTTCTACTCCTTTTACTTTAACTTCTACTACTTCTACTTTAACTACTTCTACTTTTACCTACTTTAACTACTATAACGACTGCTTCTTGAACTTCTACTACTACTACTTCATCTACTACTACTTCTTTATCTACTACTACTACTACTACTACTACTACTACTACTACTACCTCTACTACTTTAACTTCTTCTACAACTACTACTGCTTCTACAACAACTACTACTTTAACTACTAATACTACTGCTTCTTTAACTACTACTACTACTGCTTCTTTAACTACTACTACTACTAGTTTAATTACTACTTCTACTACTACTTTAACTACTACTACTTTAACTATTTTTACTTCTTCTACTTTAACTACTACTTCTTCTACTACTTTAACTACTTAACTACTACTACTACTACTACTTCTACTGCTACTACTACTTTAACTACTACTACTTTAACTACTAACTACTTAAACTACTACTACTTTAACTTCCTCTGCTACTACTAATCCTTTAACTTCTACTTTAACTACTACATTTACCTACTTTAACTACTACTACTACTGCTACTACTTTAACTACTACTACTACTACTATTTTAACTACTTCTACTACTACTAGTTCTACTACTACTTTAACTACTACTACTACCACCACTTTAACAACTAATACTACTGCTTCTTTAACTTCTACTACTACTACTTTATCTACTACTACTTTAACTACTAACTACTTAAACTACTACTACTTTAACTTTTTCTGCTACTACTAGTCCTCAAACTTCTACTTTAACTACTACATTTACCTACTTTACTTTAGCTACGACATCTTCTACTTCTTTAACTACTGCTACTACTACTACTTTACTATTACTACTACTACTGCTAGTACTTTAACTTCTACTACTACTACTTTAACTTTTACTACTGCTTTTTTACTGCTACTACTACTACTTTATTTACTCATTCTTTAACTACTACTACTACTGCTACTACTACCAATACTGCTACTACTACTACCACTTTAACTTCTACTACTACAACTTTAACTACTACTACCACTTAAACTACTACTAATACTTTAACTACTTCTTCTACTACTTTAACTACTACAACATTAACTACTACTACTACTTTAACCACTACTACCACTGCTGCTTTAACTACTTCTACTACTTCTACATTAACAACTACTACTGCTTAAACTAATATTTCTACATTAACCACCACTACTACTACTACTTGCGCCCCCGCCCATAGGGGCTGGATGAAATATATGGGCTGCACGATGCTTCCACGCAGAGCTGAATCCGGCCCGCACACTAGTACTGGTAAACCGCTTAGGGGATCTAAGCCTGTCCAGGAACCGCGGTGCGAGGCGGACCGTCCATGCTATTAAACCCTATTGGTTTCATTGGGCGACAGGGCTTGAGATGTCATTTCAGCTCAATGTCGGGTAAAAGTCCCACAAAATGTGAAGCAAGGTCTCCAAAATGACCTTTACAGTGTTGACGGGGACGTTAAACCTCAAATCAAACAAAACTACTACTACTTTAACTTCTACTACATCTTCTACTTTAACTACTACTTCTACTACTACTTTAACTACTGCTGCTACTACTACTACTTTACACATTCTTTACTTCAACTACTACTACTACTACAGTACCACTACTGCTACTGTATTCATTATTTAACTACTACTCCTACTACCACTACTACTACTTTAACTACTAACTACTTTAACTACTAACTACTTTAACTACTACTACGTTAACTATTTCTACTTTAACTACTACTACTAATACTAATTTAACTTCTACTACTTCTACTTTAACTTCTACTACTTCTACTTTAATTACTTCTACTTTTACCTACTTTAACTACTATTACGACTGCTTCTTTAACTTCTACTACTAATACTTTATCTACTTCTACTACTACTAATACTACTACCTCTACTACTTTAACTTCTTCTACTACTACTACTGCTACTACTACAACTACTACTTTAACTGCTAATACTACTGATTCTTTAACTACTACTACTACTGCTTCTTTAACTACTACTACTACTACTTTAGCTACTACTTAATCTACTACTACTATTACTACTTTACTACTACTACTACTTTAACTACTACCTCTACTACTATTTTAACTACTACTACTTGAAGTACTTCTATTATTACTAGTTTAAACCACTACTACTACTACTACTACTACTACTACTACTACTACTACTACTACTACTGCTACTACTTTAACTACTACTAGTTTTACCTCTACTACCACTACTATTTTAACTACTTCTACTACTTCTACTACTACTTCTACTTCTACTTGATCTAATACTACTACTTTAGCTACTACTTAATCTACTACTACTATTACTACTTTACTACTACTACTACTTTAACTACTACCTCTACTACTATTTTAACTACTACTACTTGAACTACTTCTATTATTACTAGTTTAACTACTACTGCTGCTATTACTACTACTTTAACTACTTCTACCACTACTACTTTAACTACTTCTACCACGTCTACTTTAACTACTACTTTAACTACTTCTACTTTATCTTCTACTTCTTCTACTACTTTAACCACTACTACTACTACTACTACTACTACTACTACTACTACTACTACTACTACTGCTACTACTTTAACTACTACTAGTTTTACCTCTACTACCACTACTATTTTAACTACTTCTACTACTTCTACTACTACTTCTACTTCTACTTGATCTAATACTACTACTTTAACTACTACTACTACCACCACTTTAACTATTAATACTACTGCTTCTTTAACTTCTACTACTACTACTACTTTATCTACGACTTGTACTTCTACTACTACTACTACTTCTACTACTTCTACTACTACTACTACTACTACTACTACTACTACTACTACTACTTTAACTACTAATACTACTGCTTCTTTAACTACTACTACTACTTCTATTTTAACTACTACTTCTAGTTTAATTACTACTGCTACTACTACTTCTGCTCTTACTTTAATTACTACTACTACTTTTACCTATACTTCCACTATTATTTTAACTACTTCTACTACTTCTACTACTACTTCTACATCTACTTGATCTACTACTACTACTTTAACTACTACTACTACCACAACTTTAACTACTAATACTACTGCTTCTTTAACTTCTACTACTACTACTTTATCTACTACTACTACTTCTACTACTACTACTACTACTTCTACTACTACTACTACTACTACTGCTTCTACTACTACTACTTTAACTACTAATACTTCTGCTTCTTTAACTACTTCTACTACTTCTACTTTAACTACTACTTCTAGTTTAATTACTACTTCTACTACTATTACTACTACTATTACTACTACTATTACTACTACTGCTACTACTTTACTACTTCTACTACTTTTACCTCTACTACCACTACTATTTAAACTACTTCTACTACTTCTACTACTACTTCTACTTCAACTTGATCTACTACTACTACTTTAACTACTACTACTACTACCACCACTTTAACTACTAATACTACTGCTTCTTTAACTTCTACTACTACTACTTTATCTACTACTACTACCACTTAAACTACTACTAATACTTTAACTACTTCTTCTACTACTTTTACTACTTACATTAACTAATGCTACTACTTTGACTACTACTAGTAGTACTTCTGTTACTACTACTACTTCAACTTCTACTACCACTGCTACTTTAACTACTTCTAGATTAACTACTAGTACTGCTACTTTAACTACTACTTCTACATTCACTACTATTTCTACTACTACTTTAACTACTACTACTTTTACTTTAACTACGACATCTTCTACTACTTTAACTACTGCTTCTACTACTACTTTACAACTACTACTACTACTGCTAGTACTTTAACTTCTACTACAACTACTTTAACTTCTACTACTACTACTATTTTAACTGCTACTTCTTCTACTACTTTATTTACTCATTCTTTAACTACTATTACTACTGCTACTACTACCAATACTACTACTACTACTACCACTTTAACTTCTACTACTACTTCTTCTACTACTTTAACTACTACAACATTAACTACTACTACTACTTTAACTACTACTACCACTGCTGCTTTAACTACTTGTGCTACTTCTACATTAACTACTGCTACTACTTTAACTACTATTTCTGCATTAACTACTACTACTACTACTTTAACTTCTACTACTTCTTCTACTTTAACTACTACTTCTACTACTACTTTAACTACTGCTACTACTACTACTACTACTACTTTACTCATTCTCTACTTCAACTACTACTACTACTACTACAGTACCACTACTGCTACAGTATTCATTATTTAACTACTACTTCTACTACCACTACTACTACTTTAACTACTAACTACTTCAACTACTACTACTTTAAATATTTCTGCTTTAACAACTACTACTAATACTACTTTAACTTCTACAACTTCTACTTTAACTTCTAATACTTCTACTTGAACTACTTCTACTTTTACCTACTTTAACTACTATTACGACTGCTTCTTTAACTTTTACTACTACTACTTTATCTACTACTACTACTACTACTACTACTACTACTATTTAACTGCTACTAATGCTTCTTTATTTGCTTCTTCTTTAACTACTTCTACTTCCAGTTTAACTACTAAAACTACTACTTCTTTTAACTTCTACTACTACTACTTTAACTACTTCTACTACTACTACTACTACTACTTTAACTTCTACATGTACTACTAATACTTGACTAATACTACTGTTTCTTTTACTACTACTACTAGTTCTTTAACTACTCCTAGTTATTTAACTACTTCTACTACTACTACTTTAACTACTACTACTTTAACTACAGTACCTACTTCTGCTACTACTTTAACTAGAACTACTTGAACTACTACTACTGCTACTACTTTAACTACTACTACTACTACTACTTTAACTACTTATACCACTACTACTTTAACTACTTCTGCTACGTCTTATTTACCTACTACTACTTCTCCTTTAACTAATACTACTTTTAACTAATAACTACTTTAACTAATACTACTTTAACTACTACCACTACTACTAACGCTACTTTCACTTCTACTTCTACCACTTTAACTACTACTACTTTTACCTACTTTAACTACTGCTTCTTTAACTACTGCTACAACTACTTTAACTTCTTTAACTACTACTGCTTAAACTACGACTACTACTAATACTTCAACTACTTCTTCTTCTACTACTTTAAACTCTACTACTACTACTTTAGCTACTAGTACTAGTACTACTACTACTACTTTAACTACTTCTTCTACTTCTACTTTAACTACTACTATTACTTTTACTACTACTACTACTTCTACATTAACTACTACTTCTACTACTACTATAACTACTACTACTAATACTTTAAATTATACTGCTCCTACTTTTACTATGACAACTTTTACTACGCTTACTATTACTATTACTTCTTTAACTACTACTACTACTACTACTACTACTTCTTCGACTACTACTTTAACTGCTACTTCTAGTACTTTAACTACTTCTAGTACTTTAACTGCTACAACTACTACTACTACTACTACTACTACTACAACTTTAACTACTACTTCTTTAACTTCTACTCTGCTACTTCTACTATAACTTCTACTACTACTACTACTTTAAATCCTACTACTACTACTTCTACTACTACAAGTTTAACCACTATTAAAACTACTACTTTAATTACTACTACTATTACTACTTTAACTACTACTACTACTACTACTACTACTTTCACTTCTACTGCTACTACTACTATAACTACTTCTACTACTACTACTACTTTAACTGCTACTACTACTACTTTAACATCAACTGCTGCTTTAACTACTACGTCTACTTCTATTCCTACTACTTTAACTGCAACTTCTACTACTCTTACTTTAACCTCAACTACTATTTCTACTACTACTACTTTAACTACTTCTACTACTACTACTTTAACTGCTACTACTACTACTACTTTATTTACTACTTCTTTAACTACTACTTCTACAACTTTGACTACTTATACTACTGCTTCTTTAATTTCTACTACTACAACTTTAACTACTTCTACTACTACTACTACTTCTTTAAGTACAACTACTCCTAATTTAATTACTACTACTACTTTAACTACTGCTACTACCACTACTTCTACTGTAACTACTACTACTATTTAACTACTACTACTACTACATTAACTACTTCTACTACTACTACTTTAACTTCCAATACTACTGCTTCTATAACTACTACTACTAGTAGTTTAACTACTTCTACTACAACTACTACTATACTACTACAACTACTACTTTTTCTACCACTTCTCCTACTACTTTAACTAGTACTACTTGAACTACTGCTACTACTACCTAAACTGCTTCTACTACTTCTACTTTTCTTCTGCTACTACTTTACTACTACTAATACTACTTTAACTTCTACTCCTTCTCCTTTAATTCTACTACTTCTACTTAACTACTTCTACTTTTACCTACTTTAACTACTATTACGACTGCTTCTTTAACTTCTACTACTACTACTTTATCTACTACTACTCCTACTACTACTACTACTTCTGCTACTACCTCTACTACTTTAACTTCTTCTACTACTAGTACTGCTACTACAACAACTACTACTTTAACTACTAATACTACTGCTTCTTTAACTACTACTACTACTGCTTCTTTAACTACTACTACTACTTTAACTACTACTTAATCTACTACTACTATTACTACTTTACTACTACTACTTTAACTACTACCTCTACTGCTATTTTCACTACTACTACTTGAACTACTTCTACTATTACTAGTTTAACTACTACTGCTACTATTACTACTACTTTAACTACTTCTACCACTACTACTTTAACTACTTCTACTACTTCTACTTTAACTACTACTTTAACTACTTCTACTTCTACTTTATCTACTACTTTAACTACTACTACTACTACTGCTACTACTTTAACTACTACTACTACTTTTACCTCTACTACCACTACTATTTTAACTACTTCTACTACTTCTTCTACTACTTCTACTTCTACTTGATCTACTACTACTACTTTAACTACTACTACTTCCACCACTTTAACTACTAATACTACTGTTTCTTTAACTTCTACTACTACTACTTTATCTACTACTACTACTTCTACTACTTCTACTACTACTACTACTTCTACTACTACTACTTCTACTACAACTACTTCTACTACTACTACTACTTCTACTACTACTACTACTACTACCAATTCTACTTTAACTACTACTTCTAGTTTAATTACTACTTCTACTACTATTACTACTACTACTACTACTACTGCTACTACTTTAACTACTACTACTACTTTTACCTCTACTACCACTTCTATTTTAACTACTTCTACTACTACTAGTTCTACTACTACCTCTACTTCTAATTGATCTACTACTACTACTTTAACTACTACTACTACCACCACTTTAACAACTAAAACTACTGCTTCTTTAACTTCTACTACTACTACTTTATCTACTACTACTAGTTTAATTACTACTTCTACCACTACTTTAACTACTACTACTTTAACTACTACTTCTTTAACTACTTCTACTTCTTCTACTTTAACTACTACTTCTTCTACTACTTTAACTACTTAACTACTACTACTACTACTTCTACTGCTACTACTACTTTAACTACTACTACTTCAACTACTAACTACTTACACTACTACTACTTTAACTTCTTCTGCTACTACTAGTCCTTTAACTTCTACTTTAACCACTACATTTACCTACTTTAACTATTAATACTACTGCTTCTTTAACTACTACTACTACTACTTTAACTACTACTACTACTACTACTACTACTACTACTTTAACTATTACTTCTACCACTTTAACTACTACTACTACCACTTAAACTACTACTAATACTTTAACTACTTCTTCTACTACTTTAACTACTAGCACATTAACTAATGCTACTACTTTAACTACTACTACTAGTACTTCTGTTACTACTACAACTTTAACTTCTACTACCACGTCTACTTTAACTACTTCTACTACTTCTACATTAACTACTATTTCTACATTAACTACTACTACTACTACTACTTGCGCCCCCGCCCATAGGGGCTGGATGAAATATATGGGCTGCAAGATGCTTCCACGCAGAGCTGAATCCGGCCCGCACACTAGTACTGGTAAACCGCTTAGAGGATCTAAGCCTGTCCAGGAACCGCGGTGCGAGGCGGACCGTCCATGCTAATAAACCCTATTGGTTTCATTGGGCGACAGGGCTTGAGATGTCATTTCATTTCAATGTCGGGTAAAAGTCCCACAAAATTGGAAGCAAGGTCTCCAAAATGACCTTTACAGTGTTGACGGGGACGTTAAACCTCAAATCAAACAAAACTACTACTACTTTAACTTCTACTACTACTTCTACTTTAACTACTACTTCTACTACTACTTTAACTACTGCTGCTACTACTACTACAACTTTACACATTCTTTACTTCAACTACTACTACTACTACTACTACAGTACCACTACTGCTACTGTATTCATTATTTAACTACTACTCCTACTACCACTACTACTACTACTTTAACTACTAACTACTTTAACTACTAACTACTTTAACTACTACTACTTTAACTATTTCTACTTTAACTACCACTACAAATACTACTTTAACTTCTACTACTTCTACTTTAACTTCTACTACTTCTACTTTAACTACTTCTACTTTTACCTACTTTAACTACTATTACGACTGCTTCTTTAACTTCTACTACTACTACTTTATCTACAACTACTACTACTACTACCTCTACTACTTTAACTTCTTCTACTACTTCTGCTACTACTACAACTACTACTTTAACTACTACTACTACTGCTTCTTTAACTACTACTACTACTGCTTCTTTAACTACTACTACTACTTTAGCTACTACTTAATCTACTACTACTATTACTACTTTACTACTACTACTACTTTAACTACTACCACTACTACTATTTTAATTACTACTACTTGAACTACTTCTATTATTACTAGTTTAACTACTACTGCTACTATTACTACTACTTTAACTACTTCTACCACTACTACTTTAACTACTACTACTTCTACTTTAACTACTACTTCTACTTCTACTTTATCTACTACTTCTTCTACTACTTTAACCACTACTACTACTACTACTACTACTACTACTACTACTATTACTGCTACTACTTTAACTACTACTAGTTTTACCTCTACTACCACCACTATTTTAACTACTTCTACTACTTCTACTACTACTTCTACTTCTACTTGATCTACTACTACTACTTTAACTACTACTACTACTACAACCACTTTAACTATTAATACTACTGCTACTACTTTATCTACGACTACTGCTTCTTTTACTACTACTACTACTTCTACTTTAACTACTACTTTTAGTTTAATTACTACTTCTACTACTATTACTACTGCTACTACTACTACTGCTACTACTTTAACTACTACTACTACTTTTACCTCTACTTCCACTACTATTTTAACTACTTCTATTACTTCTACTACTACTTCTACTACTACCACAACTTTAACTACTAATACTACTGCTTCTTTAACTTCTACTACTACTACTTTATCTACTACTACTACTTCTACTACTACTACTACTACTACTACTACTACTACTTCTACTGCTACTACTACTTCTACTACTACTACTTTAACTACTAATACTACTGCTTCTTTAACTACTACTACTACTACTACTGCTACAACTACTTCTTCTACTACTACTTTAAATACTACTGCTACTTTAACTACTACTACTACTACTGCTAGTACTTTAATTTCTACTACTACTACTTTTACTTCTACTACTACTTCTTTAACTGCTACTACTTTATTTACTCATTCTTTACTTACTACTACGACTACTACTACTAATACTACTACTACTACTTTAACTACAAATACTACTGCTTCTTTAACCACTGATACTACTACTACTTTAAATACTACTACTCATTTAACTACTACTACTACTACTATTACTACTACTTTAACTACTACTACTTTAACTACTACTATTACTATTACTACTACTACTACTTAATCTGCTGCTGCTACTACTACTTCTACTACTACTACTACTACAACTACTACTACTTCTACTATACTACGTTAACTGCTACTTCTACTACTACTTTAACTACTACTACTTAAACTACTACTTCTTTTATTGCTACTACTTAAATTACTACTACTTCTACTACTGCTGCTACTACTTTAACTACTACTTCTTCTACTTTAACTACGACTACTACCACTTAAACTACTACTAGTACTACTACTACTTTAACTACTACTACCACTACTACTTTAACTACTTCTACTACTTCTACATTAACTACTAGTACTATTTCTTTAACTACTACTTCTACATTAACTACTACTTCTACTAATACTTTAACTACTACTAATAATTCTACTTTAACTACTACTTCTACTACTACTTTAACTGCTACTACTACTTCTACTTTAACTACTTCTACTACTACTACTTTAACTTTTACTACTACTTCTTTAACTGCTACTACTACTACTTTATTTAGTCATTCTTTTACTACTACTGCTACTACTACTACTACTAAAACTGCTACTTTAACTACAAATAGTACTGCTTCTTTAACTACTACTACTAATTTTACTTCTTCTACTGCTATAACTACTTCTACTTTACTGATTCTCTACTGCTTCTACTACTACTACTACTACTACTACTACTACTACAGTACCACTACTCCTGCTATTTCAAGTACTACCACTACTACTACTACTACTACTACTACTACTACTTCTACTACTTCTTTAACTACTACTACTTTAATTACTAATACTACTGCTTCTTTAACTACTACTTCTACTGCTTTAACTACTACTACTACTACTACTATTACTACTACTGCTACTACTATTTTAACTACTGCTGCTACTACTACTACTTCTACTATACTACGTTAACTACGACTTCTACTACTACTTTAACTACTACTACTTAAACTACTTCTTCTTTTTCTGCTACTACTTTAAATACTAAAACTTCTACTACTACTACTTCTTTAACTACTACTTGTACTACTACTTTAACTACTAACTACTTTTATTAATACTACTTTAACTACTACTACTACTACCTTAACTACCACTGCTACTTGAACTACTACTAATTTTACCTACTTTAACTACTTTTACTGCTGCTTCTTCAACTACTACTACTACTTCTACAACTACTACTTTAACTGCTACTACTTTAACTACTGCTACTACTCTACTACTACTACTACTACTACTACTACTTTAACTGCCACCTTTACTACAACTACTACTTTAACTACTGCTTTAACTACTGCTACTTTAACTACTACTACTTCAACTACTATTACTACTAATATTACATTTAACTACTACTACTACTTTAACTTCTACTTATTTTACCCACTTTAACTACTTATACTACTGCTTCTTTACATACTACTACTACTACTTTAACTACTACTACTACTACTTTAACTACTACTACTTGAACTTCTACTACTACTAGTTTAACTACTACTACTACTACTTTAACTACTTCTACTACTTCTACCATATCTACTACTACTTTTTTAACCACTACTACTTCTTCTACTTTAACTACTGCTTCTTCTTCTACTTTAACTACTTTTGCTACTACTACTACTTATATTACTACTACTTTAACTACTACTACTTTAAATACTTACTGCTTTAACTACTACTACTTCAACTACTACTACTGCTACTACTTCTACTTTAACTTCTACTACTACTACTTTAACTACTACATTTACCTACTTTAACTACTGCTTATTTAACTACTACTTCTGCTACTACTAATACTACTTTAACTACTACTACTACTACTTTAACTACGACTACTACCACTTTAACTACTACTAGTACTACTACTACTTTAACTACTACTACCACTACTACTTTAACTGCTTCTACAACTTCTACATTAACTACTAGTATTATTTCTTTAACTACTACTTCTACATTAACTACTACTTCTACTAATACTTTAACTACTACTACTACTTCTACTTTAACTACTACTTCTACTTTAACTACTACTACTACTTCTACTACTTTAACTTCTTCTACTTTAACTTCTACTACTACTTCTTTAACTGCTACTACTACTACTTCATTTAGTCATTCTTTTACTACTACTGCTAATACTACTACTACTAAAACTGCTACTTTAACTACGAATAGTACTGCTTCTTTAACTACTACTAATAATATAACTTCTACTTCTGCTACTACTACTGCTACTTTACTGATTCTCTACTTTATCTACTACTACTACTACATCTACTACTACTACTACTACTACTACTACTACTACAGTACCACTAGTGCTTCTGTATTCATTATCTAACCACTACTCCTACTACTTCAAGTACTACCACTACTATTACTACTACTACTACTACTACTACTACTACTTCTTTAACTACTACTACTTTAATTACTCATACAACTGCTTCTTTAACTACTACTACTACTACTTTAACTACTACTACTACTACTACTATTCCTACTATTTTAACTACTGCTGCTACTACTACTACTTCTACTATACTACGTTAACTACGACTTCTTCTACTACTTTTACTACTACTCCTTCTTTTCCTGCTACTACTTTAATTATTACAACTTCTACTACTACTACTACTACTTTAACTACTACTTCTACTACTACTTTAACTACTAACTACTTTTATTACTACTACTTTAACTACCACTACTACTATCTAACTAACACTACTACTTTAAGTATTACTAATTTTACCTACTTCAACGACTTTTACTACTGCTTCTTCAACTACTACTACTACTTCTACAACTACTACTTTAACTGCTACTGCTTTAACTACTGCTACTACTACTTCTCTACTACTACTACTTTAACTACCATCTTTACTACTACTACTACTACTACTACTACTACTACTACTACTTCTACTTCTACTTTAACTACTGCTACTACTAGTAGTACTGCTACTACTACTACCACATTAACTACTACTACTAGTGCTTTATCTAGTACTAATTGAACTACTACTTCAACTACTACTTGAACTACTGGTACTATTACTACTTTAACTACTACTACCACTTTAACTATTTCTACTTCTACTTGAACTACTTCTACTATTTTAACTGCTTCTTATACTTTAATTACTACTTCTACTACTACTTTAACTACCACTACTTTAACTTCTACTAGATTTACTACTAATACAACTACTGCTACTTTAATTACTACTTCTATTACGACTTTAACTACTACTACTTCTACTCCTCTTACGACTAACTACTACTACTACTACTACTACTATTTCAACTACTATAACTACTTTTTAGTAATTTAACTACTATTACTACTACTACTTCTTTAACCATAATACTACTACTTTAACAACAACTACTACGTTAACTACTATTACTACTACTACTACTACTACTACTACTACTACTACTACTACTACTACTTTAACTGTTACTTCTACAACTCTTTATTTAACTTCTACTACTAATACTACTACTTCTACTATTACTGCTACTTTAACAGCTACTACTTTAACTACTACTACTACTACTACTACTACTACTACTACTGTTTAAACTGCTACTAATACTACTTTATTTGCTTCTTCTTTAACTACTTCTACTTCAAGTTTAACTACTAAAACTACTACTTCTTTAACTTCTACTACTACTACTTTAACTACTTCTACTACTACTACTACTTTAACTACTACATGTACTACTAATACTTGACTAATACTACTGTTTCTTTAACTACTACTACTACTAGTACTTTAACTACTACTAGTTATTTAACTACTTCTACTACTACTACTTTAACTACTAACTACTTAAACTACTACTACTATAACTTCTTCTGCTACTACTACTCCTTGAACTTCTACTTTATCTACTACATTTACCTACTTTAACTACTAATACTACTGCTTCTTTAACTACTACTACTACTAATACTACTTTAACTACTACTACTACTTTAACTATTACTACTACTACTTTAACTACTACTACTACCACTTTAACGTCTACTACCACTTAAACTACTACTAATACTTTAACTACTTCTTCTACTACTTTAACTACTACTACATTAACTAATGCTACTACTTTAACTCCTACTACTAGTACTTCTGTTACTACTACTACTTTAAATTCTACTACCACTGCTACTTTAACTACTTCTACTACTTCTATATTAACTACTAGTACTGCTACTTTAACTACTACTTCTACATTAACTACTATTTCTACTACTACTTTAACTACTACTACTTTTACTTTAACTACGACATCTTCTGCTACTTTAACTACTGCTACGACTACAACTTTACTACTACTACTAGTACTTTAACTTCTACTACTACTACTTTAACTTCTACTACTACTACTTTAACTGCTACTACTACTACTATATTTACCCATTCTTTAACTACTACTGCTACTACTACCAATACTACTACTACTACCACTTTAACTTCTACTACTACAACTTTAACTACTACTACCACTACTACTACCACCTAAACAACTACCAATAGTAGTAGTTTTCTACTTTAACTACTACTACTAATACTACTTTAACTTCTACTCCTTCTCCTTTAATTCTACTACTTCTACTTTAACTACATCTACTTTTACCTACTTTAACTACTATTACGACTGCTTCTTTAACTTCTACTACTACTACTTTATCTACTACTACTACTACTACTACTACTACTACTACTACTACTACTTCTGCTACTACCTCTACTACTTTAACTTCTTCTACTACTAGTACTGCTACTACAACAACTACTACTTTAACTACTACTACTACTGCTTCTTTAACTACTACTACTACTGCTTCTTTAACTACTACTACTACTTTAACTACTAGTACTGCTCTTTTAACTACTACTTCTACATGAACTACTTTTTCTACTACTACTTTAACTACTACTACTTTTACTTTAACTACGACATCTTCTACTACTTTAACTACTGCTACGACTATTACTTTACTACTACTACTACTACTGCTGCTAGTACTTTAACTTCTACTACTACTACTTTAACTTCTACTACTACTACTTTAACTGCTACTACTACTACTTTATTTACTCATTCGTTAACTACTACTACTACTACTGCTACTACTACCAATACTACTATTACTACCACTTTAACTTCTACTACTACAACTTTAACTACTACTACCACTTAAACAACTACCAATACTTTAACTACTTCTTCTACTACTTTAACTACTACAACATTAACTACTACTACTACTTTAACTACTAATACCACTGCTGCTTTAACTACTCCTACTACTTCTTCATTAACTACTACTACTACTTTAACTACTATTTCTACATTAACTACTACTACTACTACTACTTCTACTTTAACTACTACTTCTACTACTACTTTAACTACTGCTACTACTACTACTACTACATATTCTCTACTTCAACTGCTACTACTACTACAGTACCACTACTGCTACTGTATTCCTTATTTAACTACTACTCCTACTACCACTACTACTACTTTAACTACTAACTACTTAAAGTTTTCTACTTTAACTACTACTACTAATACTACTTTAACTTCTACTCCTTCTCCTTTAATTCTACTACTTCTACTTTAACTACTTCTACTTTTACCTACTTTAACTACTATTACGACTGCTTCTTTAACTTCTACTACTACTACTTTATCTACTACTACTACTACTACTACTACTACTACTACTACTACTACTTCTACTACTACTACTACTACTTCTGCTACTACCTCTACTACTTTAACTTCTTCTACTACTAGTACTGCTACTACAACAACTACTACTTTAACTACTAATACTACTGCTTCTTTAACTACTACTACTACTGCTTCTTTAACTACTACTACTACTGCTTCTTTAACTACTACTACTACTTTAACTATTAGTACTGCTCTTTTAACTACTACTTCTACATGAACTACTTTTTCTGCTACTACTTTAACTACTACTACTTTTACTTTAACTACGACATCTTCTACTATTTTAACTACTGCTACGACTATTACTTTACTACTACTACTACTACTACTGCTGCTAGTACTTTAACTTCTACTACTACTACTTTAACTTCTACTACTACTACTTTAACTGCTACTACTACTACTTTATTTACTCATTCTTTAACTACTACTACTACTGCTACTACTACCAATACTACTATTACTACCACTTTAACTTCTACTACTACAACTTTAACTACTACTACCACTTAAACAACTACCAATACTTTAACTACTTCTTCTGCTACTTTAACTACTACAACATTAACTACTACTACTACTTTAACTACTAATACCACTGCTGCTTTAACTAATCCTACTACTTCTACATTAACTACTACTACTACTTTAACTACTATTTCTACATTAACTACTACTACTACTACTACTTCTACTTTTACTACTACTTCTACTACTACTTTAACTACTGCTACTACTACTACTACTACCTATTCTCTACTTCAACTGCTACTACTACTACAGTACCACTACTGCTACTGTATTCCTTATTTAACTACTACTCCTACTACCACTACTTCTACTTTAACTACTACTACTAATACTACTTTAACTTCTACTCCTTCTCCTTTAATTCTACTACTTCTACTTTAACTACTTCTACTTTTACCTACATTAACTACTATTACGACTGCTTCTTTAACTTCTACTACTATTAATTTATCTACTACTACTACTACTACTACTACTACTACTACTACTTCTACTTCTGCTACTACCTCTACTACTTTAACTTCTTCTACTACTAGTACTGCTACTACAACAACTACTTAATCTACTACTACTATTACTACTTTACTACTACTACTTTAACTACTACCTCTACTGCTATTTTCACTACTACTACTTGAACTACTTCTACTATTACTAGTTTAACCACTACTGCTACTATTACTACTACTTTAACCACTTCTACCACTGCTACTTTAACTACTTCTACTTTAACTACTACTTTAACTACTTCTACTTCTACTTTATCTACTACTTCTTCTACTACTTTAACTACTACTACTACTACTACTACTACTACTACTGCTACTACTTTAACTACTACTACTACTTTTACCTCTACTACCACTACTATTTTAACTACTTCTACTACTTCTTCTACTACTTCTACTTCTACTTGATCTACTACTACTACTTTAACTACATCTACTTCCACCACTTTAACTACTAATACTACTGCTTCTTTAACTTCTACTACTACTACTTTATCTACTACTACTACTTCTACTACTTCTACTACTACTACTACTTCTACTACTACTACTACTTCTACTACTACTACTTCTACTACTACTACTACTTCTACTACTACTACTACCAATTCTACTTTAACTACTACTTCTAGTTTAATTACTACTTCTACTACTATAACTACTACTACTACTACTACTGCTACTACCTACTACTACTTTTACCTCTACTACCACTACTATTTTAACTACTTCTACTACTACTAGTTCTACTACTACCTCTACTTCTAATTGATCTACTACTACTACTTTAACTACTACTACTACCACCACTTTAACAACTAAAACTACTGCCTCTTTAACTTCTACTACTATTACTTTATCTACTACTACTAGTTTAATTACTACTTCTACTACTACTTTAACTACTACTACTTTAACTACTACTTCTTTAACTACTTCTACTTCTTCTACTTTAACTACTACTTCTTCTACTACTTTAACTACTTAACTACTACTACTACTACTTCTACTGCTACTACTACTTTAACTACTACTACTTCAACTACTAACTACTTAAACTACTACTACTTTAACTTCTCCTGCTACTACTAGTCCTTTAACTTCTACTTTAACCACTACATTTACCTACTTTAACTACTAATACTACTGCTTCTTTAACTACTACTACTACTACTACTACTACTACTTTAACTACTACTACTACTACTACTACTACTACTTTAACTATTACTTCTACCACTTTAACTACTACTACTACCAGTTAAACTACTACTAATACTTTAACTACTTCTTCTACTACTTTAACTACTAGCACATTAACTAATGCTACTACTTTAACTACTACTACTAGTACTTCTGTTACTACTACAACTTTAACTTCTACTACCACGTCTACTTTAACTACTTCTACTACTTCTACATTAACTACTACTACTGCTTTAACTACTATTTCTACATTAACTACTACTACTACTACTACTTGCGCCCCCGCCCATAGGGGCTGGATGAAATATATGGGCTGCAAGATGCTTCCACGCAGAGCTGAATCCGGCCCGCACACTAGTACTGGTAAACCGCTTAGAGGATCTAAGCCTGACCAGGAACCGCGGTGCGAGGCGGACCTTCCATGCTAATAAACCCTATTGGTTTCATTGGGCGACAGGGCTTGAGATGTCATTTCATCTCAATGTCGGGTAAAAGTCCCACAAAATTGGAAGCAACGTCTCCAAAATGACCTTTACAGTGTTGACGGGGACGTTAAACCTCAAATCAAACAAAACTACTACTACTTTAACTTCTACTACTACTTCTACTTTAACTACTACTTCTACTACTACTTTAACTACTGCTGCTACTACTACTACAACTTTACACATTCTTTACTTCAACTACTACTACTACTACAGTACCACTACTGCTACTGTATTCATTATTTAACTACTACTCCTACTACCACTACTACTACTTTAACTACTAACTACTTTAACTACTAACTACTTTAACTACTACTACTTTAACTATTTCTACTTTAACTACTACTACTAATACTACTTTAACTTCTACTACTTCTACTTTAACTTCTACTACTTCTACTTTAACTACTTCTACTTTTACCTACTTTAACTACTATTACGACTGCTTCTTTAACTTCTACTACTACTACTTTATCTACAACTACTACTACTACTACCTCTACTACTTTAACTTCTTCTACTACTACTGCTACTACTACAACTACTACTTTAACTACTAATACTACTGCTTCTTTAACTACTACTACTACTGCTTCTTTAACTACTACTACTAGTAGTTTAGCTACTACTTAATCTACTACTACTATTACTACTTTACTACTACTACTACTTTAACTACTACCTCTACTACTATTTTAATTACTACTACTTGAACTACTTCTATTATTACTAGTTTAACTACTACTGCTACTATTACTACTACTTTAACTACTTCTACCACTACTACTTTAACAACTACTACTTCTACTTTAACTACTACTTCTACTTCAACTTTATCTACTACTTCTACTACTACTACTACTACTACTACTACTACTACTACTACTACTACTACTACTGCTACTACTTTAACTACTACTAGTTTTACCTCTACTACCACCACTATTTTAACTACTTCTACTACTTCTACTACTACTTCTACTTCTACTTGATCTACTACTACTACTTTAACTACTACTACTACTACAACCACTTTAACTATTAATACTACTGCTTCTTTAACTTCTACTACTACTACTACTCTATCTACGACTACTGCTTCTTTTACTACTTCTACTACATCTACTTTAACTACTACTTCTAGTTTAATTACTACTTCTACTACTATTACTACTGCTACTACTACTACTGCTACTACTTTAACTACTACTACTACTTTTACCTCTACTTCCACTACTATTTTAACTACTTCTATTACTTCTACTACTACTTCTACTTCTACTTGATCTACTACTACTACTTTAACTACTACTACTACCACAACTTTAACTACTAATACTACTGCTTCTTTTACTTCTACTACTACTACTTTATCTACTACTACTACTACTACTACTACTACTTCTACTACTACTACTACTACTACTTCTACTACTACTACTACTTCTACTACTACTACTTTAACTACTAATACTACTGCTTCTTTAACTATTACTACTACTACTACTTCTACTTTAACTACTAATTCTTGTTTAATTACTACTTCTACTACTATTACTACTACTATTACTACTACTGCTACTACTTTTACTACTACTACTACTTTTGCCTCTACTACCACTACTATTTAAACTACTTCTACTACTACTTCTACTTCTACTTGATCTACTACGACTACTTTAACTACTACTACTACCACCACTTTAACTACTAATACTACTGCTTCTTTAACTTCTACTACTACTACTACTCTATCTACTACTACTACTTCTACTTCTACTACTACTACTACTACTACTACTACTACTACTACTTCTACTACTACTACTACTACTACTACTACTACTACTATTACTACTACTACTACTACTTTAACTACTAATACTACTGCTTCTTTAACTACTACTACTACTTCTACTTTAACTACTACTTCTAGTTTAATTACTACTTCTACTACTACTTTATTTACTACTACTTTAACTACTTCTACTTCTTCTACTTTAACTACTACTTCTTCTACTACTTTAACTACTTAACTGCTACTACTACTACTTCTCCTGCTACTACTGCTTTAACTACTACTACTTTAACTACTAACTACTTAAACTACTACTACTACTTTAACTTCTTCCGCTACTACTACTCCTTTAACTTCTACTTTAACTACTGCATTTAACTACTTTAACTACTAATACTACTACTTCTTTAACTACTACTAGTACTACTACTTTAACTATTACTACTACCACTTTAACTACTACTACTACCACTTAAACTACTACTAATACTTTAACTACTTCTTCTACTACTTTAACTACTATTACATTAACTAATGCTACTACTTTAACTACTACTAGTAGTACTTCTGTTACTACTACTACTTCAACTTCTACTACCACTGCTACTTTAACTACTTCTACTACTTCTACATTAACTACTAGTACTGCTACTTTAACTACTACTTCTACATTAACTACTATTTCTACTACTACTTTAACCGATACTACTTTTACTTTAACTACGACATCTTCTACTACTTTAACTACTGCTACTACTACTACTTTACTACTACTACTACTAGTACTTTAACTTCTACTACTACTACTTTAACTTCTACTACTACTACTTTAACTGCTACTACTACTACTACTACTTTATTTACTCATTCTTTAACTACTACTACTACTGCTACTACTACCAATACTACTACTACTACCACGTTAACTTCTACTACTACAACTTTAACTACTACTACCACTTAAACTTCTACTAATACTTTAACTACTTCTTCTACTACTTTAACTACTACAACATTAACTACTACTACGACTTTAACTACTACTACCACTGCTGCTTTAACTACTTCTACTACTTCTACATAAACTACTACAACTACTTTAACTACTATTTCTATATTAACTACTGCTACTACTACTACTACTACTTTAACTTCTACTACTACTTCTACTTTAACTACTACTTCTACTTCTACTTTAACTACTGCTACTACTACTTCTACTACTACTTTACTCATTCTCTACTTCAACTACTACTACTACTACAGTACCACTACTGCTACTGTATTCATTATTTAACTACTACTCCTGCTACCACTACTACTACTTTAACTACTAACTACTTCAACTACTACTACTTTAACTATTTCTGCTTTTACAACTACTACTAATACTACTTTAACTTCTACTACTTCTACTTTAACTTCTAATACTTCTACTTAAACTACTTCTACTTTTACCTACTTTAACTACTATTACGACTGCTTCTTTAACTTTTACTACTACAACTTTATCTACTACTACTACTACTACTACTACTACTACTACTACCTCTACTACTTTAACTTCTTCTACTACTACTACTGCTACTACTACAACTACTACTTTAACTACTAATATTACTGCTTCTTTAACTACTACTACTACTGCTTCTTTAACTACTACTACTACTTTAACAACTACTTAATCTACTACTACTATTACTACTTTACTACTACTACTTTAACTACTACCACTACTACTATTTAAACTACTACTACTTGAACTTCTTCTCCTATTACTAGTTTAACTACTACTGCTACTATTACTACTACTTTAACTACTTCTACCATTACTACTTTAACTACTTCTACTACTTCTACTTTAACTACTACTACTAATACTTTAACTACTAGTAGTTTAACTACTTCTACTTCTACTTTATCTACTACTTCTTCTACTACTTTAACTACTACTACTACTACTACTACTACTACTACTACTACGACTACTACTTTAACTACTACTACCACTTTAGTTTCTACTACTGCTTTAACTTCTAGTTTAACTACTTCTTGTACTACTACTTTAACTACTACTACTACTTGAACTACTATTACTACTACTACTACTACTACTGCTACTACTACAACTACTCATTTAACTACTACTTTAACTACTATTACTACTGCTTCTTTAACTTCTACTACTACTTCTACTTTAACTACTACTTCTAGTTTTACTTCTTCTTCTACTACTACTTTAACTACTACTACTGGAGCTACTACTACTACAACTTTAACTACTTCCACTACTTCTACTTTAACTACTCTTACTTCTACTTTAACTACTACTTCTTCTACTACTTTAATTACTTAACTACTACTACTACTTCTACTACTACTTTAACTACTACTACTTTAACTACTAACAACTTTAAATACTTCTACATTAACTTCTTCTGCTACTACTACTCCTTTATCTTCTTCGACTACTACTTTAACTACTACATTTACCTACTTTAACTACTAATACTACTGCTTCTTTAACTACTACTACTACTACTACTACTTTAACTACTTCTACTACTAGTTTAGCTACTACTACTACCATTTTAACTACTACTGCCACTTAAACTACTACTACCACTAATACTTTAATTACTTCTTCTACTTCTTTAACTACTACTACATTAACTACTACTACTTTAACTACTACTACTAATATTTCTATTACTACTACTTCTTTAACTACCACTACCACTGCTACTTTAACTACTTCTGCTACTTCTACATCACCTACTAGTACTACTACTTTAACTACTACTTCTACATTAACTACTACTTCTACTACTACTTTAACTACTACTACGTTTACTTTAACTTCGCAATCTACTACTAGTTTAACTACTGCAACTACTACTACTTTAACAATTACTACTACTGCTAGTACACTTCTTCTACTACTACTTTAACTTCTACAACTACTACTTTACTGCTACTACTAATACTTTATTTACTCATTCTTTAACTACTACTACTACTACTACTACTACTACTACTACTACCAATACTACTACTTTAACTACAAATACAACTGCTTCTTTAACTACTACTTCTACTTCTTACACTACTACTACTGCTACTATTACTACTACTTCTACTTTTCTCATTCTCTACTTTAACTACTACTACTACTACTACAGTACCATTCCTGCTGTTGTATTCATTATTTAACTACTACTCCTACTACCACTACTACTACTACAACTACTACTACTACTACTACTACTTTAACTACTACTACTTTAACTACTAATACTACTGCTTCTTTAACTACCACTACTACTTTCACTACTACTACTACCACTACTACTACTATTACTACTACTACTACTACTACTATTACTACTTTAATTACTACTACTGCTAGTACTTTTACTTTATATTACTAACACTTATCTTCTACTGCTACTACTTTAACTGCTACTACTACTACTTTATTTACTCATTCTTTAACTATTACTACTACTACGACTTCTACTACTTTAACTACTACTACTTTAACTACTAATAAAACTGCTTCTCTAACTACTACTACTTTAACTACTACTACTACTACTATTACTTCTTCTACTACTACTACACTTACTTAATCTACTGCTACTACTACTTCTACTATACTACGTTAACTTTTCTTCTACTACTACTTTAACTACTACTACTTAAACTACTACTTTATTTACTCTTCTTCTACTACTACTTTAAATACTACTACTACTTTAACTACTACTACTACTGTTAGTACTTTAATTTCTACTACTACTACTTTTATTTCTACTACTACTACTTTAACTGCTACTACTTTATTTACTCATTCTTTACTTACTACTACGAATACTACTTCTACTACTACTACTACTACTTTAACTACAAATACTACTGCTTCTTTAATCACCAATACTACTACTTATTTAACTACTACTACTCATTTAACTACTACTACTATTACTACTACTACTACTTTAACTACTACTACTACTACTTAATCTGCTGCTGCTACTACTACTACTACTCCTACTACTACTATACTACGTTAACTGCTACTTCTACTACTGCTTTAACTACTACTACTTAAACTACTACTTCTTTTACTGCTACTACTTTAATTACTACTACTTCTACTACTGCTGCTTCTACTTTAACTACTACTTCTTCTACTTTAACTAATACTATTTGAACTACTACCTCTCCTACCAATTCAACTACTAGTACTAGTACTAATTTAACTACTACTACCACTACCACTTTAACTATTTCTACTACTTCTACTTGAACTACTACTACTACTTTAACTGCTACTTCTGCTTATACTTTAATTACTACTTCAACTGCTACTTTAACTACTACTACTATAACTTCTGCTTTAACAACTGCTTCTTTAACTACTACTACTTTAACTACTAATAGTTCTAATATAACATTAAGCTACTACTACTACTTTAACTACTACTTATTTTACCCACTTTAACTACTTATACTACTGCTTCTTTAACTACTACTATTACTACTTTAACTACTACTACTACTGTTTTAACTACTACTACTTGAACTCTACTACTACTACTAGTTTAACTACTACTACCACTACTTTAACTATTTCTACTACTTCTACCATAACTACTACTACTATTTTAACTACTACTACTTCTTCTACTTTAACTACTTCTTCTTCTACTACTTTAACTACTTTTACTACTACTACTACTACTACTTCTATTACTACTACTTTAACTACTACTACTTTAAATACTAACTGCTTTAACTACTACTACTGCACGGCCCCCGCCCATAGGGGCTTGAAGAAATATATGGGCTGCATGATGCTTCCACGCAGAGCTGAATCCGGCCCGCACACTAGTACTGGTAAACCGCTTAGAGGATCTTAGCCTGTCCAGGAACCGCGGTGCGAGGCGGACCGTCCATGCTAATAAACCCTATTGGTTTCATTGGGCGACAGGGCTTGATCTACTACTTTAACTACTACTACTTTAACTACTACTAGTACTACTATTACTACTACTACTTTAACAACTACTACCACTTCTATTTTAATTACTTCTACTACTTCTACATTAACTTCTAATACTATTTCTTTAATTAATACTTCTACATTAACTACTACTTCTACTACTACTTAAACTACTACTACTACTTCTACTTTAACTACTACTTCTACTACTACTTTAACTACTACTACTACTTCTTCTTTAACTACTTCTACTACTACTACTTTAACTTCTACTACTACTTCTTTAACTGCTACTACTACTACTTTATTTAGTCTTTCGTTTACTACTGCTACTACTAAAACTGCTACTTTAACTACAAATTGTACTGCTTCTTTAACTACTACTACTACTTTAACTACTACTACTACTTTAACTCCTACTTCTGCTACTACTACTTCTACTTTACTAGTTCTCTACTTTATCTACTACTACTACTACTACTACTACTACTACTACTACTACTACTACTATTACTACAGTACCACTACTGCTTCTGTATTCATTATCTAACCACTACTCCTACTACTTCAAGTACTACTACATCTACTACTACTACTACTTCTACTACTTCTTTAACTACTACTACTTTAATTACTAATACTACTGCTTCTTTAACTACTACTACTTCTACTTTAACTACTACTACTACTACTATTACTACTACTGTTACTACTATTTTAACTACTGCTGCTACTACTACTACTTCTTCTATACTACGTTAACTACGACTTCTACTACTACTTTAACTACTACTACTTAAACTACTACTTCTTTCGCTGTTACTACTTTAACTGCTACAACTACTACTTTAACAACAACAACTACTTTAACTACTACTACTACTACTACTACTTCTACAACTACTTCTTCTACTATTACTTTAAATACTACTGCTACTTTAACTACTACTACTACTACTACAGCTAGTACTTTAATTTCTACTACTACTACTACTTTTACTTCTACTACTACTTCTTTAACTGCTACTACTTTATTTACTCATTCTTTACTTACTTCTACGACTACTACTACTAATACTACTACTACTACTTTAACTACAAATACTACTGCTTCTTTAACCACTGATACTACTACTACTTTAAATACTACTACTCATTTAACTACTACTACTACTACTATTACTACTACTTTAACTACTACAACTTTAACTACTACTATTACTATTACTTCTACTACTTAATCTGCTGCTGCTACTACTACTACTACTACTACTACTACTACTACTACAAATAATACTACTACTACTATACTACGTCAACTGCTACTTCTACTACTACTTTAACTACTACTACTTAAACTACTACTTCTTTTACTGCTACTACTTAAATTACTACTACTTCTACTACTGCTGCTACTACTTTAACTACTACTTCTTCTACTTTAACTACGACTACTACCACTTAAACTACTACTAGTACTACTATTACTACTACTACTTTAACTGCTACTACCACTACTACTTTAACTACTTCTACTACTTCTACATTAACTACTAGTACTATTTCTTTAACTACTACTTCTACATTAACTACTACTTCTACTAATACTTTAACTACTACTACTACTTCTACTTTAACTACTACTTCTACTACTACTTTAACTACTACTACTACTTCTACTTTAACTACTTCTACTACTACTACTTTAACATTTACTACTACTTCTTTAACTGCTACTACTACTACTTTATTTAGTCATTCTTTTACTACTACTGCTACTACTACTACTACTAAAACTGCTACTTTAACTACAAATAGTACTGCTTCTTTAACTACTACTACTAATTTAACTTCTTCTTCTGCTATAACTACTTCTACTTTACTGATTCTCTACTGCTACTACTACTACTACTACTACTACTACTACTACTACTACTACTACTACTAGTACTACTACTACAGTACCACTACTGCTTCTGTATTCATTATCTAACCACTACTCCTGCTACTTCAAGTACTACCACTACTACTACTACTACTACTACTTCTACTACTTCTTTAACTACTACTACTTTAATTACTAATACTACTGCTTCTTTAACTACTACTTCTACTGCTTTTACTACTACTACTACTACTATTACTACTACTGCTACTACTATTTTAACTACTGCTGCTACTACTACTACTTCTACTATACTACGTTAGCTACGACTTCTACTACTACTTTAACTACTACTACTTAAACTACTTCTTCTTTTTCTGCTACTACTTTAAATACTAAAACTTCTACTACTACTACTTCTTTAACTACTACTTGTACTACTACTTTAACTACTAACTACTTTTATTAATACTACTTTAACTACTACTACTACTACCTTAACTACCACTGCTACTTGAACTACTACTAATTTTACCTACTTTAACTACTTTTACTGCTGCTTCTTCAACTACTACTACTACTTCTAAAACTACTACTTTAACTGCTACTACTTTAACTACTGCTACTACTCTACTACTACTACTACTACTACTACTACTTTAACTGCCACCTTTACTACAACTACTACTATAACTACTGCTTTAACTACTGCTACTTTAACTACTACTACTTCAACTACTATTACTACTAATATTACATTTAACTACTACTACTACTTTAACTACTACTAATTTTACCCACTTTAACTACTTATACTACTGCTTCTTTACATACTACTACTACTACTTTAACTACTACTACTACTACTTTAACTACTACTACTTGAACTTCTACTACTACTAGTTTAACAACTACTAATACTACTTTAACTACTTCTACTACTTTTACCATAACTACTACTACTTTTTTAACCACTACTACTTCTTCTACTTTAACTACTTCTTCTTCTTCTACTTTAACTACTTTTGCTACTACTACTACTTATATTACTACTACTTTAACTACTACTACTTTAAATACTAACTGCTTTAACTACTACTACTTCAACTACTTCTACTGCTACTACTTCTACTTTAACTTCTACTACTACTATTTTAACTACTACATTTACCTACTTTAACTACTGCTTATTTAACTACTACTTCTGCTACTACTACTACTACTTTAACTACTACTACTACTACTTTAACTACGACTACTACCACTTTAACTACTACTAGTACTACTATTACTACTACTACTTTAACTACTACTACCACTACTACTTTAACTACTTCTACAACTTCTACATTAACTACTAGTACTATTTCTTTAACTACTACTTCTACATTAACTACTACTTCTACTAATACTTTAACTACTACTACTACTTCTACTTTAACTACTACTTCTACTTTAACTACTACTACTACTTCTACTTTAACTACTTCTACTACTACTACTTTAACTTCTTCTACTTTAACTTCTACTACTACTTCTTTAACTGCTACTACTACTACTTCATTTAGTCATTCTTTTACTACTACTGCTAATACTACTACTACTAAAACTGCTACTTTAACTACGAATAGTACTGCTTCTTTAACTACTACTAATAATTTAACTTCTACTTCTGCTACTACTGCTACTTTACTGATTCTCTACTTTATCTACTACTACTACTACTACTACTACTACTACTACTACTACTACTACAGTACCACTACTGCTTCTGTATTCATTATCTAACCACTACTCCTACTACTTCAAGTACTACCACTACTATTACTACTACTACTACTACTACTACTACTACTACTACTACTACTACTACTTCTTTAACTACTACTACTTTAATTACTCATACAACTGCTTCTTTAACTACTACTACTACTACTTTAACTACTACTACTACTACTACTACTACTATTACTACTATTTTAACTACTGCTACTACTACTTCTACTATACTACGTTAACTACGACTTCTTCTACTACTTTTACTACTACTCCTTCTTTACCTGCTACTACTTTAATTATTACAACTTCTACTACTACTACTTTAACTACTACTTATACTACTACTTTAACTACTAACTACTTTTATTACTACTACTTTAACTACTACTACTACTATCTAACTAACACTACTACTTTAAGTATTACTAATTTTACCTACTTCAACGACTTTTACTACTGCTTCTTCAGCTACTACTACTACTTCTACAACTACTACT